>CM040123.1:74902003-75474863 GCA_022559845.1 Amorphophallus konjac | reverse complement strand
GATAAAGAAGCTGGGTTACTATTGGCCCACTATAATTGATGATTGATGCAAGTTTGCCAAAGCTTGTCAGAAATGTCAAGAACATGCTAATATGGCAAGGAGACCTCCAGTGCCACTGCATCCCACCCTGCCGAGCTGGCCATTTGCTCAGTGGGGCACGGACGTGGTAGGGCCACTGCCAGCATCTTCATCAGGGTGCAAATACATCTTAGCAGCTACAGACTACTTCTCCAGATGGGCAGAAGCAGTAGCACTAAGAGATGTGACGGGAGAACTAGTTGCAAGATTCTTCCGGCAGAATGTAATATTTCGGTTCAGGATCCCCAGCCGAATCATCTCTGACAATGGCAGCCATTTTAGAAATCAGAAGATTTATCGGCTGGCCGACAAATACAAAATCGACTGGAGGACATCTTCCCCCTACAACCCTCAGGCCAACGGACTCGCAGAAGCCTTTAACAAGACACTGTGCACGTTGCTGGCAAAGACTGTCAAGTCTAATAAAAAAGATTGGGAGGAAAGGATGTACGAAGCACTTTGGGCCTATCGTACTGTCTACAAGACCCCAACTGGCTGTTCCCCCTTCTCCCTTGTCTACGGGTCAGAAGCTGTGGTGCCAATCGAGCTTGAGGTTCCTTCATTGCGAGTTGCCATCCAGCACGGACTAGTCAATGGTGAGCAGACCAATGCAGAAAGAAGATTGTAAGAGCTCATTGAGCTCGAAGGAAAACGCCTCCGGGCGCAGCAAAATATCCAGCTCTACCAAGCTCGCATGGCCCGTGCTTTTGACAAGCTAGTCAAGGGTCGAGAATTCAAGAAAGGAGACCTGGTAATGGTCAAAAGAAAAGAAGTGATGGCCTCCAACCCCAAAGGGAAGCTAGTCAAAAACTGGGTCGGGCCGTATATTGTCTACCGAGTATATGAAGGGGGCGCCTACGTCCTGGTAGACCACAAAGGGGTTATCCAGTTCTCTCCCCTCAACGGAAAGCATATTAAGCTGTATCATGCAGCGCAGCCAACATTCCCCGAGTGATCAGTCGGAATACCTTCCCTTGGTTTAGTGGCACTCCGCCCTAACCGAGCTACCTTCTCCCTTGGTTTAATGGCATTCCACCTTAACCGAGCTACCCTTCCCTTGGTTTAGTGGCACTCCGCCCTAACCGAACTACCTTCTCCTTGGTTTAGTGGCACTCTGCCCTAGCCGAGCTACCCTCTTCCTTGGTTAGCGGCATTCCGCCCTAATCGAGCTACCCTTTCCTTGGTTAGCGGCATTCCGCCCTAATCAAGCTACCGTCTCCTTGGTTAGCGGCACTCCGCCCTAATCGAGCTACCCTTTCCTTGGTTAGCGACATTCCGCCCTAATCAAGCAACCGTCTCCTTGGTTAGCGGCATTCCACCCTAATCGAGCTACCTTTCCTTGGTTAGCGGCATTCCGCCCTAATCAAGCTACTTTTCCTTGGTTAGCGGTATTCCGCCCTAATCAAGCTACCCTTTCCTTTGGTTAGCGACATTTCGCCCTGATCAAGCTACCTTTTCCTTAGTTAGCGGCATTCCGCCCTAATCAAGCTACCCTTTCCTTGGATAGCGGCATTCCGCCCTAATCAAGCTACCGTCTCCTTGGTTAGCGGCACTCCGCCCTAATCAAGCTACCTTTTCCTTGGTTAGCGGCATTCCGCCCTAACCGAGCTACATTTCCTTGGTCAGTGGCATTCCGTCCTAACCGAGCTACCTTCTCCTTGGTTTGCGGCATTCCGCCCTAACCGAGCTACCTTTCCTTGGTCAGCGGCATTCCGCCCTAACCGAGCTACCTTTCCTTGATTAGCGGCATTCCGCCCTAATCGAGCTACCTTCCCTTGGTTAGCGGCATTCCGCCCTGATCAAGCTACTTTTCATCGGTCAGTGGCACTCTGCCCTGATCGAGCTACCCTCTCCTTGGCTAGCGGCATTCCGCCCTAATCAAGCTACCTCTCCTTGGTTAGCGGCATTTCACCCTGATCAAGCTACCCTCCCTCGGCTCGCATTCCGAATAAAAAGAAAAGAAAGAAGGAAAAAGGAAAAATGGGGTTAAAAATAGAGATACTCCGCCAGACTTGCTCCTATATCAGGTCAAGTGCAAAAATGGCTATAACCCAGCTGTGGCGAAAACCCGGAAGAGCGCTGCGGGCAAAATCGGGTACCCCGCCACGTGAAAACCCGAAAGGGCGCGTGGGCAAAAGCAAGAGGGGGCTGGCTTTGGCGAAAACCCGAAAGGGCGCTTAAGTCAGTAAAGTGTTAACTTCCAAATTCCTCTCCTATTCTCCACCTAATAAACTCCGAAAGGGACAATTATCAAAGTCCCACCGGTAATCCTTTAACAAACCCTTTTCGACCCTCGTCATCATCGGCGAGATCGGTCGATCTCTACCCCCAACTCGGGCCTTACGTCCCTGTTGACAATCCCATCCTTGTTTCGGCAGTAACCCATGCCGGTAAATAAACCCACATTCGACCCCCGCCATCATCGGCGAGACTGGTCGATCTTTACCCATAACTCGGATCTTACATCCTTGTTAATAAACCATATCCCTTGCTTCGACATCTAGCCGGTGTCGACGAACTTAAACAGGATTCGAGCCTTGTCATCATCGACAAGGCCAGCCAACATTCTCGCGGTCGAGTTCTTCCGCATCCCGAATTCAAAAAAAAAAGAGAAAAGAAAAGAAAAGAAAAATGGGGTTAAAAATAGAGATACCCCGTCGGACTTGTTCCTATATCAGGTCAGGTGCAAAAATGGCTATAACCCAGCTGTGGCGAAAACCTGAAAGGGCGTCGCAGGCAAAATCGGGTATCCCGTCGCGTGAAAACCCGAAAGGGCGCGCGGGCAAAAGCAAGAGGGGGCTGGCCTCGGTGAAAACCCGAAAGGGTGCTTAGGTCAGTAATGTGAATAAAAAATGAATGATGAATAGTGATGAACCATCCTCCGTCCTGAAGGCCATTTACGAGGTCAGGGCGAGGGTCTTCATCCGATATCCCACTTATACACGTCCAGTGTCTACCCTTACTCGGTTTTTGTCACCATCGGCAAGACCATCTACCTTTTCGACCCTTGTCACCATCGGCAAGATCGGTCGCTACCCTTACCCGGTTTTTGTCACCATCGGCAAGACCGTCTACCTTTTCGACCCTTGTCATCATAGACAAGATCGGTCGCTACCCTATCTGGTTGTTGTCATCATCGGCAAGACCGTCTACCTTTTCGACCCATGTCATCATCGGCAAGATCGGTCGCTACCCTATCCGTTTTTTGTCATCATCGGCAAGACCGTCTACCTTTTCGACCCTTGTCATCATCGGCAAGATCGGTCGCTACCCTATCCGATTTTTGTCATCATCGGCAAGACCGTCTACCTTTTCAACCCTTGTCATCATCGGCAAGATCGGTCGCTACCCTATCCAGTTTTTATCATCATCGACAAGACCGTCTACCTTTTCGACCCTTGTCATCATCGGCAAGATCGGTTGCTACCCTATCCAGTTTTTGTCATCATCGACAAGATCATCTACCCTTTTCGACCCTTGTCATCATTGGCAAGACCGGTCGCTACCCCTTAACCTGGGCCTTCCACCCTCATCGAGCAGAAAAATGATTTTATGACGATATTCGACCCAGGTCGATGGTTATAACACACCTCTCGTCACCAGCAGCAAGGTTCGCTAGGTGCATATGCCTACGCTACCTATGTCCCACCCTGGCAAAGGTCCTGTTCCGGGGACGGCCGCACCGCGGTGGAGCGAACACCTCACCCCTTCCCTGAAGGCGTGAGCGCTCTCCTACGTCATTGGCACGCATCCCCAGGTTCGGGTGATCAGCCAGAAGAGAGAAGGGAGGAAAAGAAGTCGTGACCAAGATGACGAAAAGAGATGCTTTCATTTAATAAGAATTGGCGGAACACATTCTTTTGCCCAGGACATTCCCCAGGGGTACACAAGCTCTAAAGACAAAAAGGAGCAGAACTTCCAAAAGGAAAGGAAACAAAAAGCAAAAGCAAAGTTACGGCAAGGGACGCCGAAAGATATCTGCCAACTCCAAGAGGCCCAGTGAAGAGTGTCGGGTCAATTCTTGCAGCCAGTCCTCAGTAGCTGTCAGCTCTGATAACCTTTCGCCCAATGAGGCAAGTTGTCCTTCAGCCAGATCGGCTTCTTCTCTTGACCGGGTTTCGAGACGTTTGCCTTCCTAAAGTTCGGCTTCGACCTCGGAAAGCTCAGCACGCAGCTCCGCCTCCCGTGCCCTGAGGAGCAGCTGGCGTTCTGAAATGTCTGCGGCAGCGTTTCTCAGCTGTTCCGCGGTAGCCCTTAAAGAAGAAGCAGCAGTGTGGCAATCTGCCCTCTCCAGCTTCACGGTCGTCAGCTGATCAGAGACCTCGCGGCTCAGGAACTCCCGCCTGTTGGCGTGCTTTAACAGCATTACGACCCGCGGAGTCCAATCATCCATGGGGCAACCAAATGCTAATAGCGACCGAGAGAGGTGGTCCACCAAGCTTCTCAGCTGCACATAAGTCAGATCCGGAGAAGCTAACATGGCCCGCTGGAGATTATCCAGAGACTGCCACACCATGTCTCCAGAGAATTGTAGGCCCAATGGCGAAGTCTCGGAAAGCTGAAAGTCCACTCTGCTATCTACATCGGCCCAGATATCGTCGGCCACCCCGAGGGACGTCGACGGCATATTCTGCACAACGCTCACACCCGGCCCGACTATTGCGGCTACAGCAACTGCAGGGACCCCCATAATGGCAACTTCCTTGCCCGCCCTTTGGGGTGAGGCTACAGCAGCCGTATCGGCAACGGAAGGTGCTTGCTCCTCTTGAGTAGTCTCACCGGCCGCCAAAGGAGGAGAGCCCTCTATGACCGACAAGGTCTGAATGACATCGACCTCGTCTGTAATAATTTCTCCTGCTTCTATATCCGGAAGACCACTTGGCAACAGCAATGATTCTGCACCGGTCGCCAAGGCTTGAACCCTTGCAACCTCGGTCGGAGCGCTAACTTCGACAGTCACGCCAGGCTCCTTTAAGACCGCTGCAGCAGCATAGGTCCTTGGAAGCCGCAGGGCAATGGGCCGTACAACAGGCGGGAAGGCTGACTGACCCACATCCGCGCCAGGAAGGGGTATGCGGATCATTATAGCTGGCGGTACCACCTCAGCCTGCATTGCATATGTGTACATCAGCCAGTTGGCTTGGAAATAAAAAGAAGTGTTGCAGGCGGGAATCAAAATGCTTCCTACCTCAACCGACACTATATTCAGGCCTCCAAGAGTCGCCCTTGAAGATTCTGGCCCTTCTTCTGCAGTCGGGTAGGATGGCCCGTGCTCGGCTCCCAATAGCCTCGGAGGGCTAAACGTTGGCAGGTCGCTCTCATAAGCTGAAGAAGCCCCGACGTCCTCAGCCTCGGTGTCCGCAATCGGGAACCCCTCGTCATCGCCGGAGCCGCCACCGTAATCAACTTGTTTAGAAGAGGATGACTCTTCTGCTTGTTCTCGAACCTCCAGTACCTGAGCGGGAACTAGGCTGCTCGGAGGAGGCCCTCTATCTAGAGCCTCCTCAGTGATCTCCGCCTCGGGAGCATCCGTTGGCGGAATATCTAAGGGATGGTCCCTCGGAAGCCCTCGCTCTCCGATGACAACCCCTGCCGAGGCACCGACCTCAGGGAGCAGCGTGGGTCGAACATCGACTGGAATGGAAAGACAATAAACAGTCAAGACCCGACTGAAACCACAACATGCTGTTAAGCTCTGTAGGCATGCTGCAAATTACCTTCCATGTCTCGATGAGGTGTCGGTGAAGGCAAGTCACCCTCAGTCGAGGCCGAGGGGGCTGCCTCCTCTCTCTCCCCAGCAGTAGCTCCGGTTGCCGCCTCCAACCCAACAGCGGCGGAGGTAGTGCCAGCAGCCACTAAAAGAAAGGATGATCAGCCAGGGCGGGGGAAATAAACAAACAAGCCATGCAAGAATAAGAAGTCACCTTCGCCCTCGGGCCCTTACGTCCAGGCGACCTCAAATTCGGAGAATGACGGAACCCGAGGAAGGGGAACCTTAGACTCCTCTTCATCAGCCTTCCTCCGACGTGCCCGAGTAGCACGGGACTCTGCCCTCTTGGCTTTTATGGCCCTACTGATGGCCTCCCTAACCTGGGACCTGGTCCACATCCGCGAGTCCCCAGGGCGTAATGGTGTCGTGGTCGGAGCCGGCTCTGGAATATTAAAATATGAAGGCTTCTGCGCCTTAGATATCAACTCCCTACAGTGTCGGGTCGCTTCCATAGAAAGGCGAGCTGCAAAAACACATAAGTAAGAAGATGCACACTGAATATAGAAGAAGCAGCTGCAGGGCTGAAGAAGAAGTCACGCATTACCTAGCAGCCCGGTGTATCGGGGACTAAGCGGCCAGTAAAGCAGTGCTGGCGTCTTATCCCGAGAAGCCGCCTCGCGGATGAGCCAGCACACATCACCGATTGTTTCACTTTTCTCCGTCAGTTGAGCCAAATCCTCATGGCCACGGGATGACAAGTGATGATATAAGCTCAAGTGGTCGAAGCCCCAGCCGTCGACATACTTAAAAGATATGAGGAGCTGATGGTCCCGGATGGCTTCTAGTGGATCGAAAATTGAAAGCCCATGGGAATGAAGCAGGGCGAATATCCAGGGGGTGTTGGAATATAAGTCAGCCTGCCTGTCTTCCCTCCCGATGAAGGTCCGATAGGGATGAAAACGGTCGATTTCTGGGCGCCAGCTCGCCACACTAGGAAGGGGTTCTTCCACCGGAAGGGGGATTGTCTGAAGAGCAATCCGGTCACTGCTAACCCAGCACAGCCCCCAGAGAGTCTTGATATAATCATCCCTCTGGATCTCTGGCATCTTCGGGTCGGCTCGGGACGACTTGCCCTTCGCAGCTTTCCTGGCTTCTACATATGCCATCACCTCGGTGTTGGACCAGGATTTCAGCCTCTTCAAGTAGGTTGGATCAACATCCAAAACAGGCTCCCGCTGCGAATCTAGGAAACGACGCTCGGCGCTATGCCAGCAGTCTTTTCGGAAGTTCCGATAGAAGCCCGTTCGCGCATTCCACCACTTGATGAAGTCTGGAGTCACTCGGGGCAGACGGGCCGGGGTTGGCACCCTGAATGACACGTCCTCCCGACGATGGAAGTAGTCCCACCATCTACGGGCTTCATCCATAGCCATCTGACCAGCCCGATGTCTATTCGGCAGATTGAACTGGGCTGCAGAGGAAGGAATTTGCTGGTCATACCCAAAATTCCGGCCAAAACAGAAAGGATAATACGGCTCCAGCCACATCAAGCCACTTTTCCTGAAGACTAGAACACTGGGGCGAATAGACAGCGCCCAGTCGACCTGTTCCGGTTCCAAGATGGGCCTTGTGCTCTTGGACCCAGTCAGCTGATGAATGAATTCCTCTGTCTCAAATAATCGGCATTGCCGCATCTTGTTTACTAGAGGACTGGAGCTGGCAGCCAAGCTCCAGAAATGAAGAGCTCCTGGGGAATCTACTGGCACCGTGGTCAGCTTCCCCCGGACAGCAAAAAGCTGATCCGCCAGTGAGGATGGTTCAGCACTGGCGAATTTGATCATCCGCGGCAGAGGACGATCTGACTGCATCGACCGGGGAGCTACTTCTGGAAATAGGGTACAGACCCAGGCGTTAAAGAAATGGATGGGCCCAACTATCCGTGAATTCCGGGGGATGCGCGACTTGTGCAAGTCCCCCAACATCTTGTATATGAGGCATAAAGCCACAGGGCACAGGGACAGCTTCGTCCCCCAAGCCATCAAACAGGCAGGGTAAATCGCCTCCGGCCTGATCACCGTCTCGTCTCCTTGAGGAAGGGCGAATGAACAAAGCCAATATGTCAAGTACGCAGCACAGTGTGTAACTGCGTCAACTCCCGTGGGATTCGGGCCGGCCTGCCGCCCTCTCCCTGAGACAGTAAGATATGTTGCTTGGCGTCGAGCCCTTTTCTTCCGCGCTACCGCCGTCGGAACCACCGTGGGGAAGTCCTTGTACTGCTGCTCCCCACCGAAGAAATATTGGAGCCACGTGCCCATCCGCACGCGTCTCTTCTCGCCAGGTTTTCACGCTTCCCGCGAGTCAAGTGTCAGGCGCAGCAGGGTGCGGTACGCCTTCATCAGATAACGGTAGGCGAAGCCCGTGAAGTATCTGCCTTCACCATCCGTCTGGTCCTTCAGCTAGTCTGGGAAGCAAACTTCTTCATACGGCTCTCCATCTATGGGCAAGCCGCTCAGCTGGGAAAGACTCCAGAGGTCCAGTGAAGTCTCACCCTCTGCAGTGTAAAAAGTGTTGTATTCTGGGCAGAAGACTTCGATCATCCCGCAGCACAGACCTCGGGAGATCGGGTACCTATACCGTGAAGCATATACACTCTGGTATTGTTTGATGCACATTTTTTTATCTCTTTTTATCTTGTTTATTGTTTTTATTTATTTATTTATGTTTATGGGTTTATTAGCGTGCCAGTCACCGTGGTGACGATTCTTATTGTGCGCTCGATCTGACTTGGTCAGTCGATTGTGAGTGATCGTGTCTGGACTAGTAGTCCGTCATACCTTGAACGCTATGACGTTAATTACATCCTCCCTAAGGAAGACAACCCTTGATTAAACGCTAGAGGTAGGAGGAATGCAGCGGTAAAGCCGTGTGCTCAAAGGAGACATAATTCATCTGTTTACAAGACGTTAAACGTATCTGAACAGAGCAGGGGTTTATTAATTACGGGGGGAAACCCGCCGGCATATTCCCACCATCTTGGATGATGCCAAGTGGGGAATAGGAAACCACCCATGCAGCGGCAGGGTAGGCTCCGCAGAAGATCGGGTATATATAGACATAACCCGGAATCCAGATGGGGACCGGCCTGATGTAACACACCCGGTACGAGTGCGATGTCTTATTAATATCCCCCTTCGGAGGGCCATCAGAGATCACGCAAGGGCATAGCTCCGTGGGCCAGCGGGGTTAGAGGAGAATACCACACTCGATTGGTGGGGATATGTAAATTTCGGCAGCATGTCCCCTGAACTTGGATTATGCCAAGGAAGAATAGATCATCATCCACGGAGAGCCGGGACAACGACCGAACAAAGACGGGCACCAGGCCCAGGGACATCTCTTGCCTTCATATCATTGATCAATATTCCCTTGGAACCCATCAGAACACATATAATGACATGGTTCTTTAGGTTCATAAGGCATTGGTGAAATCCGGATTCGGGACGAAAGCTGTAGGGGAGATCTTCCCCATTTATTGTATCTCATCAAGACACAAGTGATGGTCTATGAGTATCTCCTTAAACAGATGTAGGGGAGCTTAAGAAGTTTATAGAAGAATGGTGCAGAGGTGGGCCTCGGAATGGGTTTCATCTGACTGAAGGAGGGATCTCGGCGTGATCTTGATTGGCAAGAAGGAGCTCTCGGCCTGGACATTTAATGGACAAAAGGAGGCTCTCGGCCTGGTCCTTGGATTGGCCAAAGGGGGTTCTCGGCCTGGTATTTGGGCTGGCCAAGGGGGTTCTCGGCCTGAGCAATTGGTTGGCCAAGGGGGGTCTCGGCCTGGGGTCTTCTCGGCGGGCTCCTGGGCGTGCCGGAAAGGGGGGCGCCGAGAGGGGCAATATCAGGTTTGGCAAAAGGGGGGTGAATGGCTAGGAGGAGGGGCTCTCGGCAGAGGGCTTCCCGGCGCGCTCCTGGCCGCACCGGGAGTCTACACGCCGGGAGCCTTGCACATATGGCCTCACGAGGAAAGCGTTGGTAACCGACTAGGTTGTCGTTTAGCCAAAAAAAGGGGGGAGGCCTCTCGGTCTTATGGTTCTCGGCGGGGAAACTCGCACGCCGAGAAGGTGAAATGCAGAAGAATTTCAGGGTTTCCAGAGCTCAGAAACGATGCTCTGTTTGTGTGTTTTCTGGGGATTTCAAGCTCGAATCAATGTCGGGCCAGAGATGTAAGAGAGGGATTTCATTGAGGCTTCTATTAGAAGGGTGCCAAGGGATTTGGATGAAGGAGTCAAATGGAGGAGGTCAGACCATCACCTGATCCTGTGGAGAGTTTTGCCCGTCTGTTGCAGGCCATTTGGCCATTTGGGGGAGTCAGGAGATGACTGTCCTCCGACCCCTCCAGATGAGCCCAGTGATATTAAACCAACGGAGAAGGAGAGGCTATCAATCGTATAAACTTCAGGTCCTAAAGATTCAATATTTAGGATGGAGGACCTAAGATCCGATCATTATTTATGAGAGCTGGGCAGTGATGCTCGCTCGACAGTCGTTGTTAAAATTGCCGTGCCACACAAATTTCAAATATTTATAACCGCACTCACTCACTTATGGATTTGAAAACATGAGTATAATGGTAAGTACGGGTCGATCCCACGGGGAAGGAATTTGGTTATTTTTCTTAGTTGGAAAATATTCTTGTGTTTTGAAAAATCAATTGTTGGAATTTGGAGTGCGATTATGAAAACTTAAATTGGAAAACATAACAGAATTCAAGTGAAAATAGGGGTTGGAAGAAAATGCATAACTTCAAATATAGACAGAATGAGAAGAAGTGTAAAACATGAACGTTGTAGAGAATTGAAAAAGGAAGAACTTTTATGAAGAACACAGAAACAGAAAATGAAAGGAACATAAGGAAAAACTTGAAAAACTATGACCTATTGGTTCGGATGAACAGTAATTGATAGAAAACCAGCACCTTGAAAACTTAATTCTAAAGCTCAAAAGAAGAGGAATTTGACAAAGTGCAAGAAGAATAAAACTTAGATATACAAGAGAGGAACAACTCTTATGAAGAACTCAGAGTTATTTGAGGACTAGAAAGACTTCAAAATGAATAAATGGAAGAAGGTATCACCACGGATGAACAGTAAATGCACAGGACAGCACTTAAGAAAATAGACCAGAACTCTATGAAATAGGAAGAATTTGAGGAAATGATAAACAGAGAAGTTGAAGAAGACTTGTAAATAAACAACTTTTGTGAAGAAAGTAAATTGAAATAAAGATTACAACCATGCGAAATAAGGCTAAGAACAGGCTGAATTCAAAAATGAAACTTTTATTGAAATAAGAACAACTTACAACTTTGACTTCAAAAGCTTTGAAAATACAACTTGATGCACTCAACAACTTCAGAAATGTAAAGAACAACTTACATTACAAGTGACCAAAGCTAGCTCTCTCTCCCTTGCAACATTGCCATCTTGCTAATTCTACTTGCTAACTAACTTCTCACTTCTCATTCAAGACCAATGCACCCTTTATATAGGGGTTACAAAAACACTCCAAACAAGTGTACCCAATTTTAGCCTAAAATGGTAGGTATGTAGGTTCTGCCCACTTTGCCATTTTTTTCGGATTTTTTCTGAATTTGTTTGACATTTATTTGGCATTTTCTTCTCATTTTCTCTCTCTACCGGCGCGTTGCGCCGACCGGCCGACCGGTTAGGCGGCCGGCCCGGTGGACCCCCGTGCGCCCGCCCGCCTGCGTCCCGCCGCGTGGCCGCTCGTGGCGCACGCGCGCCGCGTGCCTCCGTCCGAGCCGCTTCGACCGCGCCCGTGCTGCGCCTGCCGTGCCCCCCGGTGCGAGCCCAAGCCCGCCCGGCCGAGCCCCGGTGCGAACCCCGTCACGGCCGAGCCCCGACCGAGCCCGGCCCCGCCTTTGCTTGCCACGCACCCCCCCTCGCCCGCCTTCGCCCGGCCTCGTCGCCCGTGCCGGGCGGCGAAGGCGGGGGCGGGGGGTGTTTAAACTTTTGTTTTTTTTAGTTTTTTTTATTTTAATATATATATATATATATTATATAAATATATATATCTATATATATATCTATATATTCTTAGAAAATTCCAAAAAATAGCAAATAATTTTATTTTTTTGTTCTCAATTTTTTTCTTTTCTTTTTGAACCAATCCTCGAGCTTTTGGCCCATTCAAAATATAATTTTTATTTTCTTTTATTTTCTTTTTCTTGGAGTTTTCCTCGAACTGCGTGCCTGCAAAATACGTAAAAATTATCATAAAAATTTATTTAATTTCAAAAAATTAAATATTTGATACAAAATCAATAGTAAGTGTGAGAAGTGTATATTGATCATAATTTAGGCTCATAAATATGTGAATAATGATGAATTTAACAAGGAAAAATACACACTTATCACACCCCCCAACTTACTCATTGCTAGTCCCTTAGCAATGCACATAATGAAAAATTTAGGACTAACAAGAGTTTAAAGATATTCAGGCCTCATTTCCAGTTCATCTTTCATAGAGTCAACTAAAGATCAGGAATCTGGAGTAATTATCACAGATTAGCCTTATGTCGGAAATTCAGGTACATGATCAAGAATCTAATCAAAATTCAGTAGCACTTGTGCATGTGGAATACTAAATTCACAATAGAGACAATTGCGTCCCCCATTTGCTATTCAGAACAAATGCCTTTCAATTCTGCACTTCTTAATCAGAGCTTTAAGCACACTAGCTTTTTGTCTGCCTTATTACTTTTGTCCCATTTGGGATCACTATATATATATATTTTTTTCTTTTCTTTTTCTTTTTCCCTCTTTTTTTCTTTGCACACATTATGCTGCACTACCCTTCACTGTTTTACACGAACCTCAACACGTCTTAGGTGAAGTAGGCCCGGTTCCACAGATCCAAGTTCCCTTTTCCTTTTGACGCGAACCTCAACACGTCTTAGGTGAAGTAGGCCCGGTTACTCAGAATCGGAGCATTTTTCATGGTGCTTTATTTGTTTCTCATACTTTTCTATGGCAGAAAGCTTCTAACATATTTCTTCTTCAGAAAATGCAGAATATCAGACAGTTTGTCTAAAATAATAGAAGGCTTGTCCTTCTTGTTTCATTAGCGTGCAACGTGCTTTTATTTTTCTTTGAAAGTGCATCTGAACTTTTAAAGAGATTCTTTAAATCAGTTTTCCATGGCTAGAGTAAATAAATTATCCAACATCCTTTTCCCAGTTGTTTCTATTCAGAATCACTTTTCATGCGACATGAGTCAAGAAATTCAACTCGGGGAAAACTGTTGTTTCACATGACAATTCAAGAAAGTTAAAAAAAAAATTTGTTGAAAGGTTTAGAAATTTTTGAAATTTTTTTTTTGAATTTTTTTTGAAATTTTTTGAATATCCCCCCCCAACTTAAATGACATTGTCCTCAATGGCATAAACAGTAGAAAGATTAGAGGACATGTAAAGAGATAATATAGTTGGGATGGAAGGATACAACCTGATAGCGGGGTAAAATGACGAGGGCGTCGGTGTAGCTTGGCCTGACAACTGAAAAATAAACATACTAAAACAAGAAATCAGATCAGAAGCCAGGAATTAACACAAGGAGTGGGACCCAATATTCATGTATTTCAAAAGGAATCTACCAATGATGGCAACGTGAGTTACGGAGCCGGATTTCCCGTAGAAATGTCCCCTCAATGCGTGTGTTATGCGAAAGGTGGCCACAACGGGACAATAAACATAACGAATCTTTGGACCAATAAGAGAGAGAAAGTCAATAAAGCACGTCTCCGACTTGACCACTCCACATAGGAGAGTGGGTGCGAGATTAACGGGAGGATGACGTGTCGCTAAGGCTATGGCTGGATGTGATGGTGCGAGATGTAGATCACTTGCTCTCCAATCCTATAAATACCCCCCCTTCCACTCGACTGGAGAACATCGAAGTTGTGAGAGTAGAGTCGAGAGAAAAAGGTTGCAAAGGGGAGTAGTGAGTGTTGCTCAAGGTTCAGAATGGAGGGTGAATCGAGCTTCAGAGCTGAAGGAGAGTCGTCTCGCTCCTCGAAGAGGAGTAGATCGGGCAGTAGTGCCAGGAGATTCTCTGAAGTTGAAGGCCTAGTGAGTGAAAGGACTCTACCACAGCTTGTAAGTGATTCCTTGCATTCCTTTCTTCTTCTCTGTTCTTTCTTTAGAAAGCTTCCCATTTCTCACTTCTGGTGTATGTGCAGAGTGTGATGAAGTCACACATCTCGTGGGAGTTGGTCGTGGCTGCATATCGAGGGCTCCCGGACTTCCAAAAAGCGAGGTTGGACGTGATGGGATTCGGGCCCTTTCTCAGAATTGAGCCACTCAAGATCGACCTTGCCCTAATCCAAGCTCTACGTGAAAGATGGGACCCGGTAAGTAGGGCATTCCTGATGCCGTGGGGGCATATGGTACCCAGCTTGGAAGATGTGGTCCGAATCACGGGCCTCAAAGTGGATGGGGAAGCAGTGACTGGTGTCACCTACGCGGATTACCGTGAAGGTGCCCATAACTTGTTGGGGATGGACTTAGATAATCGGAAGAACAGGTCAGTAGCCAGGGCATCGATCATGGAAGCTTTAGGGCTTACTGACATGCGTCCGCGTGATGATGAGTCCATAGAAGAATTTATGGAAAGGGCAGAAAGAGGTGCCCGTGCTATGTATTGTATGGATACCAGCAATTGGGAGCGGACCAATATGGATCTGAGGAGGTTCCTCCTCTTTCTATTAGGCAAATTGTTGCTGGGGTCCAAGGGAGACAGTATCCACTGTCATTTCTTAGAACTGCTTGTAGACTTGGAAAGAGTAGGATAATACGCCTGGGGAGCTGCTGTGCTGGCACATCTGTTTACAAGTCTGTCGCAAAGGACAGACAAAGAGATGACACTAAATGGGTTTACGCCTTTAATCCAGGTAATGAAAATTTTTGTTTTATTTTTTTATTTTCTGATTTTTGTTTGTGTTTTCATCAATGACACATGATGGTGTAGCTGTGGAGCTACTATTACCTTCCAATGGGGAGGGCTCGACACTGTCGACCACTGACGGTCCCTCTAGCGAGACGGTGGCAACCCATCATGAGCACTGCACCTTTACCCTACCAACTGATGGTATTCAGGCGAGAGTTGCAAGAGTTCCCTGCAACGATGGTAGGATAATTGTTTTCTCAAATTTTTTTTATTTTGTCATTTATTTCATTTTTTTAACTGAGAAGATACGTGCAACCCATTAAAGGTGAACTGGAGGCCTTTTATGAACATGGTCGATGTTGACCAGCCTTGGGTAGTTGGAAGCCGCGCCCGATTCGGACGGGACCTCTGGCTCCATTGCTTAAATGAAATCGAGCCCCTCAGGCTGCGATTAGCTATGCGGACCCTAGGGTTGGCTCAAGAATGGGTGGATATGACCATGTCACCTAGCGTCGGAAGGCAGACGCGTGGACCAGCCACCTGTGTTGATTGGAGAGTGCGCTTCCCCGAACAATATGAAGATTGGCAACGGGGAGGCACACTCGTGGAATCTCAAGCACAAGATAGCGATGATTACCTACGCCTCTACAGAGCAATGTATGCAGAAAGGCTCCAGCCTGGAGGGCTTGTAGAGGTAAGGAAACCATGCTTGTATCTTCTACATTTTGTTGTTTTTAAATTTTTTTTTGTTCTTTGTTTGTGAACTCAAAAGCCATAATTGTAGGATGTTCGTGATACTATAATAACGAACTTACGAGCTCGTCTGGCGGACACGGAGCAAGAGCTGAGTGATACCAGAGCGGCGCTAGGTTCATCAGTAAGTATTTCAGTACATATTCTGAGTAGGCTTTGAGATTCGGGGCGCTAACCACTTAATGTTACCACATGTGCAGCGTGCTCAGCTTGATGCAGTTTCTTCGGCGATGAGAGTAAATGGTGTTTCTTCCAGTCTATGGATTCCCACATCCGAGCTGGATCAACTCCATGAGCAACTTGCTCATGCCACACAACGGGCTGCAGAGGCAGAAGGGATGCTTTCTGTACAGGTGAGGATTTCACCCTTTAACATCCCTTATTCAAGTATTGCTATTTGCCTGAGATGAAATGTGTGGCAGGAGAAAGAAACACAAGAGGCACTTGCAAATGCCACTCAGAAGGAAGATAGAATAACTGAGCTGGAAGAAGAACTACAGCGTCGTCCAGATGAGGATTCTTCAAGGGACGCTGTGGAGTTGAGAATCACCCTTCAATTAGAAAGAGAAGATAGAGAGAGAGAACGGACTGAGAGAGAACAGGACAGAGACAGAGAGAAAGCCAAGAGATCGGCCGAGAAAGAGGAAAAGAGGGCCCTGGAGGCCCAACTTTTTGAATTGAGGACTAGTCTCAGCCTAGCCGAGCAATGGCTGAAGGAAGGTGAAGAACGCTATCGAAGAGCACGAGAGCGTGGCTTTCGTGTCAGTAGCTTCTTTGCTGCTCCCTCAGATCGACGACCATAGTGCGATAATAATACCGCTGCTCTCGGCTTGGGAATACCCTCTAGAGAATCTTGCCCTAGAGAGCGGCAAGACAAGTAATGTGAAGAAAGAAGGTGGATTCCGATGTAATCTCTTTGTTTGCTTTTGTGTGTAATAAAATACTTTTTTCTTGGCTCTCCGTTTGTCCTTATCTCTCGAATCCCTAAACACACCTAATTTCCCACAACAATTTATTACCACACAAAAATCACTTAGGTTGCCTCCTAAGAAGCGCTAACTTTTATGTCGTCAGCCAGACACCATGTAGCTCATTAGCTCATTAACCAACGCGTGGCATTCAGAATGAGCCACCATGTGATCTTGTCTTCCTTCAAATTCCAGCCCTTATGCCATTGGAAGACAAGAGTAGACATGTACGGATTAGGGCTAGAAATATGCGGGTTGCGCACTTTATTGAAATTTTTCCGTGTCCTATAGTCCCTCCTGACAAGCTTTGTAGGAGTATCTACCCAGGGGTCCCCTTGTACTATATCGTCCTTTCTGACGAGCTTTTCAGGTACGGCTTCCTTCATGATAACTTGTTCAGGCCCTGGTAGTATAGGAATAAGATTGTTAGCTTGTGACACTTTCATGTCAGTAACAACCTCATGAGCTTTAAGAGCATTGATCAACTTGTCTGCCTGAGAGAAAGTCAAATCAAATGTGAATGTGGTTGGCACATCCCCCTCAGGTCCTAGAATCTCAAATTGGAGAGGCTCGACTGACAGGGGAATCAAAGTAGAAGGGAGCACTAACTCATCCACAGATTCAGACGTCATTGGAGAGGCTTTAGGGGTTAGATCAAATAGAAAAGTTTCAAATGAAACCCCTTCATCACACTCCTCACTCATCTGAGGATTTTTAACCGAATTGCCCACTAATAGCGTGGATAGAGGAAATGTAAATGATTCGAGTCCGGCCCTTTCATGATAGGTTAGATCAAATTTGAATTCCTCTAAGACGGGCCCATCATCACACTCCTCACTCAACTGAGAATTATCACTCAAATCTTTCAGAAATAGGGTCGGTAGATGAAATGTAAATTTTTCTAATAAGGCCCCATCATCATGTTCTTCCAGATAAGGAGGATATTCAGAATTTGGTTCCATTAAGTCAACAATTTTATTACTTACAACGTAATCCTCCTCTTGATTCATTTCCTCAATTGAGTTGTTTGGGCCATTATCCTTTACCGTAGTATTCTCAATCTCAAAACATTCAGAGAATGAGGTGATATGGTCATCATTATGAGCATCATTATCCGTCAATTCACCCCCTACTTCCTTTCCTTCTCCCCCCAACTTCTCACGATCATCATAATCCTCAAACTCATCATCATCCTCTTCATAAGAGGAATTGGATTCAGGCATCTGAGGCTGCTCTTCCTTTAAGTCCTCCTCATAAGATTCTTCTATGATTCCCTCAAAATCAACAGTGATATGAGTGGTAGATTGGGGGATCATAAGTTGATCGTATGGATTTTTATCGTTATCACATCCATCAAATCCAAGAAGTTGGTCTTCAATACTTGTGGAGTTGCTAGACATTGGATCCACTTCCATGTCTATGATGTTTTCAGCAATCCTACTCACTTGGGCCTCAAAGTTTTGCAGTTGTTTTTGAAAGGCTTGTTGTTGAGTCTGGAAGAGCCGTGTCAATTTATCAAACATCTCCTCCTTATGTAAATCTGTGTATAGAGGAGATAGATAAGTGGGCTGAGAGTCAGATTGTGCTGGATAGTAATTTGAAGGGCACTCAGTCTGAAAATCAGGAGGGTGTATTGGTTGCCCTCCATAATAGGGTTGATCATAAGAATGGACTTGATTGTAAGGATCATTGGAATATGAATCCCAATCTGCAAAGTGTGGATTTGAAGGAGGTTGAATGGGGTCTTGGTATGGTTCCCAAGAAGAAAATTGTTGATTTTCCCATTGATTATTTGGGTTTGTGTAGGAGACAGAGGTGGAAAAATCCGATGACCATTGATATGGCTCTTGGGTGAAAGATGAATTATGAACCCCATTGTGGAAGAGTGAAGGAGTTTGTTGATAAGGGGTAAATGGAGAGTTGGAATTCACATAGCCCGCATAATTAAACATCAAAGAATCTATTATTGGGCCTGAACAAAATTAAATGTGGAAATGAAAAAGACCCAAGAAAGAGTGATGATTTTTCAATGAATTTTTTTTTTATGTTTTGATTTTATTGTTTTTTTTATGTAAAGATAAACAAGTTAGCACACAAATGACCCTAATAACCTAAATGTGACATGGACCTACAAATGTGGTTTCACAAAGTGATTAAAATGAACTTAAATTTACCCTTAGTATGTCCACCGGCCAGGTAAGGGGTGGGGAAGTGGGAGGTTCCCCCTACTTTCGTAGGGACCTTATTATACAAAACCACAATCCCGCTTAAGGCGTTTGCCATCCGACCGTCTTGCCTTAGACACCAGTTTTCATAAGAGGATAAACCTAAATATCACAGGAATCACAGTGTGATCCTAGGGACAACGTCTACTGGCTTTTATTAAGGCCTAGGTAATGCAGAGATGCAAAGAAACTGTGGTTTTCGGGCTAAGGGAGGGTGATGAAATCCCCACCTTATCTTGTTAGGGGTGTTGCCCTTAAAGTATTTTGAAATGAAATGCACACCACAATTTTAAACAAGGGGTTCTTTATGCAAAAATGAATGCCAGACTGGGATCAGTAGAACGTACCTTGCCCCTCGCGATCTTCAAAATGCAATGCAGAAATTAAACAAAGACAAATTCTAAGCTAAATGATGCATGACCTAGAGCATGAAAGTGTAGTTTCTACTCTTGCAATGAGGTCTTTTATTTGGTACAAATGAAGATTTTTTGTTTTTAGTTAATGAACCTAACTAACCAGCATGAAAATTTTTCTTTTGTTTTGATTGTTTTTTATTTTTATAGAGTTTTCAAGAAATTTTCAGATTTTTGTAAAAAAAATTTTCAGAAAGTGGAAAGATAGAACCTGTTTCTTGATTTCAGCCCTTTAGCAATGCTTCCGAGCTATTTAACGACGTTTCATATCCTTGGAATTTCAGATTCGATCTTCCTCTTTCTTTGATTTTCAATTTTTTTTTATTTTCCTGCACAAGTAAAGAAAGCAAAAATCAATATACAAATATACAAAGTAAACACAAGAGTATCCAACTATGAAAAGTATCTCCATCCCCGGCAACGGCGCCAAAAATTTGATGCTCGCTCGACAGTCGTTGTTAAAATTGCCGTGCCACACAAATTTCAAATATTTATAACCGCACTCACTCACTTATGGATTTGAAAACATGAGTATAATGGTAAGTACGGGTCGATCCCACGGGGAAGGAATTTGGTTATTTTTCTTAGTTGGAAAATATTCTTGTGTTTTGAAAAATCAATTGTTGGAATTTGGAGTGCGATTATGAAAACTTAAATTGGAAAACATAACAGAATTCAAGTGAAAATAGGGGTTGGAAGAAAATGCATAACTTCAAATATAGACAGAATGAGAAGAAGTGTAAAACATGAAAGTTGTAGAGAATTGAAAAAGGAAGAACTTTTATGAAGAACACAGAAACAGAAAATGAAAGGAAGATAAGGAAAAACTTGAAAAACTATGACCTATTGGTTCGGATGAACAGTAATTGATAGAAAACCAGCACCTTGAAAACTTAATTCTAAAGCTCAAACGAAGAGGAATTTGACAAAGTGCAAGAAGAATAAAACTTAGATATACAAGAGAGGAACAACTCTTATGAAGAACTCAGAGTTATTTGAGGACTAGAAAGACTTCAAAATGAATAAATGGAAGAAGGTATCACCACGGATGAACAGTAAATGCACAGGACAGCACTTAAGAAAATAGACCAGAACTCTATGAAATAGGAAGAATTTGAGGAAATGATAAACAGAGAAGTTGAAGAAGACTTGTAAATAAACAACTTTTGTGAAGAAAGCAAATTGAAATAAAGATTACAACCATGCGAAATAAGGCTAAGAACAGGCTGAATTCAAAAATGAAACTTTTATTGAAATAAGAACAACTTACAACTTTGACTTCAAAAGCTTTGAAAATACAACTTGATGCACTCAACAACTTCAGAAATGTAAAGAACAACTTACATTACAAGTGACCAAAGCTAGCTCTCTCTCCCTTGCAACATTGCCATCTTGCTAATTCTACTTGCTAACTAACTTCTCACTTCTCATTCAAGACCAATGCACCCTTTATATAGGGGTTACAAAAACACTCCAAACAAGTGTACCCAATTTTAGCCTAAAATGGTAGGTATGTAGGTTCTGCCCACTTTGCCATTTTTTTCGGATTTTTCTGAATTTGTTTGACATTTATTTGGCATTTTCTTCTCATTTTCTCTCTCTACCGGCGCGTTGCGCCGACCGGCCGACCGGTTAGGCGGCCGGCCCGGTGGACCCCCGTGCGCCCGCCCGCCTGCGTCCCGCCGCGTGGCCGCTCGTGGCGCACGCGCGCCGCGTGCCTCCGTCCGAGCCGCTTCGACCGCGCCCGTGCTGCGCCTGCCGTGCCCCCCGGTGCGAGCCCAAGCCCGCCCGGCCGAGCCCCGGTGCGAACCCCGCCACGGCCGAGCCCCGACCGAGCCCGGCCCCGCCTTTGCTTGCCACGCACCCCCCCTCGCCCGCCTTCGCACGGCCTCGTCGCCCGTGCCGGGCGGCGAAGGCGGGGGCGGGGGGTGTTTAAACTTTTGTTTTTTTTAGTTTTTTTTTATTTTAATATATATATATATTATATAAATATATATATCTATATATATATCTATATATTCTTAGAAAATTCCAAAAAATAGCAAATAATTTTATTTTTTTGTTCTCAATTTTTTTCTTTTCTTTTTGAACCAATCCTCGAGCTTTTGGCCCATTCAAAATATAATTTTTATTTTCTTTTATTTTCTTTTTCTTGGAGTTTTCCTCGAACTGCGTGCCTGCAAAATACGTAAAAATTATCATAAAAATTTATTTAATTTCAAAAAATTAAATATTTGATACAAAATCAATAGTAAGTGTGAGAAGTGTATATTGATCATAATTTAAGCTCATAAATATGTGAATAATGATGAATTTAACAAGGAAAAATACACACTTATCACAGCCCAGGGAACCGAGAGACTGATATCTCTGGTTCCAGAACCGCCAAAAGGGGGGATCCTCAGAAAAAAACCAGATTATATATATATGGAAAAACAGGCATTGAGATCGGAGAGGGAAGAAGAGAACGAAACTCAGTAACCCATTGGATGGGGTTAGGAGTCTTATCCTCATCCCTCTTCGAAGAACAAACCCACGCGATCGGCTTCGAAACCCAAAGAATCTAATCTATGTTCCTTTCAGACGAAGGCTATATACATAGAGAGACAGACAGAGATCGATGTCTTAATCTATCAACACCCAAACGGGCCATCCTGACGTTTCATTGCATTGCATAAAGGAAATATTACACTGATCATGAAAGAAAAATGTAAGGCAGAAATCAAAAGAGAAGACCGGAACTCCGGCTACAGTTGAGAAATCGAGAGAGAACTCGATATATTGCATCAGATAAGGAAAGAAAACATGGAGGGGAGGGTGGAGCATTGACTCCTCTCCCTCCCCGGTGCCCACCTGGAGCTTTCCTTCTTCTTCTCTTCTATTTCCTCTCTGTTGATCGAAAGGGGGGGGTGGCTCTTCCTCTCCGAACGATCCCCTTTTTCTATCTGGCTTTCTCTCTTTTTCTCTTCAGCTTTTTTCTCTTTAGCCCTCACCGAGTCCCCCCGTGTTCTTTCGAAGGGAGGGGGTTTTATAACCCCTTTCTTCTTTCTTCTCGGCAGGCTTCTGGGCGCGCCGGAAAGGGGGGCGCCGAGAGGGGCCTGAAGCTCTTGGGCGCGCCGGAAAGGGGGACGCCGAGAGGTGCCTGAAGCTTCATGGGCGCGCCGGAAAGGGGGGCGCCGAGAGGTGACTCATCTTCATATAGGCCCACTTGGGGTTTCTTCAAATGCATCATCATCCCAAAGGGTCTATCATCTCTGAAAATATCTTGTATTGACATCATGATTGTAATTTTCATCAGTCCGTAGACAGGGTTCTATCAGTCCGTAGACAGGGTTTTATCAGTCCGTAGACAGGGTTCTATCAGTCCGTAGATAGGGTTTTATTAGTCCGTAGACAGGATTCTATCAGTCCGTAGACAGGGTTTTATCAGTCCGTAGACAGGGTTTTATCAGTCCGTAGACAGGATTCTATCAGTCCGTAGACAGGGTTTTCATCTTATCAATATCGCCACTCGAATGGCGACGAGCTCGGACATCAGCCTTAGTCTTTCGCTGTTGGTCAGATCTTCTTTTCAATCATGCTTCCACCCTTGTTCATTTTCCGGGTGTCAACAAATGCCCCCCACCTGTGGGCGGCGTAAGCGCAGAATAAGCGCTACGGGGGTTGCAAGTGTCTTTTACTATTCGAGGGTATCTTCCTCAATTTGTCTTCAATTTAGCTCTCAGACTTGATCATCTTGCTGTAACAGTATTCTGCACATCGATGTTTCTTCTCTTCATATTTTCTGTCATCATTTTCAGCATTTGGGGCTTTTCGGCCTGCAGTACCTCCCGACGCGAAGCTTCTCGGCGCGGGGTTCTCGGCCTGGGATGTTATCGGCATGGGAGGCTTCTCGGCGCGCCCTGGCCGCAGAAGGTCTCGGCCTGAAGACCTTCTCGGCACGGGGACCTTCTCGGCGCGCCCCGGCCGCAGAGGATCTCGGCTTCGGGGGCTTCTCGGCGCGCCCTGGCTGCAGACGGTCTCGGCCTGGGGGCTTCTCGGCGCGCCTTCTGGCCACCGGGGGGCTCTCGGGCGAGAGGTTCTCGGTGCGCATTTTGCCGCGCCGAGACCTCAGTCGCCTGGGCCCCTATTTAGGGCGCCGATGGCCCTTTTTTCCTCATTCTTCATTCGACTTTCTCTTTCTTCATCTTTTCTCCATTTCTTCTCTTCGGCGCGAGCCGCCTCCGTCCTCTCGGCCGTTGCCGCGAGCCTTCCGTCCTGGGTGACGTCTTTTGGGATTCAATCCCTTTGCTTCCGGGATCACCCCCTCTTGGTTGGTGACTCCCTATTCTTTTGGGCAGATCCCGAATAAGGGGATATGCTGCCGAAATTTCTATAGAATCTCATGTTGCAATCCTTATAAGACTGACTTTTAATCCACATTTCTTCTTTTGTTTACAGATATAGCAATGGCTTCTGGCTCTGCTGCTGCATCTTCGGGAGCTGTTGGAGCTAGTTCATCGGCCCAGCCAGACATATCTCGGGCCAGAGTGAATTGGTTGAACGTGCACAGCTTGGATTATGGATATGATAGAATAGCTTCAGTTGACGAATCGTCTGATTCTGAAACTGACACAGTGTCGACAACCCGGGTATACTCCGCGGGGACCGAAACATACTTCAGGCGGGATAGTAACTATCGGCCAGATTTCCCGAAGGATCGCCACTTGATGCCGTTTATCCGGACCTTCACAGTGGGCGGCCTACGAGATTATCAGACTGCTTGCGTGGTCGAAGCTGCCATTCTTGCTGAACGGGATAGCCTGAAGGACTCAGTATATCGCGGCCAGGCCATTTATCTTCCCGGAGAGAAGCGGGACTGGGGTGCAGTCCTTGGAATATCGGAGCTAGAACCCGAGAAGAAGATGTTGACCCGGGCACCGGAATTCGCACCTGCTCGGTGGGACAATGCTGGCGGCCGAGTTAATAGGGAGAAGCCCGGCTATGGTATGTTCTTGGCACCTATAAAGTGGGGATATCGCGAAGAGCCCTTCGTGCTAAATTGTTCGGCCATTCAGTTCAAATACCATTTGTCAGCTGGTTGGTTCGGAGACTGCAAGATCACTGACTCCCATCTATTCCGAGTAGGGGCAGTAGAATTTACTGAATTTGTTCTGACGGAATATGCCCCTCTACTGATCAGAGCGGGTGTATACCACAGTGTTTTTGCTTCCAGATTCCGATATCCCATCTCCAGGGGGTTATGCTGTGGGATGTTTGAAGTGTTCTGTCCTTTGTTCAACACTTTTTATACAGCAGAGGGTGAGACATCCCTAGACCTCTGGAGTTTATCGCGGCTTTCCGGCCTGCCGATTGATGGCGAGCCGTATGAAGAAGTCTGTTTGGCAGACTCCGAGAAAGACAGCTCTGATGGAGAAGGCAAGTATTCCCTTGGCTTCTCTTACCGATATCTGATGAAGGTCTATCGCTCCATCTGTCTGGCATATAGTAGAGGATCCTCCAAAGGCTATCATCCCCGAGAGAAAGGTAGCAAACTGAGGGTCCTGATCGGGCAGTGGCTCCAGTACTTTTTCGACGGGCCCCTGAAATATGCAGATTTCCCCTCCATGGGTCCTGTTGCGAGCAAGCAGATAAGAGCTCCCCGCTACAAATCGGCACTGCCATCTTCATTGCGCCATGCGGGCAAAGGTGGTCCCAACCCGGCAGGGGTAGATCCCATCACACACTGTGCAGCTTATTTCACATTCTGGCTGTGTACTTTTGCTCTTCCACAAGGGGACGAGACAGTCATTCGGCCAGAGGCCATATATCCAGCTTGTCAGATGGCCTGGGGGATGAAGCTGTCGATCTGCCCGGTGGCCCTGTGTTTGATCTATAAATCTTTGGGGGACCTGTACAAGCACCGGACTCCCCGTTCTTTGAGGACCGTGGGTCCTTTTCATTTCTTCAATGCCTGGGTCTGCAGTATATTCCCTGAATTGGCTCCGAGAACCTTGCAGGCGGATACAGTGTTACCCAGGATGGTTGAATTTGCCAGCGCTGAGCCTGGTCCCTTTTATGATCAGCTATTTAAAATAAGGGGCCGGCTGATAAGAGTACCAGTGGACGCCCCTGGCAGCATACATTTCTGGAGCTTGGCTGCAAGTTCAGCTCCTTTGATTGATCCTCAAAGAGAATGCAAGCTGGAGGAGATAGAGACATATATCCACCCTGTCTCAGGGGTCAACACTGCTCGGCCGATCCTGGAACCGGAGCTGGTGAGATGGGCCATGGCAATTCGGCCTAGTGTTTTGGTTTACAGAAAGGGTGGCCTGCTTCTGTTGGAGCCATACTATCCGTTCCGATTTGGGCGGAACTTTGGTTATGACCAGCACATCCCTACTTCAGTTGCTCAATTTCCCCTGGATAGCAGGGCCAAGCACGGGTCCACCATTGTCGGCGACGGCCGGTTGTGGTGGGATTTCTATCATCGTCAGGATGACGCAATTTTCAGGGTGCCCACCGTCTCCAACCGTGTTCCCCGGGTAACATCAGAATATATTAAATGGTGGAACATTCGGACCGACTTTTTCAGGGATGACAGGGGTGCTTTCTGGGATGTAGCAGAGCGCTCTTTCCTGAAACAGCAGCCTGGGCCGGTGATTGAAATCCCCGAGGCCCATTTGAGGAAGCTTTATTCGCAGAACCCGAGAGAGGCAGAGAACTATCTGGCCCAGCGTCGAGCTCTGAAGGAAAAGAATTCTGAGCCACCCGCTCCTGTCTTTGCTGCTATTAATGAAGACAGTTTCATAAAGACCCTGAAACATCTGTGCCATATAGGAGATGATCGCTTGGAGGCACAACAGTATCCATTTCCTGTAGAAGAGCCGCTCCTGGCGGTAGCTCATTGGAGGGGTCCAGTTGATAAATTTCATCTGTATAGGACGTTTGTAAGCCGGGAAGATAGAACTCAGACGTATTATAAGCAAACATCCTGGCTGTTCATTCTGCTGAATTTGCATGGACTATCTGCAGAAAGCCCGATAGCTGGCATTTTGAACAAGCCGCTATTTATATCATTTCATTATGTCGATGGCTGGGGCATGGACCATCTTGACTTGTTCCGCTGCCTGGATTTTCATGGCCATAATGACCTGGCAGCTTTGGTGGAGAAATGCCAGACATTCGGCGATGTGTGTTGGCTCATCAAGGAGGCTGCTTCCCGCTCCAAAGAAGTGGCTTATCTGTATTGGCCGCTCTCTGTATTTTATGATGGACCAGCAGGTATCATCTTCTCCTTTCTGACTGCAGTGTTTTCTGTTTAATATCTGAATTTTGCATCTATTGATCCCATCATCTTTCTGCCGTTCTTAACAGACCGGCCCGATATAAAGCGGCAAGGGCTCTACAGGAAGATTATTGCGCAGGCCGAGAAGCCTGCTTATTTTGAAGTTCCTGCTGCAGCACTGACCACTACTCCCCTGCCTCCTGGCAAGAAGAGGAAGGCTTCTGCAGTCAAGGCTGCAGTTGGGAAGGCCAAGAAGGCCAAGAGAGCTCAGGCTCAACAATCGGCTTCGGTAGTGATGGACACCGGGACCCCTCTCCCTGACATTCCCTCATTTGATGAGTTCGAAACTCAGAGGGAGGCCGCTCAGGCATCAGTTCAGGGTAACATCAATATTCTGCCATTACATTCTTCATTCTATCTTGCTGGATTTCAGAGGAGTGTTTAAATCTGACCGCTTCTTTTCGCATAGCCCAAGAGCCAGTTGCGGCGCCCTCCGAGGTGGAGACCCGGTTGCCCTCTCCCACGCCGACTAGTGAGGCGGAGGGTAAGCATTCCCTTTTTATCTTTTTATGTTTGCTTCAGCTACTTTCATCGTCCCTCTCACAGGCTTTTCTTTATAGTGATGGCCGGGGAGGAGACTGAGATTACAGGAGCGGCTGGCGATATTACTCAGCCGCGGGAGGGTCACAAGAACAAGGCGAAATGGGGCCCCGCTCCCAAAAGGCGCATAGTTACTCGGTCTTCCTCCAAGCAGATGTTAGAATCGATGGCCCCACCCATGGACAGAGTAGAAATCTCTTCCGGTAGCTCTACGGCCGCTTCTGAGGCAGGTGGGGAAGAAACAGATTTCAGCGGGAGTGACACGGAGGGTGCCTCCAAACCAGAGGCCCCACCCGTATGTACCGCCATTGTTTTATCATTTACACCCCCCAAGCTGCTAGTGCCATTTTCTAGAGAAGAATTGCCAGAAGAGTTCGCTGCTCTGGATACCGAGGCAGATATAACTCCCCCTTTTGTGGTCTCATCAGCGGAGCTTTCCTCTTCTCTGCAATCTTTTGAGGATATTGGCATCACTTTAGAAGTGAGTCTCTTCTCTTTATGGTTTCCTTTTCCCCATCTTTATCTGCTGCTTGACGCTGCATTGATTCGTTCACAGGAATCCATTGTTGCCCTCCCGGCTACGAGTGCAGCCGTTGAAGCCACTTTATCCGGCACCTTGGCTATTGTTCCTGCTTCGGCAGCCATTCTTGAAATAATTCGCCCTGTGCCGGTGAGGGTGCAGTCCTCCACAGACTTAGCATCATTGGACCTGCGGAATGCAGGGGAAGGCCCGACTCTCATCAAGGCTTTGGATTTTAGAGCTGAAATGGACCCAGCCAGGGGTTCTGCCTTTATACTAGCTGCAGTGATGACCATCGCTCCAGAACCAACAGTTCCCACAGTATCAGTCATGGAGAGCGAACCTGTGCCTCTTCAGATCGTGGCCCCCGCAGCTTTGACATTGCAGGGGGCGGGCACCGAAATGGAAGAAGGAGAGGTATCTGTTGGAGAACTGGGAGTATCGCCTACAACAGCCACGGAATCTGCTTCCGCATTTTCAGAATCTGAGGAGGAGATGCTTGAAGTTGCGTCCGGGATTATTCCGACGGCCGCCTCCGAGGAGATGGAGGTGGAAGATCTCCCGGCCACATCAGAGGTTATGGGTGGAGCTCAGTTGGTGGCTTCGGCAGACCTGCCGTCTTCTTCTTCGCAGCCGGACATCACCCTATGGGCGGATATAGACAGTGAAGTATCTTTTGAAGTAGCTCCTCTTCCTTCGCTTGGCTTCACTTCCCCTGAAAGTTTTGTTTGGCAACATCTGGGCATGCTGCGTCAACTGGTGGAGTCCCAACCTGGACTAACTTATTTACAGTTGAAGGATATAGCCGGGCGCTTCACCGCCGGTTTACAGGCGATGGGATGTCCCACGGAAATATGGGCCCAGCGGGTTCTTTTGCTGTTAAAATTTGTTCATCGCCGGGATTTCTTGACACATATCATGTCGGACAGATTGGCAGCCTTGAAGTTGCAAAGAATGGAGTGCAAGTCCGAGCTGGCAAAGATGAACTCTATCTTTCAGGAGCGACAGCGTCAAATGCAGTCTTTGGCGGAGCGGGAGCATTTCGTGCGCGACCGGATAACTATCCTGGAGGCTGAACTGTCTGATCTCCGAGCTGAGCTGCCACAGCTGACAACTTCTCGACCGCAACTCGAGGAAGAAGCAGCTTTATTAGAGGGGCAGGTGGCATCCTTTCGAGACCAGTCTGTTCGACTGCAGGAAGAGGAGGCTCGGCTTCATGAACTAGGAGCCGCCCCTTCTGTGGGTCTTCTGGCATTCGAGGATATCTTCCGGTAGCCATGAATCATTTTCTTTTTCTTTTCTTCTTCTCCTTTTTTGCTCTTTTGTGATACAATGTCCCCTCGGGGCCCTTTATGTACTCACTTCTTAATGAAAGGAAAAATTTTGCCTTATGTGTATCCACCTTCTTTTCCATGTGGTTTTATCACTTCAGGGAAGTGGGGTAGTGGTTTTAGCAAACCCTCATGCGAATGGCGCGTATCTGGCAGGAGAGCGTCCACCCCTTCAGAGAAAGGATGGGGAACTCGCTCCACCGCGTGACGGCATCCGAAGAGGTGCTTAAACCGGATTCTGTTAGTAGCGGCAAACGTCCCTTTTGGCAATATGTGCTGTGAGGGAGACAATTTGCAGGAATGTGAAAGAAAGGGCCTTATCAGAATAGACGAAAAGTCTAGACTGGGTAGAGGTTATAACAGGTGGGACGATTACAGGATATGTGGTTTTCATCAAGACAGACGTAAGGTCTGAACTGAATAGGGTTTTATCATTGATCGGGCGAAATGCCAGTCGATCAACAGCTGATTTCATCATCGATATTGAGTTTATATCGATGCAAGGATTTTCATAAGTTTCCTCAGAATAGACGAAAGGTCTAAACTGAGTAGGGTTTTATCATTGATCGGGCGAGGTGCCAGTCGATCAACAGCTGGTTTCATCATCGATATTGGGTTTATATCGATGCAAGGATTTTCATAAGTTTCCTCAGAATAGGCGAAAGGTCTAAACTGAGTAGGGTTTTATCATTGATCGGGCGAGGTGCCAATCGATCAACAGTTGATTTCATCATCGATATTGGATTTATATCAATGCAAGAAGGATTTATAAGTTTCCTCAGAATAGACGAAAGGTCTAAACTGAGTAGGGTTGCATCATTGATCGGGCGAGGTGCCAATCGATCAATAGTTGATTTCATCATCGACATTGGATTTATATCGATGTAAGAAGGATTTATAAGTTTCCTCAGAATAGACGAAAGGTCTAAGCTGAGTAGGGTTTCATCATTGATCGGGCGAGGTGCCAATCGATCAACAGTTGATTTCATCATCGATATTGGGTTTATATCGATGCAAGAAGGATTTATAAGTTTCCTCAGAATAGACGAAAGGTCTAAGCTGAGTAGGGTTTCATCATTGATCGGGCGAGGCGCCAATCGATCAACAGTTGATTTCATCATCGATATTGGATTTATATCGATGTAAGAAGGATTTATAAGTTTCCTCAGAATAGACGAAAGGTCTAAACTGAGTAGGGTTTCATCATTGATCGGGCGAGGTGCCAATCGATCAACAGTTGATTTCATCATCGATATTGGGTTTATATCGATGCAAGAAGGATTTATAAGTTTCCTCAGAATAGACGAAAGGTCTAAGCTGAGTAGGGTTTCATCATTGATCGGGCGAGGTGCCAATCGATCAACAGTTGATTTCATCATCGATATTGGGTTTATATCGATGCAAGAAGGATTTATAAGTTTCCTCAGAATAGACGAAAGGTCTAAGCTGAGTAGGGTTTCATCATTGATCGGGCGAGGTGCCAATCGATCAACAGTTGATTTCATCATCGATATTGGGTTTATATCGATGCAAGAAGGATTTATAAGTTTCCTCAGAATAGACGAAAGGTCTAAGCTGAGTAGGGTTTCATCATTGATCGGGCGAGGTGCCAATCGATCAACAGTTGATTTCATCATCGATATTGGATTTATATCGATGCAAGAAGGATTCATAAGTTTCCTCAGAATAGACGAAAGGTCTAAGCTGAGTAGGGTTTATCGCAGGTGGGACTGCCAAGAATGTATAGGTTTCATCAGAACAGTGATGGATTTCATTGTTTGTGGGACATGCGAATGGGGTATGTGGATTTCCCCAGGGCAAACGTAAGGTCTGTCCCAGAAAGGCTTTATCATCGGTGGGGCATGGAGCCATGTGACCGACGGAAGGTTTTACCAATGAAGGCAGATGAAGGTATCATGCCGGTTGGCACGGGACTTTTTGGATTACCATATTACTGACCCAAGTGCCCTTTCAGGTTTTCACCAGAGCCAGCCCCCTCTTGCTTTTGCCCACGCGTCCTTTCGGATTTTCACGTGGCGGGGTACCCGATTTTGCCTGCAGTGCCCTTTCGGGTTTTCACCACAGTTGGGTTTTAGCCATTTTTGCCCTCGTTCAGAATGCCTGAACAAGACTGGCGGGGTATCTCTATTTTTAACCCCATTTTGTCTCTTCTTTTCTTTTCCCTTTTCTTTTTATTGAAACTTTGATTCTATAACTGATAGGCGCAGCTTGTGCATATATCATCATTGATGTGGGTGCTAACATCAATGCAAGGGTTTCATAGGTCTCATCAGGATAGACGTAAGATCTAAACTGGACGGGTCTCATCGCTGATTGGGCAAAGCGCCAATCAATCAGCAACGGGTTTCATCATTGGTATTGGGTTTATACCAATGCAAGGATTTTTATAGGTTTCATCGGGATAGACGTAAGGTCTAAACTGGACAGATTTCATTGCTGACCGGGCAATGCGCCAATCAATCAGCAACGGGTTTCATCATCGGTATTGGGTTTATACCAATGCAAGGATTTTTATAGGTTTCATCAGGATAGACGTAAGGTCTAAACTGGACAGATTTCATTGCTGATCGGGCAATGCGCCAATCAATCAGCAACGGGTTTCATCATCGATATTGGGTTTATACCAATGCAAGGATTTTTATAGGTTTCATCAGGATAGACGTAAGGTCTAAACTGGATGGGTTTTATCACGGCGGGACGTAAAGAGATATGTGGGTTTCTTCGTGGTTACCACATTACCGACCCAAGCGCCCTTTCGGGTTTTCACCAGAGCCAGCCCCCTCTTGCTTTTGCCCGTGCGCCCTTTCAGGTTTTCGCACGGCGGGATACCCGATTTTACCTGCAGTGCCCTTTCGGGTTTTCACCACAGCTGGGTTTTAGCCATTTTTGCCCTTGTTCAGAATGTCTGAACAAGACTGGCGGGGTATCTCTATTTTTAACCCCATTTATATATATATATATATATATATATATATATATTATTATTATTATTTTTTTATTATTTTCTTCTACCCCCCCTACTTGTTCAGAGGGTGTCAGACCGTGACGGCACAGGATCACGATGAGTGGTAGCCTGGTTAGGACGGAGTGTCACTATACCAAGGAAAGGATATCTCGGATAGGGCGGAGTGCCACTAGACCAAGGAAGGGTAGTTCGGCTAGGGCGGAGTGCCACTAGGCCAAGGAAGGGTAGTTCGGCTAGGGCGAAGTGCCGCTAGGCCAAGGCAGAGGTATCTTGACTAGGGCGGGGTGCCACTAGGCCAAGGAAGGGTAGTTCGGCTAGGGCGAAGTGCCGCTAGGCCAAGGCAGAGGTATCTTGACTAGGGCGGGGTGCCACTAGGCCAAGGAAAGGATATCTCGGCTAGGGCGGAGTGCCACTAGACCAAGGAAGGGTAGTTCGGCTAGGGCGGAGTGCCACTAGGCCAAGGAAGAGGTATCTTGACTAGGGCGGGGTGCCGCTAGACCAAGGAAAGGATATCTCGGCTAGGGCGGAGTGCCACTAGACCAAGGAAGGGTAGTTCGGCTAGGGCGGAGTGCCGCTAGGCCAAGGCAGAGGTATCTTGACTAGGGCGGGGTGCCACTAGGCCAAGGAAAGGATATCTCGGCTAGGGCGGAGTGCCACTAGACCAAGGAAGGGTAGTTCGGCTAGGGCGGAGTGCCGCTAGGCCAAGGCAGAGGTATCTTGACTAGGGCGGGGTGCCACTAGGCTAAGGAAAGGATATCTCGGCTAGGGCGGAGTGCCACTAGACCAAGGAAGGGTAGTTCGGCTAGGGTGAAGTGCCGCTAGGCCAAGAAAAGGGTATCTCTTGCCCGATTACTCGGGGAATATCAGCTGTGCAGCATGATACAGCTTCAGGTGTTTACCGTTGAGTGGTGAGAATTGGATCTCCCCTCGATGATTAACAACTATGTAGGCCCCTCCTTCGTAGACCCTTTGTATCACATATGGACCTTCCCAATTGGGATTTAGCTTTTCCTTCGGGTTGGACGCCATGACTTCTTTTTTCTTGACCATGACAAGGTCACCTTTTTTGAATTCTCGCCCTTTTACGAGTTTGTTGAATGCGGTGGCCATGCGGGCCTGATACATCTGGATATTCTTCTGAGCTTGGAGACGCTTCCCTTCCAATTCAGCCAATTCTTCTAATCTTCGTTCTGCATTGGTTTGTTCGCCATGGGCTAGGTCGTATTGGACTGCCACTCTGAGTGACGGGACTTCCAGCTCTAGTGGGACTACTGCCTCTGAGCCGTATACCAAGGAGTATGGTGAGCACCCTGTAGGTGTTTTAAAGACGGTGCGATACGCCCACAGAGCTTCATACATCTTTTCTTCCCAATCCTTCTTATTGGCACTGACGACTTTGGCCAGCAGGGTGCACAAAGTCTTATTGAAAGCTTCTGCCAATCCATTTGCCTGTGGATTGTAAGGAGTGGAAGTCCTCCATTCGATCTATATTTCTCGGCAAGCCGATAGACTTTCTGATTTCTGAAATGACTCCCATTGTCAGATATTATTCGGCTGGGGATCCCAAACCGGAAGATGATGTTTTGCTTGATGAATCTGGCGACCAGCTCACCGGTCACTTTCCGTAGTGCTATAGCTTCCGCCCATCGGGAGAAGTAATATGTTATGGCCAGTATATACTTATGCCCGGCCGAGGAAGTCAGTAGTGGACCGACTACATCAGTTCCCCATTGTGCAAACGGCCAGCTAGGGACTGTAGGGTGCAGAATCGTAGGTGGCCTTCTAGGCACAACAGCATGCTCCTGACACTTCTGGCATGACTTTGCAAATGTGCAGCAGTCTTCAAACATAGTGGGCCAATAGTAGCCCAGCTTCTTGATTTCTATCTTCATCTTGGGGCCAGCCTGGTGGGCACCTGCTGTCCCAGCATGTACTTCTTTCATCGCTTGCCCAGCTTCCTCAGTGGACAGGCAGCGGAGCAGAATCTTCTTGCGTGTATCTGCCATTATTCGGAACAGAGTCCTATTCCTGAATTCATAAGAATCTTTGATTCGCAAGAGTTTCATCTTTTCTTCTCTTTTCTGCGGCAGCTGTTGATGTAAAAACCACTGTAGCAGGTGTTGTCTCCAATCAGACGCCTGTTCTGTACTGATCGTGGCGACTTCATTTTCTTCGGGGCAGCTTTCTAGCATGCTGGGGACTTGCCGCCGATTTATAACAACAATGTTCAGTGTCTCATCTGGTGGGACTGCTATTGAGCTGGCTAGCTTTGCCAATGCATCAGCTTGGGCATTATGTGCACGGCCCACATGCTTGAGCTCAATATGATAGAATTTCGCCATGAGGCGCACAGCTTTTTGGTGGTAGGGGTTCAACTCCGGCTTCCGCACTTCGAACTCCCCTTGGATTTGTTTTATTATCAACATCGAATCCCCGAATACCTGAAGCATCTGGATACCCATGTTGAGGCTTATATGCAGTCCGATTATCAGAGCTTCATACTCGGCTTCATTATTAGTGCAGGGCTTGTTTATAGAACAGGAAGTATGCACAACCTCCCCCTCTGGCGATTTCAGCACAATACCGGCTCCGGCCCGTATTCTGGTTTTTCCATCGGAGTCCGTCTCTGTTCTAGATGCTCCGTCAAAGAATAGCTGCCACATAGTTGACTGAGCTTGGCAGGCTTCTAGTGTCTCATCATCGGGTAACTCAGTCCCCAACATATCATTCTCTGGCACAGTATGTTCTAGGAAGAAATCGGCCACAACCTGTCCTTTTATTGCCCTCTGGGGTATATACGTGATATCGAATTCCATCAGAATTACTGCCCATTTGCCCAACCGGCCTTTCAGTACTGGTTGAGTCAGTATGTATTTGAGTGGATCTGCTGCAGATATCAATCTGATTTCATGTGACAGCATATAGTGCCGAAGCTTCTTTACGGCAAAGACTAGTGCCAAGCATGTCTTCTCTATATAGGTGTAACTTTCTTCTGCTCTGATCAGCCTCCTACTCAGGTAGTATAGAGCCTGCTCTTTGCCTTCTTCATTTATCTGTGCTAGCATTGCCCCCAGGGAACAGTGTGTGGCTGCAATGTACAGTATCAGGGGTTTGCCCTTAATAGGTGCCCCCAGCACTGGAGGGGTTTTGAGATATTCTTTCAGCTTCTCAAAGGCCTCCTGACAGCCATCGTCCCAGAGGAACGGCACATCTTTCATCATGAGCTTGTGAAAAGGGTGGCATTTCCCCGACAGATTTGATATGAATCGTCGGATGTAGGCCAAACGCCCTTGTAGAGATCTCAGCTCGTGAAGATTCCTTGGTGGAGGGAGCTCCTGGATAGCTTTAATCTTGGATGGGTCAATCTCAATGCCCCTATGACGGACAATGAACCCAAGGAATTTTCCACTGGACACGCCGAAGGCACATTTCATAGGGTTCATTTTGAGCTCATATTTGCGCAGCCTCTAGAACACTGCTCTCAGATCCTGCAAATGGTCTTCCTTTCTGCTGGTTTTCACCACCAGGTCATCAATATAGCACTCTACCTTTTTGAAGAGCAAATCATCAAAGATCTTTGTCATAGCTCTTTGATAGGTAGCGCCGGCATCTTGAGGCCGAACGGCATCCTTTTATAGTGGAATATCCCCTTCGGGGTGCGGAATGCAGTGTGCACTCTGTCTTCTTCAGCAATCCAGATCTGGTTATATTCGGATGACCCATCCATGAATGACAGGGCTTCATGGCCAGTGGTTGCATCGATCATTACTTCAGTAATTGGCACTGGGAAATCATCTTTTGGACAAGCCTTATTCAGGTCCCTGAAATCTACGCATATTCTGATCTGCCCATTTTTCTTCTTCACGGGCACTATATTGGCCAGCCATGTAGTATACTGGTTTTCCTCAACAAAGCCTACGTCAATCAGCTTGTCGACTTCTTTGTTGATCTGATTTATCAGTTCGGGACGCATTCTCCTTGAAGGCTGCTTTACAGGGCTTGCCCCCGGGTTTATCGCCAATCGGTGCTGTGCCACATCAGAGCTCAGTCCCGGCATCTCATCATATGTCCATGCAAAGCAGTCTCGGAACTCTTTCAGAAACTGTATGTACTATTCTCTGGCAGCTGGTTCTAGCAGTGCACTGAGGAATGTCGGCCTTGGCTCATCCGCTGACCCCAGATTCACTTCTATCAGCTCATCGACGGTGGCCTGGCCTCCGTCCTCGACTTCGGGTGGGGCTTCTTGCAAATCAATAAAGCCTCCCGGGATATAATTCTCTTCAGTTTCATGTTCTTCTGTATCGTCATCCTGCTCATCAGCGGATGTCGGCTTATCATATAAGGCCGATACCATCGGATTCTGTTCAGTCTGCCCCGAGGACGAGACTGGTTCAGAAGAGAATTCAAAAGTGGAATCTTCCGCTCTTAGGGATCTTTCTGTTGCAGGCTCCCCTGAAAGGTCATCTTTCTGTAGAGCCCGGACCTCTTCCAGAATGCGCTCAAATTCCAGGCATTCTCTTAGTTCTTTGGCCATCTGGTCTTCATCCAGAGTTCCCGTATCAAATCGTGCTTCGGCCTGGAATAGATCCTCCTTGCAGGACGGGTCCTTCCAGCACTGACCCCTCTCAGTTTTATCAGACATCCCTGCTTCTGGCTGGTCATCTTTGGCTTCATTGTCTGTTATGGTTTGATACATAATCTCTTCATCCTCAAAGGGATATTGATCATATCCTAACCCAGGGGAGTCTCTATGCTGGTAGAAGGTAGAGATGACATCCACCTCGGCTTCATAATATTCTTGAAGGGTATAACCCAATCCCGGATGCTGTGTGATCTTCCTCAGTTCCTTATTATCTCGAGGTGGATCCCATAGCTCCCTAAATGCTTTCTTCTGGGCTGCAGATTGTAGTGATGGCATTTGCATCTTGGAGAACATCTACGAAACCTGCTGGGTAGTATACTCCAGGCCTGTAATCGGCACCATCTGGTTTGCGGCTTCTTCAGGGACCATGCAGTCTTGATCATCTTCTTCGACTGCCTCCCCGGTGTAGAATATGGTAGGTGGCTCGCAGAAGCGAGGGATTTCCATAGTCTTCAGTGGCAGCACTGTTTGGTATTCTAGGCTGGCGACGGGTTTGATTAAACCTCGTGGGACCTTCACCTGTATGCACCTTTCTTTCATTTCTTGATCAGTGCTATCTGGATGGATGCTAGGAGGGGTGATCCGAGCAAAATCATCAGCATAAGAGATGTGAGCTACTTCATGCTTTTCAACATAACCCCTGGGTGGCGGTGGAGACCAAGCTTTTGCCTTCGTCGCCGGCTTCTTCTGGCTGATCACAGCCTCTTTCTTTTCATCTTTTTGTGACACCTCGGTGTAGTAGGAGGCATCGAGCATATGGCATTCGAACACTTCAAAGGGATGTAGGTCTGCAAACACCCTTTCTTCCTTTCCTTCATGGTAGTATTTTATGCATTGGTGTAGCGTGGATGGCACGATCTGATATTCATGCAGCCACGGTCTCCTCAACAGGGCCTTATACGTGTTGTTGGAGTCGATCACATAGAATCGTACCACGGTAGTGAGGTCGCCCAATGTGAGGTTGAAATCAGCCACCCCGAGAGGTGTTTCACATTTCTGGTTGAACCCAGCAATCTTCATGTCTCTGACCTTGGTAAGCTGCAGATCAAAGTAGTATTTCTGATAGATGCGATACGGGAGAATATTTACAGCAGCCCCGGGATCTATCAGTATCCTGCTCAGCGACTGACAGTTCAAGGAGCCCCTCATATACAACGGTCTATTGTGACTGGCATTTGGGATCAGCATATCATCTTCTGTGAACGGGACTGATGGTCCAGCATTCACTTCTGCCAAGAGTGCTTCATATTGTGCCGGCGACTGCAGGGCATCCACAATTGCTTGGCGGGCCTCTTCACTCAGAGAGAGTATCTCCCAGATGGAGAATCTGGTGGGGAGCTTCTTCAACATTTTCATGATTCGACTGCCAACCCGAACATTAGACAGCCTCATCTCCTCTGCCCACCGGGGTCTTGGAGGTTCGTGTGGTGCCTGTGGCCTTTGCTGCCCAGTCCCAGTTTCATTTTCTTCATCGGTCTCCCGGAGGGCTTCTTCTGTAATGACTGCCCTTGGTTTTGCTAGAGGGCTATTTTCTTCATTTTCTTCATGCTGTTTCTGCTTTCCGGCTGTTGTCTGCTGGCACTTATTGCTTTTAGCTGGAGCAGTATGAGACGGCTGCTCGTTTTCTAAGCTGGACAGGAACTCCAGGAATGAAGGGGCTCCTTCTGCTTTATCTTTTCCTTGGTACAAACTGGCAGGGGGAGGAACCTGGACACCGCGCACCTCTGGTTTTGGGATTTGATAGGGTTGCTCCCCTCTGAACATAATATTATGGTTAGCTGGTGGCGGACGCCCCCATTTTCTCCCAGAACGTGTTGCATGGGCTGAGGTAGAGGCCTCAACATGATTGGCTTCCAGCGGGACATCTGATGCTTCTTGTTCATCATCCTCCCCGGGCAGGGAAAAGAGTACCGACAGAGTATTGCATTGTACTGTCGTGACCTTCTTTCCCTTTTTGGCCTTAGGCCGTCTCTTCTTTTTTTGGGAAGTTGGCTTTGCTAGTTCCTGCCCCCAGAAGGACTCAGTCTTATCTTTTCTTTGTTCTGCTTCCGGCTGCTCTTCAATTTTCAATTCTTCGAGCTGCTCCCAGAGTATACAGTCTTTCACCAATAGGTGTTTCGGCTTTTTCTGCTCATACTCATCAAGCTCATTAATATATTGCTGCAGACGCCTGGTTGCAGGACTTTCTTCTTTATGTGCAGGGAGGGGAGTTTGTCTCCTCCGGTTGCGAGTATGGATCCGGATGACTGGTCCGGTCTCAACTGTAGGCCATATTGGCTTTATTGGAGGCGACTCAGGCCTTGGGGTGACACCCCGGATAACTGCTCCGTTGGTTTTAGCTACGGGAGTCTTCTTTCTGCTTTTTGTGGGTACCGTCTGCCATCCTTCCTGATCTCTCAATGGGGTGAGGAGGCAGGCTTCATAGGTGTGCCTGGTGCATTCTTCAATGGCTTCCTTAGGCAGCTGTTGATAGATTGAGATCATATTAGCGGCCACCCTCCAGGGCGGAAGCTCATGTGGCCGAGGAGGCTTCACCTGGTAATCTCCCAGCTGCAGTTCACCCTTCTTAACCATTCCTTCCATGATATCTTTGAAGACATAACAGTCCTCAATTGGGTGCCCCAACACCCGGTGAAATGGACAGAACATCGGATCATCTTTCTTTTCTGCATCTTCGGGCTTCTTCGGTTCAGGCAATGTCACCTTATTGAACTTATATGCCCAGTTAAACAATGCTGCAGTCTTATCCTTGGGAAAAGAGTAAGCCCTTCTCATCTTGTCCCTCAGAGAGACTTTGTCTCTTCTTTCTGCTGTATCTGCCATCGGGGGAGCTTCATATGCCCCTTTCTTCCCTTTTTGTTGCTCAAAGGTTCTAAAATCGACGGTGTTGGCCTCAGAGTGTGACGGCCGCCGATCATTGGATTTACCTTTTGGCATGGCGGGAGCATTGACGGTCGGACGTTTGGACAAGAACGCCTCGACCTCCGCCACTATATTGTTCAGTCGGTCAAATGTTTTGACATCTGCACCGATCATTTTTTCTAGTACTTCCCTCCTGAGGTTCTGCTTGCATATCTGCACTGCATCCTCCTGATGAGGAGGTCTTCTGCATCTCATGGCTAGATTTCTCCATCTTTTGATGTACTCCAGTGCAGTTTCATCCTGTTTCTGCCTAGTAGCATACTGATGGGGACATCACCTCCCATGCCCACGTTCACAGCTCGTCTCCTCGCCCCGGTTGCATCCGGCATGGTTTAGTCATTTAATTTTAAGTCCTATGTAATTTTATTTGAGTCATTTGATGTATTTTCCCTTTTATTTGAGTCATGTTCCTAGGTCTTGCATTTATTTTCCTAATTTAGAGTGTCATTAGATTGTGTAATGTGCTATTGGGCCCAATTCTTCGGGCTTGGCCCATGAGCCCCCCTACCCCTTCGGTTATTTGTTATTGAGTCTTTTGTAAGGGACTTATTGTAAAATGTGGGTTTCCTATATATAGGGCCCCATTTCCTTCATTTGGAGGTAATGAATCAATGAATAAAAAAACTTGCCATTTTGAGAGTTTACACTCCTTATCTAGTGGAGAGATTCCATTTTTTGGGTGAGAAACCCTAGGGGAGAGATTCCCCACCCTTCCCTCTCTTAATCTCTCTTTTTCACTCCACTTTCTCTCTCCTCAACACCCAAATTCGAATTTTCTTCTCTCTCCTCCCCCTCTCAACCACTTCCAACCCCCACCTACCTCCATTAACTCCCCACAACTTCCCACAACCCCTCTTTAATCCTCACCTAGTCCCAAGGAAGTTCCACCACTCAAAACCCCACCCTCCAACCACCACCTACCCCTTTCACTTCCCTAAGCATATCTCCACCTTCCCAAGGCTGAATTAACTCATTCCAAAGCCCAAATTTGAATCTCCCCATCCCTCCTTGCTCCCTAGGTCGCACCCCTCCTCTCCCCTCAAGCCAAGTTCGCCCCCCTCCTCTCTTCTCCACTCCAGCTTTGTGTGCAGGCCGACCTGCAGATTAGCACTCTGTTGCAGCGATGTCCACGACTTCATCCTGGTTCTTCTGGTGGCGTGGCCTAACTTTATGGAAAGACCTCCCTGTGCTCTTCGCAGGCGAGGTGGAATCACTCCATTCTGAGTTCGTGGCCGTCCGTGAAGGCTGTTCTTCCCCGACTGCGCAGAACCTCTCAGACCAAAAGCCAGAGCGGCAGAGAAGACTCTCCCACGACAAACCTTGAAGGAATCAGCCTTCAGGGTCTTCTACAAAGATCTTCCTCCCCCTGTCAGCGTCCAGGAACAGAAGGCGGAGCTCCGTTCGGCATCCAACAATCAGAGATATTAATTTTCTACCACAACCACGCCGGTCTGCCTCCTCACAGTCTGCCCCGACCACCGTCCACTTCTCTGGACACCCAGCTCATCTCCGACATCAGAAGACTTCCCCGTTTATTTTACTACAAAGTAGACTCGTCAACGATTCCAACAAGTCCAGCGGTGCCAGATTTGGAGCTCAGGAGCAACCGTGACCGCTTCTGCAACCTGCTGTTTCAGACTGAGCTCGGCCAGAGACCAGAGCTGCATCCATCTTCCAGTCGCCGGAGCAGTCAGCCCCCAGATCAGAACGTCGTCCAAAAATTCAGGCTGCACCCCTCTCCGGTTAGCAATCTTTTGGCGCAAGTCTCATCAGATTCTGAGCTCGGTGGATTTATTGGCTGCATCAACATCGACTCCCTGTCCAGAATTACAGAAGCTAGATAGAATCGGCAAAGCTCGGAAACTCGGTTTCCTTTGCATCTCTCCCCACCCCGCTTGGCCGGCTGAAGGCCCCTCCCTGTGTGGAGGTAGTTTTGAATGTATTAAGCATAACCCCCACCCCAAGATCACCCCTCCTGCGTGAGGAGTAGTGCTGTACCGTTTGTAATTTCAGGTCAAGCTACACCGCCGCGGCGTGTGGGGATCCACCGCCTCCCCGCTCGCCCTCGTCTCCGAGCGGGACCGGTTTCTTCAAACCGGTCGAGTAAGTGCTCTAAACCCTTGCTCATTGTGCTTGTCTTTCAATGTTTATTTCTTAGCTCCGCTGGTTGTGCGAGAGAGAGCCCGATCCTCAAGCCCCGTTGCCTTGAGTGATCACCGTGGGAAGAGTGAAACCGGTGCCCTTGGCACTTTGTCGGCCCCATTGAATTGGGTTCCACATCCTTTTGGGAATCAAGCCTTGGCCTTGCTGGCCCTCTACCAGCAAGGGCCCAACCCCACATCTTCACCTTGGCATTGCCAAGTTACCCCGGGCTTGGGTGAGCGACGAGAGAGCGGCGGCCCAAATTGTCCCATTTAGAATGCGAATGTGCTTGCTTGCTTAAGTCCAAGATTGTGTCACATCAAGTGGTATCAGAGCAAGTTCACAACTTGTCTCTCCACAAGTTGGTCCTAGGGCATATTTATGCATTTAGAGTCCTCGGTTGCATCTCCCATGTCCACTAGAATGGCCACTTCATACCTGTCATATTCATCCCCATCAACTTTCCCAAGAAGCCCAAATCCTCATGGAAGCTCCATTGCCAACAAAGTGGGTAGCAACACCTCTATCATAGAAGCCCTACCTAATGTCTTTAATCGGCTTGAAGATATCATGTCTCGACTCGACCGACTTGAAGGAAATAGCCGTGCACCAAGAGTGAATGAGAGTGACCTTTGGGGAAATCTAGAAACCATATTTTTAGAACACTTGAAAATCAAAACCCCCGCCTTTGATGGATCCAACAGCCCAAGCCTTTACATAGATTGGGAGATTTCCCTAGACCAATTCTTTAAAAGTTGCCCCTTGAACGATGAAAGGAGAATGAGGCTAGCCAAGGCACACCTCTCCAAACAAGCTAAAACTCATTGGTTAGTTGTGGAAGGTTTAAGAAGGATCCGCAGGGAGGCCCCCATTAGCACTTGGGATGAGATGAAGGTCGAGCTTAGGAAAACCTACACTCTCCAACCCTCTCCCTCCTACTCAAATCACAAAAGCCCAAGGAGTACTTCAACTCCTTCATCCCCACCCGGTCAATCCAAGACCCCAATCACCCATTCCCTATCACTTCCCATCTCTCCCACCCCAACCACTACATTTACACCCCACCTCCAAGTCCACACCACAACCATAGGCCCCCATACCCAATTGGGCCCCATGGCCAACTCTCCACCTAGGCCCATGGTAACCCCCACCACTACCTCTCCATCACCCCCAAAAAGAGACACTCCTCCCAAAACAAATCAACCCAAACCCCTTCAACCCACCCATCTTCCTCTCCCTACCCCAATCCAACTCCCACCAAAGCCTCCATTACTACCCTCACCTATCCTAACCCAAGTTTCCCACTACCTACCACCCCGGATACACCATGCCCCAATCATCACCACACCCTCAAAAGCCCCTCTCACCTCCTTGGAAGAAGAACCCATACCCCACCCCATAGTGGTGAACATTCCAAACCCACTCTCCACCTTGGAGGAAACCCAAGCCCAAATTGAAGAAAAAACAACACATGAGGGTCTTCACCTTACATCACCCTCTCTAGTTGGGACCAAGCTCATCTTAGGAGAACCCATTGTTAGTTGGCTAAAGGAGAGCCCAATTGGAGAGACCCGGGCCCATATTTTCCCTCCCATAGAACAAGACCTTCCCTTAGTGCCCTTCTTCTCCTATCACACCACAATCCAAGCATCCTATCAAGTGGAGACCTTAGAAGACCTTCTCAAGGGCATAGCATGGCAATTAGAGATGACTAGCATGTTGACCCCTATGGTAGAACAACCTAGGAGCCTTAGCCTCCTACACCTATGCATAGGGTCTATCACCTCAGTTTGCACCATTGGTTGCTACACTAGCGACCTCCTTCTATTCCTCCCTACACCCGATGAGCCCAACCTTCTCCTCGATTTAGAGCTTCTTATCTCGGGTAGAAAGCCAAGCCCTCCACTCATGGCCGACTCACTTGTCAAGAACATTGGCCCAACTATCATGGAGAAGGATGACTTAGCACCTTTTAAGGATCTTGAGGACATGGAGTTCCTCCCCCTAGATGACCCATTTTATGATCCATATGATCCATTCCAATGGGAGTCAAGGGACTCATATGACCCAACCATCTTACCAACCACCCACCCTTTCCTACCCTCACCCACCATATTGGGCCAAACCCACCTCATCCATGACTCGGGTTATACCTTGGGAGCCATGACCTTGGGCCATATATCCCTAGGTAATCAGGTTGTACCCCACCCCATGATGACTACCTTCTTAGATCCATTCGATCCTTTCCAATGGGAGTTCAAAGGTTGTCCCACACCTATACACATGGAAGTCACCTTTGGGAAAAGCATGCATGTGTCTAGGCTTACCATACCCCTTGGCATGAACACTATGTTGGGTCCATTCATTCATATCACCCACATATCAAGTAGAAAGTATGAGTGGTCCACATTCGGATGTCATGGTCCTCCTTCATTCATCATGGATCTTAAGCATGTCAAAAGTATCTACGGATGTCCGGGTCCCCCCACATTCATCACCACTTTGCATGATAGGTTCACCTACGAGTGCCCCGGCCCACCTAGGCCCACCAAAGTCTACATGACAACATTGCATGATAAGTCCACATATGGTTGCCCCGGCCCTCCAAAATCCATCAAAGGCTTCTTGGCATCAAAGCATGATCGGTCTACTTTCGGTTGCCCAGGTCCACCCATCACCCCTAGAATGTCAACATTCACGAAATTGCATGAAAGCCTTTGCAAGCACATAAGCAAAAAGAATGAGGCTTATAAGAGGCGGGCCGACTCTCATCGACGTCACCGAGACTTCCATGAGGGTGACTTTGTGATGGTAAGGACGGAGAGGCTCTCCCCGGGAGCCAACTCTAAACTGAGGCCACGTGGGGCTGGTCCCTTCCAGGTCTTGAGGCGCATCGGTGCAAATGCCTACGAGTTAGATCTCCCTGAGGAGTATGCAATAAGTCCCACATTCAATGTGGACGACCTAGTGTCATATAAGGGACCCACGGTGGTACCTAGTGAGGAGATTAAGCCCACTTCTTCCCTTGAGAGAGCACCCACCCGTGAAGAGAGATCACCAGCCAAGAGAGCCCAGCGTGAACAAATTGAACAAATATTGGATGAACAAGTCACTACCACTCGGAGCAAGGTATACGAGCGCTATCTCGAAAGGTGGATGGATCGGACTCGTTCGGAAGACTTGAGGGCAGTACCACTTCTACACCCTCCAAGGAGGGAATGACACTTACTCGATGGAGTCGAGTTCTCCGCACCCCGGGAGTATGATGGGGACATCACCTCCCATGCCCACGTTCACAGCTCGTCTCCTCGCCCCGGTTGCATTCGGCATAGTTTAGTCATTTAATTTTAAGTCCTATGTAATTTTATTTGAGTCATTTGATGTATTTTCCCTTTTATTTGAGTCATGTTCCTAGGTCTTGCATTTATTTTCCTAATTTTGAGTGTCATTAGATTGTGTAATGTGCTATTGGGCCCAATTCTTCGGGCTTGGCCCATGAGCCCCCCCTACCCCTTCGGTTATTTGTTATTGAGTCTTTTGTAAGGGACTTATTGTAAAATGTGGGTTTCCTATATATAGGGCCCCATTTCCTTCATTTGGAGGTAATGAATCAATGAATAAAAAAACTTGCCATTTTGAGAGTTTACACTCATTATCTAGTGGAGAGATTCCATTTTTTGGGTGAGAAACCCTAGGGGAGAGATTCCCCACCCTTCCCTCTCTTAATCTCTCTTTTTCACTCCACTTTCTCTCTCCTCAACACCCAAATTCAAATTTTCTTCTCTCTCCTCCCCCTCTCAACCACTTCCAACCCCCACCTACCTCCATTAACTCCCCACAACTTCCCACAACCCCTCTTTAATCCTCACCTAGTCCCAAGGAAGTTCCACCACTCAAAACCCCACCCTCCAACCACCACCTACCCCTTTCACTTCCCTAAGCATATCTCCACCTTCCCAAGGCTGAATTAACTCATTCCAAAGCCCAAATTTGAATCTCCCCATCCCTCCTTGCTCCCTAGGTCGCACCCCTCCTCTCCCCTCAAGCCAAGTTCGCCCCCCTCCTCTCTTCTCCACTCTAGCTTTGTGTGCAGGCCGACCTGTAAATTAGCACTCTGTTGCAGTGACGTCCACGACTTCATCCTGGTTCTGCTGGTGGTGTGGCCTAACTTTCTGGAAAGACCTCCTTGTGCTCTTCGCAGGCGAGGTGGAATCACTCCATTCTGAGTTTGTGGCCGTCCGTGAAGGCTGTTCTTCCCCGACTGCGCAGAACCTCTGAGACCAAAAGTTAGAGCGGCAGAGAAGACTATCCCACGATAAACCTTGAAGGAATCAGCCTTCAGGGTTTTCTACAAAGATCTTCCTCCCCCTGTCAGCATCCAGGAACAGAAGGTGGAGCTCCGTTCGGCATCCGACAATCAGAGATATTAATTTTCTACCACAACCATGCCGGTCTGCCTCCTCACAGTCTGCCCCGACCACCGTCCACTTCTCTGGACACCCAGCTCATCTCCGACATCAGAAGACTTCCCCGTTTGTTTTACTGCAAAGTAGACTCGTCAACGATTCCAACAAGTCCAGCGGTGCTAGATTTGGAGCTCAGGAGCAACTGTGACCGCTTTTACAACCTGCTGTTTCAGACTGAGCTCGGCCAGAGACCAGAGCTGCATCCATCTTCCAGTCACCGGAGCAGTCAGCCCCCAGATCAGAACGTCGTCCAAAAATTCAGGCTGCACCCCTCTCCGGTTAGCAATCTTTTGGCGCAAGTCTCATCAGATTCTGAGCTCGGTGGATTTATAGGCTGCATCAACATCGACTCCCTGTCCAGAATTACAGAAGCTAGATAGAATCGGCGAAGCTCGGAAACTCGGTTTCCTTTGCATCTCTCCCCACCCCGCTTGGCCGGCTGAAGGCCCCTCCCTGTGTGGAGGTAGTTTTGAATGTATTAAGCATAACCCCCACCCCAAGATCACCCCTCCTGCATGAGGAGTAGTGCTGTACCGTTTGTAATTTCAGGTCAAGCTACACCGCCGCGGCGTGTGGGGATCCACCGCCTCCCCGCTCGCCCTCGTCTCCGAGCGGGACCGGTTTCTTCAAACCGGTCGAGTAAGTGCTCTAAACCCCTGCTCATTGTGCTTGTCTTTCAATGTTTGTTTCTTAGCTCCGCTGGTTGTGCGAGAGAGAGCCCGATCCTCAAGCCCCGTTGCCTTGAGTGATCACCGTGGGAAGAGTGAAACCGGTGCCCTTGGCACTTTGTCGGCCCCATTGAATTGGGTTCCACATCCTTTTGGGAATCAAGCCTTGGCCTTGCTGGCCCTCTACCAGCAAGGGCCCAACCCCACATCTTCACCTTGGCATTGCCAAGTTACCCCGGGCTTGGGTGAGCAACGAGAGAGCGGCGGCCCAAATTGGCCCATTTAGAATGCGAATGTGCTTGCTTGCTTAAGTCCAAGATTGTGTCACATCACATACAGTTCTGCTATTGTGATTTCCCTCTCCGTGACATGAAACCTGTCGCGGAATTTTCTCTGCATATCGGGCCAATCAACCACTGATCCTCCTGACAAGCTTGAATACCATTCAAAGGCCAACCCAGTGAGGGACGAGCCAAAGAACTTGAGCAGATAGGCTTCATCGACTGCTAGGTTGCCCATGATGGTAGTATAGTAGGCTATATGCTCTCTGGGGGAGCCCTGGCCATTGAATTTCTCAAACTTTGGCGGCTTGCTGATGCCTGGAGGCAGCCTTTTGGCAGCATACTGGGGAGGATACGGTACCTTATACACATCATAGGCACTAGTATCATCTCCAGTCTTTTCTGACAGCTTCATTTCCACAATTCTTTCAATCATCTGCTTGTGGGCTACAGCTGGATCTATATCTTCTGGAAAGAAGTGGGCTTGTTGCTGGCTGTGAGGAGTTGTCATCACAGTGGCGCGCAAGATGGGCGCGGTATGCTGCGTCTGAGACACAGAGGGCTGAGCTATTGTTTGCTGTGGAACAGGTTGACTTGGTGCTTTTCCCTTATCAGCTAAGAGAGGATTAGCCAGGATAGTTGTTTCTGTGGAGCTGGATGTCTGCCCCGCAGGTTCAGCTTGCTTCGAGACTGATGTAGCTTCCTGTCTCTCATTGAGCTGTCTTCGGAGAGCATTGATCTCCCGTTGGTATCTTCCGAACATCATCTGGATCATGGGATCCATGGTTGATGGAATTTGTATATCTTCAGAAGTCCCTTCAGCATCATCAACGAAGGGGCTATCTCCATCTTCCGCCGTTACCACATTAACTGTCATAGTGGTAACCCTGCGGGCTTCATCATCAATTTTGATTTTATCTTTTGCTGCCTGGCCTCTTCTTGTGATAGGACCAGGTCTAGTTGCCAGCCTGAGCAATTCCTCTGGCTGAGTTGGTAGTATATCCTGCCCCCTAGCCAGTCCAGCCATATTGCAGGCGAAGATTCGCATCTTTCCTTTCCGCCTGTAGACCTTTCTTTTTATTTGACTAGGATATCTGAGCCGGTCAAAGACCGATATTCTTTCTTTGGCTTCTTCCTCGTATAGGTCTTCTTCATTATATCCGACCCTGGGGCCTTCTTCATAGTCATTTGAATCGGAGGAAGAGGCTTCGATCATCATCTCTTGGAAGGTTTTTCCTTCTTCATCATCCCTGATGCCCAAGGCACGGGATAGTCTTTGCTGGCCTAGGGCAGAGCTCCCTAGGTAGTGGAAGTAATCTTGGACTACTTGCTTAGTTTCCTCTGGGTCGCGCCTTTTCGGCTCAGGTCGGAGCATCAGTCTGTCCTGGCCCTTTTGCTGCCGGGCTAGTCTTGTCACCCGAGCATTCAGATGTTCGGCCCTGGGATATTTGAAGATATCAGCCTGTCTGGCACAGGCTCCTGATCTTCTTGCAGTAAGCATAGTGACTGGTTCACTTCTTCTTATATTGCCAACTTGGCAGCGGTTGGCAGCAGCATTGCTTTCATCTCTCTTCATTTCCCTTCTGCCCCCTGCTCTGAGGCGGGCAGCAGTGATATCAGTGAGGTTCTCTCCATCTTCAGCTGGGGCCCAGCTTTGGATCTTCTTCGGTCGCCAGACCTGTTTGTATTTTGCTGGCTTGGGCGCCAGCGGCTTCCTTTCAGCATCTTCCCAGTTGGCCCTCCTAGAGGCCAAAACCTGGAACTTGTTGTCAGTTGGGATGGTCGGGACGATTCTGTCTGGCCGGACTCCCCTGGGGCGACCGTCGAGATTCGCCCTAATAGTACCCATCATTATCGTCTTTCCGGAATTGGAAAGGCGATGATCAATAGCAGTAGACCGGTTCCTCCGGTTGGTTTTCTTCCCCTTCTGGGCAGCAGTGGGGACCATGTCCCTTTTCTGGACATGATGGACGTAGCAGGCGACGGCCGTGGGGGCCGTCTTCTTCGGTAAGCCATCCTTGCGATCAGCGGCCTCCACTGGGGCGTTTGCAGCAACGCCTTGCTCCTCGTTATCGACCTGTAGAAGGTCGGTGTAGACAACGCCCAAGCAGTTGGGCAGCCCGACAGCTGGGGGAAACGAACCGAACGCCAGTGGTACCGCCAGGTACCCCTCCTGGACGTGCATGTCCACCGGTTGCTTGTCGAAGCATACAGACGCAATTTGTGTTGTCATCGTAGTTTCCTGGAAATAAGGAAACACACGGAATTAGAAATTTGAGGGGGGCCCACTGGGCCTCCTACCTTAGCGTAAAGATGAAGGGAGACTCGGTCCCACCGGGCGTGCCAGACTTGTTTGATGCACATTTTTTTATCTCTTTTTATCTTGTTTATTGTTTTTATTTATTTATTTATGTTTATGGGTTTATTGGTGTGCCAGTCACCATGGTGACGATTCTTATTGTGCGCTCGATCTGACTTAGTCAGTCGATTGTGAGTGATCGTGTCTGGACTAGTAGTCCGTCATACCCTGAACGCTATGATGTTAATTACGTCCTCCCTAAGGAAGACAACCCTTGATTAAACGCTAGAGGTAGGAGGAATGCAACGGTAAAGCCGTGTGCTCAAAGGAGACATAATTCATCTGTTTACAAGACGTTAAACGTATCTGAACAGAGCAGGGGTTTATTAATTACGGGGGGAAACCCGCCGGCATATTCCCACCATCTTGGATGATGCCAAGTGGGGAATAGGAAACCACCCATGCAGCGGCAGGGTAGGCTCCGCAGAAGATCGGGTATATATAGACATAACCCGGAATCCAGATGGGGACCGGCCTGATGTAACACACCCGGTACGAGTGCGATGTCTTATTAATATCCCCCTTCGGAGGGCCATCAGAGATCACGCAAGGGCATAGCTCCGTGGGCCAGCGGGGTTAGAGGAGAATACCACACTCGATTGGTAGGGATATGTAAATTTCGGCAGCATGTCCCCTGAACTTGGATTATGCCAAGGAAGAATAGGTCATCATCCACGGAGAGCCGGGACAACGACCGAACAAAGACGGGCACCAGGCCCAGGGACATCTCTTGCCTTCATATCATTGATCAATATTCCCTTGGAACCCATCAGAACACATATAATGACATGGTTCTTTAGGTTCATAAGGCATTGGTGAAATCCGGATTCGGGACGAAAGCTGTAGGGGAGATCTTCCCCATTTATTGTATCTCATCAAGACACAAGTGATGGTCTATGAGTATCTCCTTAAACAGATGTAGGGGAGCTTAAGAAGTTTATAGAAGAATGGTGCAGAGGTGGGCCTCGGAATGGGTTTCATCTGACTGAAGGAGGGATCTCGGCGTGATCTTGATTGGCAAGAAGGAGCTCTCGACCTGGACATTTAATGGACAAAAGGAGGCTCTCGGCCTGGTCCTTGGATTGGCCAAAGGGGGTTCTCGACCTGGTATTTGGGCTGGCCAAGGGGGTTCTCGGCCTGAGCAATTGGTTGGCCAAGGGGGGTCTCGGCCTGGGGTCTTCTCGGCAGGCTCCTGGGCACGCCGGAAAGGGGGGCGCCGAGAGGGGCAATATCAGGTTTGGCAAAAGGGGGGTGAATGGCTAGGAGGAGGGGCTCTCGGCAGAGGGCTTCCCGGCGCGCTCTTGGCCGCGCCGGGAGTCTACACGCCGGGAGCCTTGCACATATGGCCTCACGAGGAAAGCGTTGGTAACCGACTGGGTTGTCGTTTAGCCAAAAAAAGGGGGGAGGCCTCCCGGCCTTATGGTTCTCGGCGGGGAAACTCGCACGCCGAGAAGGTGAAATGCAGAAGAATTTCAGGGTTTCCAGAGCTCAGAAACGATGCTCTGTTTGTGTGTTTTCTGGGGATTTCAAGCTCGAATCAATGTCGGGCCAGAATGTAAGAGAGGGATTTCATGGAGGCTTCAATTAGAAGGGTGCCAAGGGATTTGGATGAAGGAATCAAATGGAGGAGGTCAGACCATCACCTGATCCTGTGGAGAGTTTTGCCCGTCTGTTGTAGGCCATTTGGCCATTTGGGGGAGTCAGGAGATGACTGTCCTCCGACCCCTCCAGATGAGCCCAGTGATATTAAACCAACGGAGAAGGAGAGGCTATCAATCGTATAAACTTCAGGTCCTAAACATTCAATATTTAGGATGGAGGACCTGAGATCCGATCATTATTTATGAGAGCTGGGCAGCCCAGGGAATCGAGAGACTGATATCTCTGGTTCCTGAACCGCCAAAAGGGGGGCTCCTCAGAAAAAAACTAGATTATATATATATGGAAAAACAGGCATTGAGATCGGAGAGGGAAGAAGAGAACGAAACTCAGTAACCCATTGGATGGGGTTAGGAGTCTTATCCTCATCCCTCTTCGAAGAACAAACCCACGCGATCGGCTTCGAAACCCAAAGAATCTAATCTATGTTCCTTTCAGACGAAGGCTATATACATAGAGAGACAGACAGAGATCGATGTCTTAATCTATCAACACCCAAATGGGCCATCCTGACGTTTCATTATATTGCATAAAGGAAATGTTACACTGATCATGAAAGAAAAATGTAAGGCAGAAATCAAAAGAGAAGACCGGAACTCCGGCTACAGTTGAGAAATCGAGAGAGAACTCGATATATTGCATCAGATAAGGAAAGAAAACATGGAGGGGAGGGTGGAGCATTGACTCCTCTCCCTCCCCAGTGCCCACCTGGAGCTTTCCTTCTTCTTCTCTTCTATTTCCTCTCTGTTGATCGAAAGGGGGGGGGTGGCTCTTCCTCTCCGAACGATCCCCTTTTTCTATCTGGCTTTCTCTCTTTTTCTCTTCAGCTTTTTTCTCTTTAGCCCTCACCGAGTCCCCCCGTGTTCTTTCGAAGGGAGGGGGTTTTATAACCCCTTTCTTCTTTCTTCTCGGCAGGCTTCTGGGCGCGCCGGAAAGGGGGGCGCCGAGAGGTGCCTGAAGCTTCATGGGCGCGCCGGAAAGGGGGGCGCCGAGAGGTGACTTATCTTCATATAGGCCCACTCGGGGTTTCTTCAAATGCATCATCATCCCAAAGGGTCTATCATCTCTGAAAATATCTTGTATTGACATCATGATTGTAATTTTCATCAGTCCGTAGATAGGGTTCTATCAGTCCGTAGACAGGGTTTTATCAGTCCGTAGACAGGGTTCTATCAATCCGTAGACAGGGTTTTATCAGTCCGTAGACAGGATTCTATCAGTCTGTAGACAGGGTTTTATCAGTCCGTAGACAGGGTTTTCATCTTATCAATATCGCCACTCGAATGGCGACAAGCTCGGACATCAGCCTTATTAGTCTTTCGCTGTTGGTCAGATCTTCTTTTCAATCATGCTTCCACCCTTGTTCATTTTCCGGGTGTAAACAGGTATACACCCGCATGCACCAGGATGGGAGCGTACTGCCGCAACACAAAGTCTGTGAATTCAACTGCCCCCGGCCTGAAGGCATGAGCGTCGGTGGCTTTGAGCTCTCCAAACCACCCCACTGAAATCTGATGTTTGAACCGGACCGCCAAGCAGTCTAAAAGAAAAGGCTCGTCTCGGTATCCCCAATGAAACGGGGCGAGGAATAAACCGTATACGGGCTTCTCCCTGTCAACACGTCCGGCAGTTTCGTTCCAGCGAGCTGGGGTATACTGCGGCGCTCTCGTCAGCATCCCAGCCTCGGGGGATAACTCCTGCACCCCGAGCACGGCTCCCCATTTCCTGGGCTTGCTCGGGATGTACATAGGCATACCGTAAGTGACTGACTCAGCCAGGCTGTCTCGCTCCACCAATAGGGCTCCTTCAGCTCGACGGACCAGAATTAAATCACGCTTCCCGCCAAGGTTGAAGCGCTCCAGGAATGTCATCAGGTGCTTATCTTTGGGATGGTCCCGTCTGATGTCGTCCCCTCGGTCATACCTGAACTGGTTGCCGTCGAGAATAAGTAGGCGACCAGTGTCGACAGTATCGGTCTCTGAGTCCGAGGATTCGGCCACCGCAGCCACACGTCTCAGCCCCCAATCAAGGGAATGCACGTTCCCCCAGGTCACAACGACCCGGGATGCGGAGGAAGATGATCCAGCTGCCATATTGTCTGCAAAGCAACGCCTAGAAAAGAACAAAATAAAAGTCAGAAATCAGTGGATCAAAACAATATTTCTGACAAAATTTCGACAGCATCTCCTCAGCTCGAGGGTTTGCCAAAAAGAAAGCGGAAGCCGTCCACAAAGGGAGCAGCCCCTAAAAATAGCCATAGGCATTAAGCCAAGGCCGAATGGGACACCCGAGGGATCTAGCTCCGAGGACGAGTCCTACAAGGAGCCTCCCGGGGCCCGAAGAATGGGTTCAGAACCCGAACAGAATATCACTCGACTCACCCGCTCAAGGCGCGAAATCGCCCGAACCCAGAACTCACTCGGCGCCGTGGTGGAGGGGAATGAGGAGAGAGAAAATTTTTTTGCAAATGAAGATTTGTGAAGAAGAAACAAAGGAGGGAAGCTTATATAGGGGCCCCCTTTTTTTTGTTAAAACGGCGCGCCCCGGAGCGCGCCGTTTTAAACAAATGGCGCGCCGGGCACCCCCGCGCCGTTTTAACTCCAAAAGCCCAGGGCGCGCTGAATTTAGCCGCGCCGTTTCAACTTCCAAAGTCCCCGGGGCGCGCCGCTTGAGCTGCGCCGTTTTAACTTTGAGCAAAGGGCGCACCGTTTTAATGGGCGCCGTTCAAGCTTTCTACCTCGCCGGATTGGCCTCCGAAGCCGGAACTAAGTGCTATTCGGGCTTCTGTCAGCCGAACGAAGCTCATCCATAGGCCTTGCCGCATTCCTGCCTCACTTGCACCGCCTACGTCTGGGGGGCATTTGTTGGCACTCAAAATATAATCCCTTGGCAACCAAGCCGCAAAGATGAATAATACGGCCCACTGAAGCACAGAAGCCGATGAAGATCAACTTATCAAAGAACCCCTCAAGCTGACGGAGCCCCGAGCCACCTTGAAGGGAACACCGGGGACTTTACCTCGGGAGAGTCGAAGTGAACCCGCAACCGACCGGCAGCGCGATCAAGCCTGCCCAATGATCTGGCATCGACTTTGTCATGCCGCTACCCGACATCCGTCGCCCGACCAAGGACGACGGTCTACCTTACGGCTCTCCTAAGGAGGAAGAATGTCCTCGGCCATCCGCAACAAGGGGCCGGAGGTTCTGTCAGCAGAAGACCCCGATTACCCGACATGGGTTCGGCTTCTCACCATAGTGGGCCCGTTAGTGGCCGATTGATCACCGTTCAAGGTGGAATTGTCCAAGATGTAACGTCATCCTGCAAGGAAGCTTTGAGCACGAGTCCGTCTCAGCCAGAAGCACAAATCACAGTGCCGAAGGCTGTATCAGCAGGAGACCCGTGTGCTCGGACCAGACACACACGAAGTTTTGATTGAGGCCGTTCATCGTATCAAGAGCTTCGTCAACACCTCGTCAAGGCCCTCCGAGGGCCAGGGCGAGAGGAACAGTCAACGGGAGCTTTCGGAATCATCTTCGGACCCACCGGCCGAGACGCGCCGAGCAAACGAGTTAAAACGGCGCGTGAAGCAATGACGGCGCCCCTTAATACGGCGCCATCAACCCGGCGCGCTAATGCCAATCCGGGTATCTCCCGGTGCCGTCAATCCGGCGCGCCCCTCCCTGGGGCGCCGGATTAGCAAGAGGCTATATAGCCTGGCTTCGACAAAAGAAAAAAAAAGGGGGAAGCGGAATTGAAAGAGAAAAAAAACAGAGAATTGGAAAAAAAGAGGAGAGGTCTAGGGAAAAGGGTGAAAGGGTTCTTCGATCTAAAAAAACCCCCGTCTGAGCCTCGCGGCGGCGGCCGCTCTGCTCCACTCGAGCTCCCCAGAATCGGAGAAGGAGAGCATCTATCTCACATCTGTCTAGGTGGGTCTCCGTGTTTCTCTCGGTCGAACCCCCTTATTCCGCTTGGATTTTCTTCCCTGTTTCAATGTAAGTGAGGAAGGGGAGAGGCGATGATATGAGCCTACTCCTCCCCCTTTCACCATCTCTGTCATTCACTACCTCTTCCTTCAACCTCTTCCTTCACTCAATGTTAACGACGATCGGGCGACAACGCCAGCGTTGGAATATGCTTGTATGCATTTTATCTGTTTACCGTGGAATGAATGAATATGTATATCAATGGGTTAAAGAGTTTAATGGCCTTACTCTACCTCTGCATCACTGCCTCCTCTTCCTCCTTGAGTTTTCTTCCTGTGGCCGTTGATACGGCGCCGCACAACAGTGCCGGCGCCGTGGAGGGTGATGTGCACATGTGCACATCTCTCCGATGATCTGTGCAACGAATGGATGGATGTGAGCATGCCCGGCGCCGTGGTTATCTCTCCCATCTACTTCCTTTGCTTTCTGTTTGCATGTTTACTTGTTTCATGGTGCGAACGAGCTCCGTACCCGCCTTCTCCGATGCCGGATATGCCCTGGTACACCATGGGCTACAGTAATTTCCCCTCTCCCTGGGGCTCTTCCTTTCATGGAATGTCGAAGGCTTCTCCGTCAGAGATATGCGCATGTATGTCTTACTGGTCGACCCTGGGCCTGTCCGCTTGCCCCTCCCTCCTGTTTCTGATCATAAACAGGAGGAGATAAGGCTGTCCCTATAAGCTTGATGTTTGGTTTCTCCGCATCATTGTTCTCCGAGCGTTAGCTCGGTGATCGCTCTGTTAACTTACTAATCCCTCTATGCATATATATATATATATATATATATATATATATATATATATAGCTGTATATAGCTGTATATATCATGATCAGTTTGCCGACTGAGTATGAGTTGCATCCGCATCGTGTTACCGTCCTTTTAAGGAGATTTGGTAACCGGGGAGAGGGGAACATCCCCCACTGTTCCATTGTGATAACACTCTGTCCACCGGGGACCGTCCAGTAGTGACGAATCTCCTATGGATTAATGAGTGAATAGTAAACGGGTTAATTCCGACATCTCAAATCCACAGTCCCTAATGGACTTTGTGGTGGCCGTGAGATGCGTGTGCCCCTCGTAGGCTGGCCCTCGGGGTTTCCTTCTCTAATCGGTCGTCCCGTCTTGAGCGTTGAGTCGACTCGGGTCGCATACCCCTCGTAGGCCAGCCCTCGGGGTTTTTCGCTCCCACAATGAGTCGTCTCATCCGCCCACCCTCACCCACGGACTTGGTGCCCCTAGTAGGCTAGCCCTCGGGGTCTTCCTATCCGTTTGGGTCTGTCGGCCGCCATTGCGCCACCCGGCTTTTAGGGGTTTACTCCGCCACGTGAGTACTCCCCGCTTCTCCCCGATAATCCTTTGGGATGGGGAGATGCTGCCGAAATTCCGGCTCGAACGAGTTTAAACTCGGAACAATCGCCGCGCTTGAGTCTGAACCTCGCGCGTGCCCGTGATTCGACTGTTGGATGGCTTGGGACCGATTCGATGAATGATAAACTCAATAAATTCTCAAAATCTTCCAAAACATTTTTAATATATCCATAAATAAACCAACGAAACTCCCGTTTCCGCGAAATCGGGCTAAATCGGCGCAGTTCGTACACGATAACGCCTTAAAACGGCGCGCCCTTCCCGGCGCGCCTTAATCAGGCCGCGCCGTTTTAACAGGCTTTTTCCCATTTACCTACAGTTCTGGCGTCATTTTAAGCCTTTTACCTACGTTTCAGGGCGTCGTTTCAAGCGTTTTAGCCCCTTTCTTCGCATGCACTGCACCAGTTTCGTTCCGAATCGTGTCGTCACGTCATTCCAACCCTTTTCCCACTCATGGGATGATTTCTTATGCTAATCATAGAAGGACACAAGCTCCTCGACCAAATAAACTGAATAAAATTAGCATGTCCAAGCATTCATATCGCATTAATGTATGCCTAAATATGTGCATCCTTGGTATATCAAATAATATTGCCAGAAGGTCAGGTTACGCCTGATTGGTAGCCTTGTTACGCGTGAAGGTGGCCTTCGAGCCTAAGTCCTCCGCCATGTACTAGGGTCCACCCTAATAAATCGTGTGTAGTCAATCGTAGCATCTTGCATAATCACTTGCATGCTCTGTATCCTTTATTCTGGCTTTGACAGCCCGCTATCTCGGCAATTAATCAAAGGTGTTCCCTCCTCATGGGGGATGTAATTAACGCCATAACCTTTATGGTATGGCGGACTGCTGGTCCCGACCGAACCTCACATTCGCCCGACATAGGTCAGAATGAGCGCACAATAAAATCGTCACTCATGTGACTGGCACGCCCACGTCGTCAATCAGTCAGTTGACTACCAGTTAGTCAAATGGCTGATCGATACGTAAAATAAGATGCGTATATATGTACATATACACATATATACACGAAATAAGGTAAGAACGACAAGACGGTCGGATAGAAAAAAACGTCGCAAACAGTACCTCGTCTGCAGTTTGCTTGCTTTTGCACATTCTATCATTCATTACTGCCGATAGTTGGTAAATTCTCATTTCACATATTCATCATCTGTGCTTCATCTAGATAGTTTCTTACATAATTCAGTTTGTGAAATCCGATTCAGTGGTATCTATCTTAAAATTTTAATTCCGTATTTTAAGTGCTTAAATCTCAGAAGAATTTGGAGTAGATCTATTCACCCCTCTCAAGATCTACTAGTTTTCCAACTCAACACAGGCAACTTTAAGTAATTAACATTTTAGATAAAGTTATTGTACTATACCGAGAATGAAACTAAAACATGGAACATGAATAAAAGAGAGAGTAAAGGAATGCAAGTAATTAGAATCACAAGTGGACAAGATATCAAGAGAAAAATTCAAGTAGAGAACGATCATGTAGCAAGTAATATCATGGAATTGGCCATTTCATGTAAGCATGTACAAGTCAAGTATTTCATGTAATTCAAGTACTTTCGAGTATACAAGCAAGTCAAGTATTTCACGGATTGTGGAATGTCATAAATAAATCTTGCACGCATGTTTCGGTGCAATGTCACACCAGGTCAATAATAGCTCCCATGTGTACAAGTACTTTCGGGCGCTCCCCCCAGGACCAGACCGGGCCCTATTAACTCGAGGCATTGTGGTGATGGATCATAGATCCCAAGTATATTTAGACATCTACATAATATGTATGGCCAAAGAATTTCAAGGTAAAGCTTATGAAATAAAGTATAGATCTAGCAAAAATTATCATTTAAGAAACAAGTAGTACAAGATTTCAAGTAGTTGTAAGAGAAGTTCAAAGATGATTTAAGGTATTAAGCCGATAAGAAGGCACCATGTTTAATAACATTAAGTCGATAAAGGAATTGGATTGACGGACACGAAACGATCGGTTCTCACGGGAAACCTTGTTAAACAGGCTTAGATCAAATTTTTCATAGTCAGGTGTTTAGTTAGAAACCGAAGAATCACGGCCAGGTAAGAGGTGGGACAATGAGAGTCTCCCCTCGTATTCACGAGATCCTAATTAATTAACCACTTATCCACTTAAAGCGTTTGCCCATGGACCTCTTTCCTTAGACACCGTTCTTCCTAGGAAATCTTGCTAATTTCATGACTTGTCGGAAACATAGAAACACATAAATCGAACGGAAATCATTCTTGTATATTCTAACATGTTCATTTGTAAAAGGATTTCAATGAAGAAAAAGATATTGAAAAAGGATGTCAAGCTTTCAGATAGAGCTTAGATCAAAATGGACAGGGTCAATCATGTATAGAAATTTTATGAAAATTCGAGCATAGTTGTTTAAATAATTAACAAGAGCTTTACGAGTTCATTCACCTACTCATTTCTTTCTCGATAGTATTTTTAAGACAAGAACATGATTTTAAAATTCAAAAGTAAAGTTTTGAAATAATGCACATAAACGAAGCAAATCGGACGTGGTTACCACGTTCAAATCACCGTCCATATGTGATCCGCGTTCTTAGATTAAAAATCAAAACTTGTTCTTACAATAAAAACTCTATTTTTTTAGACTTTAAATCTCAAAATAAGCCATAAATATATGATCATGAAAATTTGCAGAGTCAAAATACTATTACAAAGAAACATATATGAAGATCTAATTAAATTTTGCCTAAGAGAAAATCTACCTAGTCGAAGATCGAAGAGGAAGAAGAAAAAGAACGAAGAACACTTCGAACACTCCTCCAAACTTCAAGATCTCCTCCTCTCTACAACTAGCACTTCCTCAATGGATTTGTGCTTTGAGTAGGGAAGATCCCAGCTCTATTTATAGGCCAAGTCCCATAATTATTTTATTATTAATTTAATTTTATTTTCCACCTAATTTCCTATTTCACCCACCCATGTTACTATTACACCAACTTATGTTGACAATAAATTTCAACATATGAATGTTGAAATAAATCTCCCTTTATGACATAATCAATTATCTCATTTATTCAATGATGTTTTATTGCTAATTTAATTCTAAGTCAATTTTTCACCTAATTTTTCTATTTCACCAACTCATGTTACTATTACACCAACTTATGTTGACAATTAAATTCCAACATGTAAATGTTGAAATAAATCCCACTTTATGACATAATCAATTACATCAATTATTCAATGATGTAAAAAATAACATCATCCACTAATTAGGATTTAATTAGAGCTAATAATCATCTCTTAAATTAGATGCTATAGTACTGCTACAGTACCGACGTCTTCGCCTTCTCAGAATCAGAATCATGCCGCGAATCTCGCCGTTCGTGTTAACACGTGGGATAGGGTTCGCGTTTATATATTCTACACTTTAAAGATATAAAGAAAAATATTTATTATTTATTTTATTTTCATCTTTCATTATTTTTTCTTCGCATATAAATGCATATATAAAATTTTGAGTTGCTACATCCTCCCCCACTTAAAAGAATTTGGTCCTCCAAATTCACATCACGTAATAGTAATTTAAAAATTCAAATGGACGGTTCAAAATTCTAACCTGAAATCAAATCTGGATACTTCTTCTTGATTGACTCTTCTAATTCCTAGGTAGCCTCCTCGAATCCACGCTTACTCCATTGGACTTTTACCATCGGTATAGCCCTATTCCTTAGCTGGTGTAATTTCTAATCTAAGATCTTGATCGGTCTTTCTTCATAAGATAAATCCTTATGTAGCTTCAAGTCATCGAATTGAATCACATGCGAAGGATCATACACGTATTTTCTTATCATGGATACATGAAATACATCATTGACACCAGCCATTTCACGTCCCGAGCTTTTAATACAGCGGAAGGATTATCGGGAACGTGGACAGCCGGCATGGTAAGCCTCTCGCAAGCAAAAAATCAGAGCGCAAGACAATCACATAAAAGTAATTGTACAAGTAATTTTTTTCAAAATTCTAACTGTATTCATAATAATGACCCAAATGTACATAAGATCATGACTTTAAATATCCTTACATCATGGACTCAAGAGAATAGAAAATTACAATAGGACTTGACTAGACACTTGACAACTAGGTCTTCTCTCAATCCATTTGACCTTCAATCACTCTCGTACCCGCTACTTGTATACTCCGAATCCAATTCACCAGAACTTCCTGGAAAATTGAGAAAGTAGGTATGAACACACTTGCCCAGTAGGTATCTTAGTATCAACATGAAAGTAATATTTAAATGATTAATGTCTTAGCTCTAGATCTTAAGGTAAAAATAAGAATGCGATAATCAAGCGATATAAACCAAGATAACCAAGAATCATGAAATAACTGAGCAAGTAGATGTGAGCGAGTATAGACCATGAACAAGCAAGATTTATCATGTAGAAATAAATTTGACCTTTTTCTGAACAAGAATGTACGAGCATGTAACTAGAAAGTACTTTACACAACCTTGTAAAGGCTATGTACTAGAAAGTCATTAACAAGCATGTAATTTCCATAAGAAGCCTCGTGAATTTCACTCATTTATAAGAGAAAGTACTCCCAGCGCAATGCGACGCCAGTATCATCGTACCCCATGGTTTATAGCACGTTTCCGACCATCGACCGTAGGGGCTAGTATGGAGCCCTTGGACACAATCCGTGCCCGGTCTTGCATCTTCAAGTTATAAATCCAGCTACTTCCATGAGATATAACAATAATTTCGGCCAATAATTCAATTCCAAATAATAAGTTTCATGACCAAGTAACCAAGGTATAGAACGTACCAAAACTGACATGAGATATCAAGGAAGAATTAAAAGAATATTATACTCCGGCGACCTTCCGGCAGCATAATGATATTTTCATTAAATTTCATGTCTTAATATTGATTTGTGAAACATGTGTTGAGACTCCAGATAATCCGAAGACAATCTAGGAACTCAAGAAAACCAACCCCAAAGGTCAAACCTCGGGTAAGATAGGTTTAGAGATAAAGTGGTCGTTTACTGGACCGTTTAATGAAGAAAGCGATCAGAGTCTAGACCGTTTCATGAATAGAGTCGACGCATGAAAAAGAAGTGTCGACGCAGTGAAACATTCTGGAGTTTTACGGTCTAGTGAATGGCCGCTTGGTATCTTTTAGCGATCATCCATATGGCCGCTAAGGTCTAGAATACATAAAACACCATTAAAGTGCTTTCTAGACAATTGGCTTTGATGGTACAACCAGCTCGGCGTCCTAGTGGGAATCCCAGGTGTGGAGTCTTACGGAGGCCTTGAAACATAATCCCCTACTCCGACAGAAGGAATATCCGGCGGAGAGGTTCATAAGTCCAAGAGAGTGTGCGTATAAGTGCAAAGTGTAACTAATGGTCACATATCGGAGTATATGCCATATACTTAAGAAAATGACTCATAGATGAGAAAGGATCGTGATAAAATAACGATCAAGTTAAAACTAGACAAGTCATGAATCATGTGAAATTTAATGTAATTATAAGAGTATATGTTTTGGCATGAATTTAACTTAAGTTTAAAATAATCCCAACGTGCATAAGGAACATGAAACCAACTAGGATGATTGATTAACATATCCAAGTACAAGAATACAACATTTAAAATAAGTGTACAACCTAACTAGCTAAGCTTATCATATGATATTTAGGGCTATTCTGTATTATGTTTCATATTAACATAAACACAGAACTCAGAAAACGTAAACGGTCATGTGAGGACCATTTTATCGGGCCTAGTGGTCTATCGCAGGGCCACTAGTGATTTCAGGCGGTCTTCAGGAAGACCGTTTCTTCCTGTTTACGGTAAATAGTAATAAAAACCGAAATATGGCTACTCTAAGGTAAATGGATGCATGGAAAACGACATAAAAACATGTAATAAAACATACCAAAAGAAAGTTGGGCCAAGAATATGCATAGGGGAATGTAAATTAAGTAAGAATTACATCCTTTTCATTAAAGGGTTAGACACATGCATGGAAAATGAACTAGTTAATAAAACACAAAATACTCCACGTGCAATGCATGAAATCGACTGAAGATTGAGGGCTTTTACTCCTAAGATCATGTTTAAGTCATTCTTGAGATAACCTACCTCTGATCTAAGCTTTAGACTTCCAATTTTGGGCTGGAACTTGACCCTAGTTCTGCTCATCCTGAACCGAACCAGCTACTTCGTGGCCTTCTAACTTCTGATCCCCTTCACCTAATACCACGAAATTTAGAGGGTAAGAAGAGGGTAATAAAAGGAACAAATAACTCTAAAGAAGTTGGTTCTAATTACCTCGTTTAGGATTCCTATTTTGTCGATCAATCTGGCCCGGTCGCATAATTTCCTGAGACTCTTGTACCGAACCAACAACTTTGAACGCCTCAATCTTCCTGATGGCTTGTTCTCCTAAGATGAAATTTGGAGGGTAGTTAGACCTTAGTATGATGAACAAAATATTCTAAAGAACATACCTCTAATTCGTCCTCCTTACCTTAGTTCCATGGGAGCCAAAAGTAAGGGTCGCGCAGGTTAATTTTGGGTATATTTATAGGTTTAACTAGGGTTTCCATGGATTGGAACGAACATAGAGTCCTAATTAGGGTTCCAATTCGATCCTTAAGCCTTCTAGACTCATCTATCTAAGAGATAGTATCGATCCTAGGTGATTTGGATGCTAAAGTTTCCATCTTTTCATGCCTTCTTCCATTCACAGAATCTGCAGTGCTTAGCGGTCGAGTCTAGACCGTTTTTAGTCCCCATGCGGTCGCCCGATAAACCGTTTCTACCTATTGGCGCCGAATTTGAATAAATTCAAACTCTTCCTATTATTTATCCGTTTATTTATCCATTTAAGGAGTAATTATCCCCCCTAAATTCTGTAAATACACTAATTTAAGCTTCTAGAATATGGGCCAAACCTTATGAGCTTGGTTTTAGGTCTCTTAGGCCTATTTAAATGGGCCAAGTCAATTGGTTATCATTTTTGCTTCCAGAATAACTCATTCAACCCAAAAAAATCTATTTAAATTCATTAATTAATTTCATTAGTCTCCAGAAAATCTCAGAAAATATATATATAATTTTGGGATATTACAAGCTAATTGTGGAGGCAAAGCCAACTTGTATGCCACTTTGTTGATTCTTTCCAGAATCTTGAAAGGGCCAATAAATCTTGGACTCAGTTTTCCTTTGATACCGAACCTTTTGATTCCTCGTGTAGGTGAGATCTACAAGAAGACATGCTCTCCCACTTAGAATTTGAGGTCTCTTCTTCTATGGTCGGCATAACTCTTTTGCCGTGATTGAGCAACTTTTAGCCTTTCTCGGATCAACTGGATATTGTGAGTTGTATCTTGAATAATATCAGGACCCATCAACCCCTTCTCTCCAACCTCAATCCAGCATAGAGGTGATCTACAACTCCCGCCATAGAGTGCTTCAAAAGGTGCCATTTGAGTGCTAGACTGATAACGCGAAAGCATATGTCGTTACTACACGTGCGCTAATAATCTTAAAATCAAACTCGCACAAAATGATCAAAAGAGAACGTAGTACTATGGCAAGTATGGGTCGAATCCACAGGAAGAAGAGATTTTTGAAGTTAAAAATCTTAGAATTTTTTGAAAAATGTTTGTGATTTTTATAGCTCGAAGAGAATGATTAAACAAAGAACGGTTTCAACAATTAATTAAAAATACCTATGATTATGCGCCTATGCTATAGAAAATAATTGCCTGAAGTGGAAAAGAAGAGATAGAAGAAAGATGTAGAGAGGGAAGAAGAGCAAGATCTAGATCAAAAGAACGATAGAAGAAAGATGTAGAGAGGGAAGAAGAGTAAGATCTAGATCAAAAGAACAACTCCTTTCATTAACTTAAAAGAAAGAGTACATGAAATGCTAAACAAAATTGCACTAACGACGCAACGAGATTACAATGAAGTGAAATAAAATGAAAGCAATAAAAATAAGAAAAGCCTGGAGTTTGGAGTTTAGGGATGGTAGCAGTAATGGTGATGACGGCGCCATCCTCTCTTGGCCTTGGATCACGAACCACCTCGCGGAAGATGTCATCTACGTCGGGAGGAAGTCACCTTCGTCGTTGAAGCCGCTCTTGGAGGAGAATGTATGGGGTGAGGAGAGAGATCTAAGGAGAGGAAGGGAGAGGTCAAGGTGAAGCTAAGGGAGATGGCAATGGTTTAGAAGGGAAGGGGATGGTGATGAAGGAGAGATTAACAAAGGCTACCTAGGTGAGATGGAAGAAGAAGAAGAAGGCTTTAAAATGTGAATAGTGAAAATCAGAGATAGAGTATTGAAAAGTTGAACATAACTTGAAAATCAGAAGGAATTAGAAGATAAGGAAGAAGAAGAAATTGTAGAGAATAGAGAGATGAACAACTTTTGTAAAAGGAGCAAGACGAGAAAAGGGACGGAGGAAGGAAAAAATAGGGAAGAACAGAGAAAAATGCTCTCTGCGAATGCACATGATAGAATAGTGAAAAATAAAAAAAACTTGAAAATCAGACTGAACAAGCTAAAGACGAAGAAGAATAAGTTGTAGAGGATTCAAAAACGAAGAACTTTAGTGAAGAAATCAAGAGGATAAGAGGAGTAGAAGGGGGAGAGAATCGGCGGCCTAGGGTTAGGAGAGAAAGGGTGAAAACTGTAAAAAGAAAAACTCCCTTTCTCCTCCTTGACATGGGCTATTTATAAGGAAAATATGTCAAATGGATGGTGGAGATCAAGTTTGATAGAGATGGAGGGCTAGGATAGATGGAGAATGGGAGGGAGAAATGGTGGGCCCCCCTTCCTTGTTGGTCAAGATCCTCCCCATTTTCCTCCTTGATTCCCTCCTTGATTTCCTCCTTAATGTTCCCTATTTCAAACTTTGAATTTTCTTTTCCCTCCAACAAAAATAGGTAGTGGCTGCATTTGACATGGTCAACCATGAAGGGAGAGAGGGGAGGGCACCCTAGGGCTTCCCCCAAGGAGTGTTGAGACGGTTTTGCCCCCAGTTCTTCTTGCATGTGCCTTTAGTGTCATGCACACACATAATTACGATTTAATCCATAAAAAATTATTACAATGTGCACATAAATCATATATGCTCATAATTATGCAATGGAGAATTAATGTTCATGACCCTAAACTCTATTTTATTAAATGAAATCACCAAATTAACCAATTTATGGGAAAATGCCCAATTTATATGCAAAGTTGAGAGTAACTATGAAATATGCATAATTGCCTAATTATATGCACATAAAATAGTGCGTATGCAATGAATTATCATAGAAAATAGACACTTATCATAGACTGATAACTATTGTTATATGCAAATTCAATCAATGGCAAGTGCTCATGTCAACTTCCACCAAAATCTATCATACAGGCCCTCAACATATCTTCGATAATCTGATTCGTCTTCTCGGTTTGTCCATCTGTCTGAGGGTGAAAAGTTATGCTAAAGTTCAGCGTAGTACCCAAGGATGTTTGCAATCCCTTCCAGAAATGAGAGGTGAATCTCGGATCTTTGTCCGAAATAATTGAAGTTGGAATTCTATGCAGCCTTAGAATCTCCTTGATATATAGGGCATCTAGAACATCCACAGTCCATCTACTTTTAATGAGCAAGAAGTGAGCGGACTTAGTGAGTCGGTCCACAATCACCCATATAGCATCAAATCCACTTCGGGTCTTTGGTAATCCAACAATAAAATCTATACCAATACTATCCCATTTCCACTCTGGTATTTTGAGAGGTTTAGGCTTCCCAGCCGGTTTGAGATGTTCAACTTTAACTTGTTGGCAGACCAAACATCGGCTCACGAATTCGACTACCTCTCTTTTCATGTTAGTCCACCAGAAGGTTCTTTTGAGATCTTGGTACATTTTTATCGCACTAGGATGAATAGTGTACCTCGATCGATGTGCCTCCTCCAAGATTTTGTTCTTGATGGTAGAAAAATCTGGCACATAGGTTCTTCCTCGAAAAAGCAACCTTCCATCATCCGCCAAAAGGAAATCCGGCCGTTGATCTAATTTTTCTTTAATTTTAACAATGAACGAATCATCATCTTGTAACTCTTTAATTTCTGAATGTAACTTGGGTTGGAGTCTAATATTTGCAATCAAGACTCCTTCTCCCTTCTCCTCCACATTGAGGTCTAAGTTTGCCATTTGCTCTAACAATTGCCATTCTTTAATCATTAGGTTTGATAATAATGCCATCGGCTTCCGACTAAGAGCATCTGCTATGGCATTACCTTTCCTGAATGGTACTGTATAGAGAAATCAAAATCCTTCAAGTATTCTAGCCACCTTCTTTGTCTCATATTGAGTTTTTTTTGAGAGAATAAGTACTTGAGGCTCTTGTGGTCAGAATACACAATGAAAGTCTCACCATAGAGATAATGCCGCAAAATCTTCAAAGCAAAGACTACAGCCACCAGTTCTAAGTCATGCACGTGATAATTCTCCTCGTGCCTTTTCAATTGCCTTGAGGAATAAGCGATTACCTTGCCATGTTGTATTAATATACAGCCTAAGTCAATTCCAATGCATCAGTATAAACTTCAAATCCTCCTCCTTCCGTAAGCAACATGAGTATAGGGGCTGTAGTTAGATAATCTTTTAGAGTCTGAAAGCTTTTCTCACATTCCTCGGACCATATATAAGGGATCTCCTTCCTTGTTAATCTTGTCAAAGATACTGCTGTAGATTTTTTTTAATTAGATTCTTATCCCGCCCCCTTTAAATTAATACATGCATAAACATGTGAATCAAAGACAAGGGAGATGAAAGGATGAGAAATACTAACCGTGATTGCCACCAAGGTTCCAACAACACCAAAGGATGAAGAAAGGAGAGGAACGTCACCATGTACCTTAGAACTTAAAGACTTGATCGCGCTCGAAATGGGGTGCGGGGAACTTTGTGGGATCAAACCTCCTCATCTTCCACCCGGCTAGAAGAAGAGGGACTCACGTCCATATCGTGCTCTCCTGCAAAATAAAGATCAAAACACAAAGGCAAAAACCAATTAGAACATGAAGTGTAGCATCAATCCCAAAGTGATAAAATAGCATGAATAAAAGGGGGAGAATGCATCGAGGGAGGGTTTTTAACCCCTGTGGAAGGGTGGAAATAATATGTGTGTGTGTTGTGCATGCGTAGGATTTGAAATCACAGAATTTGGTTGAGAGAATAGAGAGAAAACGTTGATGCAAAACGTGCAAAAATGCATGTGTAGCAGAAAATGCAGAAAACTGTGATGATTTATGATTTTGAGGAGACTAGAACTAAGAGTATAGACAACCAAATGAAGCCCAGAAGGATGCAATGGAAAGCCAATACTTCCCTCTTCAAGTTGGGGTCGAACTTGTGAGTTATATTTGCAGCATGGCTTCGCCCCACGTCCGGAAAGAGCCCTCCTTTACAACTGCGAACTGGGCAGTTTATATAGAGGTTACAGAAAAACCCAAAAAGTTCTCGCAAGATTTTAGGAGATAGAGTCTGCCAAAATTCATGTTCTATGGATCAATCTCGAGATAATATAAAGGATAAGAAGTAGGAACAAGTGGGACTCAATTTGGTGGAAGGATCTGGAAGATATGGCTTCTGGAAGGGAGCCCCGGAGCTTAATCTGCAGAGTTTATGTTGAACTAGGATGCATAAACTGCCAACTTTTGACAATTAGTCCGAGCAATCCACCCAATGAAAATTCAAGATCTATGGACCAAATTCAAGACAATACAAAGGAGAAACCATAGGAACAAACGGTGCTCAATTCGGAGTAGAATTCAAGAAGTTATGAGCTCTGCAAGGGGGCCACGACACACAGAAACGGAGTAGAGTCCAGCACGAATTAGACTCTCGGTTTGCGTAGCGGTCTATCGTAAGACTGTCAGTGGCTCTAGTGGCCTAGGATGGGACCGTCACGCTCTAGGGGTCGAACGAGATGATTTCGGACAAGTTTGGCTGTGACGGTCTATCATAGGACCATCTCACGTGCTCTGACGGTCTAATAATAGACCACTACATGAGCTGTGACAGTCTAATAATAGACCTTCACATGGATGTGACGATCTAATAATAGACCTTCACACCGATGGAGGAAGATTCTGGGTAGACTGCACACGACTTTGGAAATTGGAGCGTATCTCTCAAACGGGGCAGAACTAGTGAATATGGTAGAAGAAGAAATTGTAGATAACTGAGAGAGGAACAATTTTAATGAAAAAAGTAAGTTGATAAAATGATCAGAAGAGGGAGAAAATGGGGCAAGAACAGAGAGAAAGAATTTTGGGATGCAGGTGAATAACATAGCCTTCTCGAAAAATGTGAATAGCTCACAATCGACGTAGAACATGCCAATGGCGTAGAAGAAAAAATTGTAGATCTCAAAAAATCGAACAACTTTGATGAAGACAACTTTTTGAATAGAGGAACAGAAGGAGATGAAAAAGGACCACTTTCAGGACTGCGCAGCGGGAGAGAGCCGAATACTTGAAGGAAGCCGGCCTAAATAGGCCGTAAGTCTATTTGGAAGTCGAAAGTTGATAAGATAAGCTCCAAGGCTCTAGGAAATCATGATGTCTGAGGCTCAAAGGAAATGAAATGGGCTCGAAATCCATCCAAGGAAGGCTCCAAAATAGTGGAAGATTCAGGACATCAAAAATGATGAATAAGAGAAATGACGTAACTTGCGGGCTAAAAACGGGTGTCAACAGATGCCCCTCCTTGATGTCCGCTTTGCAAGAGAACGAGCGAAAGCGACGCAGAGGCGGAATAGAAAGGAGATGGAGTGAAAGCGGAAGCGACGTGAAACGGAGATGAAGCGGAGAGAACTGATAAGTGGGCATCAAGGCAAAAGACACCCGTCACAACCAACGAGCGACAGGAATTCTCCCGAAAACATTGAACTAGTCACCAGGAATGATTGACAAGGATGAGACATGTCTGGAGAACTAACTAAGGGAGGAAAGGAAACACGACGAACCACATCGGGGACACAATCCACGGATAATGAGGGGATTGGAAGGAACACATCTGAAGAGCTGGAAAATGAAAGAGAAAACTGAGATAAAATCCAGGCAAGAATCACGCTGGCCAACCAGACCATGCGGCAAGATCATAGAAATCGTTCAAATTTAGAGTGGAATGAAGAATCTCTTATCCAAGAAAACTAAGATGCAATTAACCATTGCTGAGGATAAACCTTGAACGGATCATGAGGCGTGAGTGCTCAAAAAATGACATGATGCATGCTAGGTTAAAATAAAGAAATCATCAAAACGAATGCAAAGAAAGATAAAATAGAAAGTACTCAAGGATAATATTGCTAGACTGAGTCAGGACGGGGTCAAAAGTCTTCTTACAACCACGGCGTGCGAGACAGAGTCCATCGTCCCCCACCCGACTCAACCGAGCGGCCTATCCAACGATTAACCGTATGCTCCTAGATCATCATCGTTTTTGTTAAAGAGGAACATCAGATCCTATAACACACGGACAACCAGCCGGTCCTTGAGAGACTATAATAACGTATATATCATATAGTAATGCAACAATGGGTAGGGATAGAGAGTCATACCAGACTTACCTACCAAGCGAAGCGGCATTTTTTTGAATTTTGTAGATTTTTTTTATTTTTATGAATTTTCAAATAAGACAACAACAATATGAATGAACATGATAAACAAGCATGAACATAACGACGATAACATAACGCTTAACTGAACGACCGACAACACAACATAACATAATGATCAAACAAATGGAAAATAACACAACAAGATGAATAAGCACATATGCAATGGCATGAATAAACCACACGTATGCATGATGAACATGATGGGACAAGACAACAACACGGTGGGACAACACATGGTTGGGACAAGAATATGAGGGATGACCACATGGTTGGGGCAACACACGGGATTAATAGAAGGATGACTAACTAACAACACGCAGTGAGGGATAAAACAACATGCGTGGGACGACATAGAGGGACATAAACACGTGACAAGGACATGGCGGGACAAAAGACATGACATAATACGTTCTTCAATCAAAACCCAAGATCAGACGAAGTAGAACCGCCAGGTTCATAGTCGTGAGGCAAAGCCCTCTCATAGAGATATAATCATTGCAAACAAAACTTGAGAAGGGCACAAGCTTCAGAATAGATCGAGAGATATGATTGAAGAAGAGAACAGATCAGAAGATGTGAACAGAAGACAGATAGAACAAAATATGGAGTAAGGAAAGCTTGAGTACCTGCAACCTGCACACTTAGCAAGCAGATTACGTATCTATTTTTAAAATAAATAGATAGAAAGGAACAAAAAGATAAATATTTTTAGATTTTTCAATTTTCCTGACTTTTTTAGATTTTTAACAATATTTGATTTTTCTGAATTTTTCAAATTTTTAATTTTTTCTAAATTTTTTAAAATATTTGATTTTTTAAAGTTTTTTGAAGTATTTGATTTTTTTGGATTTTGAAGTACAATATTTGATTTTTTTTTTTGAAATAATAATCTGCAGTACCCAAGACGGGCTCACACTACTGACCAAGGATCGTCATTCCTACCCCTCTCATTAAAGGCTTCCCTCAAGCAGGGTGTGCATATGAGGGTGGCTCGTCACAACCAACCACCTCTAAAAAACGGTGCCCCTACTAAGATCATACCTGGGATACAACCCAGCCTAAGAGGGAGAAGTAGAAGAAAAATTGGAGACAAGCTTTATGCAGGATGGGAGACATCGGGACTTGAATTCTTTCCAAGGCACTACCCCTCAAAGAGTAGGTCTATTGCGCCGGGGCTTTACGTCTTCAATTTTTAGGGCCCTTAGGCACGAGTACGACCGGGCTCATGACGTCCCGCGGGGAACTGTACTTCCACTCTTGCCATGCCTTTAATTTTCATAATTTTGCATAGAATTAGATTTTGAGAGCCCTTATTGGCTAGATATAACAGGAAAGCTAACTTTTTGAGGGTCAAGACTGCCCCTATTTGAAATCTCTCCCGTATTGGGGAGCACCTAGGTTGGTCATCTCATCCATCCATCTCTTGCCCTAGCACTTGGCCGAGTAGAGAAAAGAAAAGACCTTTGTGCATACCCAAAGTATGGCCAAAGCAACAACGGTGTACCTCAGAGGAATCGGCTATGGCTTGCCGTGAAGTGTGTGAAAACCCGTGCTCTAAGGTCACCCTTAACAATCGGGGAATGAAACCAGACTCCCAGTGCAGAGTTATCACCAGCCTAAGGATGCTGCAGAAGCGAATCATTTGATTAAGCTTAACTAAGCCCAAGGCCACTCAACCATATTTTAAGGAAACAACATTATAAGCATGTGTAGGAGTAATAGAGATAACAGTGATGATAACATTTTCTTGCACAAAATAACGATACCTTGCATATCCATAGTGTGGTAACAACATCCTAACGCGATCTTGATCATCGAGCTTCATACAGCATGAGCTTTGTATTCCTTGCTTGACAGGACCAAGATGAGAGGATAGCAAAGGATCAAAGATTCCTCTACACGGAGGAGCGACAGACACTATACTAGACGAAGAGGAATAAAAGGAAGAGAGACTGTTATGTTTGATGGACGCAGTCTATCTCCATTGAGAGTGGATCTAGAGGGGGGTGAATAGATCTAATGGCTAATTTAAAACACAGTTGAACTATAATGCGGAATTTAAAACAAACAACTGTTGAGCGATAGAAAGAACACTATGAGGAGTGTCGACACATGCAGCCACACAGCATATCACAAGAGAACTCACAAACACAAGACACCCGAGATTTTTAGGTGGTTCGGTCAGAGACCTACGTCCACCCCACACTCAACCGAGTATGGCTTACTGCTGCGCAGTACAGCTTGCGTCTGCTGGGCAATACAGCTTGGCCTACAAACCGCTGAGCAACACAGCTTGCTGTCCGAGACAAGTCTCGCCTGCTGAGGATTACAGCTTCACCTGTCCAGTGGAGACCTCCACTGCAACCGCTGGGGTTTACAGCTTACCCGTCCAGAGGCAGCACCTCTGCTAATAGCTGACTCACAGCTTGAAGAAATAATTTCGGAAACAAAAGACAGAAGCAAACGAAAATAGAAAACCCAAATGGGAATGTAGCTCGGAATGAGCAAAGCTCAGCTCTTGTATCTGAACCAAGAGTCTGAGATACAACCTCTCAATCAAAACTCTCACAATCTCACTCTCTCAATCTCACTCTCTCAACACATCTCTCTCAATCTTCTCTTCTCTCTTTTTCTTCTTCTCTGCTTTTCTTCTCTCTGTGGATCGGTGGCTCTCTGCTGCTTCAGGCTTTTTCTCTCACTGTATAGACTTTGTCACTATTCGATTTGCCTTCATCCAAAGAAGAAGACTCTCTTTTATACCAGCAGCAGATTGGATAAGGGCGTGTGGCTTCCACATTTCCCGCCCAATGCTTTTGCCAGGTTCTAGGAACTTCGACCACCTGGCAGCATCTTGTGATGGGCTGCTTCCACGTGTCACCATCTGATCACCTCGTCCTTCCTTGGATCACGAGCCAAGTCATCAATCCCTGCAAAGAATCCCTGTCAGACAGACGAAATAGACTTATCAGTTTAAGTATAAACCCTGTACATAATTTGTGGGAAGCAATGCATTGTATAGACTTCACTGTATAGACTTTGTGAACTCGAATGCATTGTATAGACTTTGCTGTATAGACTTTGTGAACGTGAATGCAATGTACAGACTCTGGAATGTATAGACTTCATATATGCGGTGTTGTGCGATGTACAGACTTCCTATATGAAGGCAACTGCTATACAGACTTGCTGAAGTGTAATGCAATGTGCAGACTTTGAAGAACATTCAGCAGCCAATGTATAGACTAGGCAATGTAAAGACATGCCAGTGTATGGGCTTGATGAGCGTGCAGCAATGTGCAGACTTCAATGCATGAAGAAGCACTGTGAAGACTTAGACAGACACAACGTGCAACAATGCATAGACTTGAAACACTAGATGCACGATGTACAGGCTTCAACTAAAATGATGCACAATGTGTAGACTTGAATGCTGTGCGATGTACAGACTTCATGTTATGCATGAGACTCTAAGTAAGATAGACAATGTGCAGACTTAGCCAGCATTCAACTCGATGTATAGACTTCATGAATAATGCATGCAATGCACTAGACAATGTATGGACTTAGCCGATGCAGACTAGTCCGATGTACAGACTTGCTCATTGTTCAGACTTCATGAACGATGTACAGACTTGCCAAAGGAAAGGCTGTACAGACTTGATGCAATGCAAGACAATCGAGTGTATAGACTTCACGATGTGAAGACTTGCCAAAGACAACTGGATGATGTACAGACTTGAGGGAAGCAAAGTCTGTACAGACTTGAAGGTTCACAATGTGTAGACTTTGGCAAAGCAACGATATACAGACTTGCACAGTTCAAGGATGTATAGACTTTACGTGAAAGCCCAATGTACAGACTTGCATAAATGAACGTAGGTAAAGATCCCAGTGTATAGACTTCAACGTTCACTGACGGATGTACAGACTTCAAAGTTCACCGATGGATGTACAGACTTCGAAGTTCACTGACAGATGTACAGACTTCAAAGTTCACTGATGGATGTACAGACTTCACCTCGAGCAAGCAACAGTGCAGTGTATGGACTTTTAAGAATGATGCATGACGCTGTACAGACTTGACTAATGTATGGACTTAGCCTGTGCGAACAATGCAGCAATGTATAGACATTATCGTGCAGACAGTACATCACATGCATTAGTGTATAACTGTATGCCTGATGGATGCACTGATGCAGTATATACACAGAGGAAGCAATGCACCGATGCAATGCATGCACATAGCAGGTATTGAACTGAAGCAATGGCTGTATAGACTTGTGATGCACTGATGCAGTATATGCACAGGGGAAGCAATGCACCGATGCAATGTATAGACATGCAAGTTATAAGAGCTGCACTGTATAGACTCTGCTATGCATGAAGACGAGTGTATAGACTTGGAAATCTGGTGGCGTCGACGCATCTAAGAAGGGGGTCGACCCATGATGCATGGATGTATATACTTGTGTTCTAAACGATGCACAAACACAACACAAAGAAGTGTATAGACTCTACGTGCAATGTGTAGACTTTGAGTGTGTGTGCAGTGTGTAAACCTGTAAAGTGCATAGAACACACAGACAATCTGATAAGAGCAATTTCATCAAAACATAAACAGTTTCCAATCAATCAAAATAAGGTGTTGACAATGAAGTAAAGCATATGTCAATATCATCAACACAGAGGAGTCACAACAATCTCCCCCTTTTTGATGATGGCAACCCCCTATCATATAGAAGAGCAACAACCTGTCATTCAGATGAATTTTTGATGAAAGACATGATTTGTTATTCAGATTATCATGCAGATGCTATGAATGCATGCTAGAAATGTAAGCAACTCCCTGCTAACAAAATCTCCCCCTTTGTCATAACATGATGCATACACTTCCCCTGAAATGAATTCAGAATTCATCAAACAAGACAATATTCTCCCCCTTTACCATCAACAAAGTGGAGGGAAAGTGATTATAAGGGAAGGAACAAGAGAGATCATCTGACTGGCATTCTGAACAAGCAGTTCAGGAATAAGCATTCTAAAGCACAGAGTCTTCAGTCATATGAATTTAGAAACTACTTTCAGATAGAATTCTGGTTTAAAGGTTATAAATTTTTAGTTCATGCACTACAATCAATAGATAAGTTTTCTGTGCATGATAAAATAATAAACCAGAATCACATTTGCATGAGAGATTCAGTTTCAAAACATCTTACTTTCATAGACTCAGTAAAAATGTTAAGAGTTACCAGGTCATGTATTGAAATTAAACAAATTGACATCCATGAAATTTCTTTTGAAGGAACAACATTTTCAATATTAGTTCATTAAGGGTATTCAGGTACCATTTGTCTTTTTGCGTAAGGGTATACATTTATCAGACGCCAATATCCCTAGATACTCAACATGATGGACCATTCTGCCATGATCAAACTCAACAGAACTGATTTACACCTTTTTGTGTGAGGGTACACGTTTATCAGACACCAGTTACCCCCAGGTACTCAGTGAAACCACCCCATTTTGTTGATCATTTATACAGAGATAACTGATACACTTCATGACTTAAGTATAGTCCATTTCTTTGATGGATCACTTAGTTTCTCAGTATTTTACCAGTCATTGCTCTGCCAATGTTATTTTTCAATTAATTTTCAATGTTTTTCAATATCTTTCTTAGCTGTCCTTTATTTGTTTCAGAATGACTTGTTTAAGAACAATACACATACTTAGCTTCTCTAACATATTTTCAGATGAGTTTTCAGATTTCAGATATGATTAGCTTTGTCTGACATGAAATAAGATAAGGGTTGAGAGTTTTATCAATTTTCAGCTTTCTTATTCACTGATTGCAATCTTTAAACTTTAAAGTTTATAAAATTTAAACCATTAAGTCAGTCTTTAAGTAATTAAAATTCTTATAAGAGAAGAAGTCTGTTTTCTATTGCTTAGGAATCAGAACTGACTAACAGATTGCCATATTGTCAGACTCAATCATTCAGAGTTAAAGGATGAATGAACATGGTCGACGCTGAGAGTTCAAGGCGTCCACGCATCAGTTGAAGAGGCAACATCATAAAACACTGAGATAATATCAGTGCGTCGACTCCACGCTATTGCAGCGTCAACTCATCAGAATAAGAAGCAGAGGCATTCACAGATCTAGTTCACTGCGTCAACGCCACAGTATAGCAGCGTCGACGCAGCAATTAAAAATGCAGAGTTAATGGTTCACTGGAATACCCCAGTGCGTCAACGCTACAGCGTGATAGCGTCGACGCAGCAGTTCACCCTGAATTTCTGACAAGACTCCCCCTATCTATATGCATACAGTTTTGCAAAGGAATGGCAAGAATTAAATGAGAGAGAGCTTCGACATAGGTCATAGATGAATGATATGCAATGAAAACTATGTCATAAAAAAAATTATGAATGATATGCATGTGGTTTTAGAGACATTCATGACTAAATGATATGCAGTGATGATCATGAGTGTAAAATAAATATGAGTTTCATGCATGATCATGAGTCTGTTGCTACATTCAACATTCACACATTTTATTCAAGCCATCAGAGAATTTATTCATTATGCTGAAATTTACACAAGCCAAGTTCTCTTCTAAGAAATTTAAACCTTTCATTCCCAAGAGGCTTAGTAAAGATATCAGCAATTTGTTTTTCAGTTTCAATGAAGTTCATTTCAATTTCCTTTTTATTTACAGCATCTCTAAGAAAATGGTGTTTTATCTCTATATGCTTAGTCCTAGAATGATGAACAGGATTTTTAGCAAGGCATATAGCACTAGTATTATCACATAACATTAGAATACATCCCAATTTTATCTGATAATCATCCAGTTGGTGCTTGATCCATAGTACTTGGGCAGCACAATTACCAGCTACAACATATTCAGCTTCAGCTGTAGACAAAGCTACAGTGTGTTGCTTCTTAGATGCCCAAGATACTAGACAGCCACCAAGGAATTGACAATAGCCACTAGTGCTTTTTCTATCTACTCGACACCCAGCATAGTTTGCATCAGTGTAGGCTAGAAGTTCTAACTCACACTTAGCAGGATACCAAAGACCTAGCTCTTGGGTGCCTAGTAAATACCTAAAAATGCTCTTCACAGATTTAAGATGTGATTCTTTAGGACTAGCCTGAAATCTAGAGCATAAACACACTGAAAATTGAATGTCAGGCCTAGATGCTGTAAGATATAGAAGGGATCTGATCATACCTCTATATAGCCTTTGGTCCACTGGTTTACCTTGAGGATCTTCATCCAAACTGGTTGAGGTACCCATTGGAGCAGCTATTTCCTTGAGATTGTCCATTTTGTACTTCTTCAATAAATTCTTTATGTACTTGGACTGAGAGATGAAAGTATCATCCTTTGATTGTGTAACCTGTAGTCCAAGAAATAGTTTGAGCTCACCCATTGAGCTCATTTAAAACTCATTAGTCATAATTTGAGAGAATTCCTCACACAATTTGGGGTTAGTTGACCCAAAGACAATGTCATCCACATAAATTTGAATGATAAGAATATCTGAATGACTCACCTTGGTGAACAATGTTTGATCAACTACACCTCTTGTGAAGTTCTTGTCAGTGAGGAATTTGCTCAACCTGTCATATCAAGCTCTAGGAGCTTGCTTTAAACCATAGAGAGCCTTTTTGAGTTTATAGACATGATTAGGGAAATCTAAGCATTCAAATCCAGGAGGCTGTCTAACATAGACATCCTCACTGATTTCCCCATTCAGAAATGTAGATTTTACATCCATCTGCTGAAGATTTATTCCTAGGGAACATGCATAAGCCAATAATATTCTGATTACTTCTAACCTGGCTACAGGGGCAAAAGACTCTTCAAAGTCTATTCCAAATTCCTGATTATACCCCTGAGCTACAAGTCTGGCCTTATTTTTAATGACATTCCCTGATTCATCAGTTTTATTTCTGAACACCCATTTAGTCCCTATGACTGTTTCATGATCAGGAGGTGGAACCAAATGCCACACCTTATTCCTGTCAAATTGATTTAGCTCCTCAAGCATGGCATTAATCCAATGCACATCTTTGAAACAAACGCATATGCATTTAATTCATTTTGAATTCTTAAGTGACCTCTAGTCCTAGGGGGGTCATGCAGATTTCCAATCACATTATCTACTGGATGATCTTTAAGATATCTAATGTTAACAATTAGATTGTCATGATTTTCATTTACCTCCCCCTGAGCTATATGCTCTTCTTCATTAGGCTCTTCATTTCCTTCCTCATTCTCGGATTGGTCTGCAGGATTTCCTTCTTTCAGAATTTCACCAATGTCTTCAATCCTGCATTGACCAATGTTAGTCTTTAATATGGATTCATCAAACACTATGTGTGGAGATTCTTCAACAGTTTTGGAATTCAGATTGTACACTCTATATGCTCGGGTGTTTTCAGAATAACCAAGAAAAATTCCTGGTTCACCTTTAGGTTCAAATTTATCAAGGTCTCTTTTATCATTTATATGAATGAAACATTTACAGCCAAAAACCTTGAAATGAGCAATAGAAGATTTCTTACCCTTTAAGATCTCATATGGTGTTTTCTGAGTAGAAGGTCTTACCATGGCTCTGTTAATTACATAACATGCAGTATTTACTACTTCAGCCCAAAACTTCCTTGGTAGACCACCTTCAACCAAGAGTGTACAACCCATCTCCACTAGGGTTCTGTTCCTTCTCTCCACAACTCCATTCTGCTCAGGTGTCCTTGGTGAGGAGAACCTGTGGTTAATTCCATTTGACCTGTAGAATTCATCAAACTGTGAGTTTTCAAACTCACCTCCATGATCAGTCAAAATATTTTCAATTTTCTGGTTTTTCTTAAGAAAGAACTCCTGAAATTCTGAGAATGCATCACTTTTATGTGATAAGAAATATACCCAAGTATACCTAGAGAAGTCATCTAGCATGATAAACCCATACTTCCTCCCTGATAAGCTGACATACCGGGTTGGCCCAAAAAGGTCCATGTGTATCAGCTCAAAGGGTTTAGAAGACAGATTTTCTGTTCTAGATTTAAATGACTTTCTAGTTAACTTTGATTGAGTGCATGCATCACGGATTTTATTTTCTTTCTTAAAGGAAACTTCAGGAAGTCCTCTAACCATGCTATGTGATGTGGCACAGCCCAAAGACCACTAAAGAGGATGATATGACCCTAGGACTTAGACCCGCAAGCATACAAGCACTCAATGATTCTCACAATCGACGATTTTTGCTCACACGGTTCACACGCTCACCCGGTGGGTCCGGGGGATAATGATGAGGGTCCGGGATGGGACCCAATTGTTCTAATGGACTTACAATGCTACGGCTGACTCCAAAGAGTATAGGATACCCAACTTCGTGGGTGGCTGGCCCGCAAGGCGGGGTTTGGGTGACACTCTCTCACGGTCCGCGGTGGACACTAACAAACTAGCATGCAAATTCGAACTCTCTTCTCACCGCCGACGAGCAATCAAAGCAATACTAAGCTAGCAGGAATAAGGCTACAAAGGGTAGTACCAGAAGCTCACCTGATCGGTGTGAAGACACCGATCCCGTTCGGAGACGAGGGCGCGCCGGGAGGCGAGGGTATGCACCCGATCGCCGCGGCGGTGTAGCTTGACCTGAAAATGTAAAGGGTACAACACTACTCCTCTCGCAGGAGGGGTGATCTTGGGGTGGGGGTTACGCTTAGTACATTCAAAACTACCTCCACGCAGGGAGGGGCCTTCAGCCGGCCAAGCGGGGTGGGGAGAAATGCAAAGGAGATCGAGATTCCGAGCTTCGCCGGTTCTGCCCACCTGCAGGTTTTCTGGACAGTGGATCGGTGTTGTGGCAGCTAAAAATTCCACGAAGCTTGGATTGCGACGAAACCAACGCCAAACGTTTGCCAACTGATAGGGGATGAAGCTTGAATTTTTGGGGAAGCTATGATTCTCAGGGCTGACCGCACCGGTGGCTGGAAGGTGGATGCAGCTCTGGTTGCTGGTCGAGCTCTGTCTGCAACAGCAGGTTGCAGAAGGTACCACGATCGCTCCGGAGCTCCGAACCTGGCACCGCTGGACTCTTTGGAATCGTGGAGGAGTCTTCTTTGCAACAAAACAAACGGGGACGTCTTCTGATGTCGGAGATGAACTGGGTGTCCAGAGAAGTGGACGGAGGTCGGTGCAGACAGTGAGGAGGCAGACCGGCGTGGTTGTGGTAGAAAAATAGTAACTCTGGTTGTCGGATGCCGAACGGGGTTCCGCCTTCTGTTCCTGGACGCTGACAGAGGGAGGAAGAACTTTGTAGAAGACCTTGAAGACTGGTTCCTTCAAGGTTAGCCGTGGGCGAGTCGTCTCTGCAGCTCTGGCTCCGGATCTGAGAGGTTCGGCGCAGTCGGAGAAGAATGGTGATTGCGGACAGCACCGAACTCGGATGCCGACGAAACCACCTCGCCTTGAAAGCTGACTTGCAGATGATTCTGGAAATGTAGGCCTTGCTCCCTGAGTCGTTGATGGGTGACCGTGGCCTCCTCTGCAAGTTGCTGTAATTCTGTTTCCTGAAGCAGGGTAAGAATGTGAAGAAGAAGATGAGGTGGGGAAGGGGGTGGCCAAGAGAGAAGAAGGGGCAAGATGATTCTAATGGCTATGGGAGGGAAGGTTCAAATTCGAAATTGGCCTTGGAAGTGGTGGGATTTGTGTGGGGAAGTGGGGGAATTGTGTTGGGAGGTGGAAGAGTTGCTTTGGGACAAGGAGGGGAAGTAAATGAAGGGCTATGGGGAAGGGGAGAGCCTTAATGGAGGTGGGTGAGGTAGTGGAGGTGGTTGGGGGTTGGAGTAAGTGAGGGGGGAAGAGGAGAGAGAGGGAGGGTCGAACTCCCCTTGGGGAGAGAGAGAATGAGAGAGAGATTGAGAGATATAGTGAGTAAGAGAGAGAGTTGAGAGATAATAAGAGGTGGTTTTTTTTCAATATTCATCAAGAGTGACTACAAGTGGAGAGATGGGGCCTATTTATAGGCAACCACTCTTTTCATGACCAAAATGTCCTTGACAATGGACAAAAGACCGAGCATATCCTAGACTCAATCCTATGGGCCCATAACTAAGGACATAAGGCCCAGTTTAAGCAAAATAAGGGAAATGGGCTAGAACCACATGACTCAATAAAGGAAAATACATAAGATAGGACTCAATAAAAGGAAAATACATAAATGACACTGGGAAAATGAAGATAACAAGTGGAGACCATGATCAGACCATATCAAGAGTGTGCAGACGACCAAACTAGAGGGAGTGTCGTGAGATGCCCTCATCAAATCCCCCGGGGTGGGGAGAACTCGACCCTGTCGAGTATGGGTCTGCCTGGCTGTCGTACTGCTCCAACATGCCGGGGTCCAGGCGCATCAAATCCTCTCGACTCACCCATGCATCCTCGATCGGGGGACGGTTCTTCCACCTAACCAGATAGCGCTGATACACCCTGTGCCTTGTAATGATACTCTGCTCATCCAGTATTGCCTCTACCTGCTCTTGTCGGTCTCTCAGGCTAGAAAGTGGAGTCCCTCCGGGGGTGTCTCTCATAAGGGGGGGTAAAGGCTCAAGCTCCTGACTGGGTTCCACCGCGGGGCCTTTGTAGGGTACCAGGTCCGCCACGTTGAAGGTAGGGTGTACCCCATAGCTCTCTGGTAAGTCAAGCTCATAGGCATTGCTGCCAAGTCGTCGTAGAACTCGAAAGGGTCCCGACCCTCGTGCCCTCAACTTGGAGGCAGGCCCGGGAAGGAGCCGCTCCGTCCTCACCATCACCGGATCTCCCACTTGGAATTCATAGTGGCGCCGGTGAGCATCGGCCCGTCTTTTGTAAGCCTCATTGTTTTTCCCTATATGCTTGCGGATATCATCATGCAATTCTTTGATATGCTGTGCAAAGGACTCAGCTGAGACTGACACTCTAGCATGTGAGGGGAGGGGAATGAGATCTGAGGGTTTTCTAGGCCTATACCCATGTACTACCTCAAATGGACTCTTGCCTATGGACCTATTGACAGAATCATTGTAGGCAAACTCGGCTTGAGATAAGAGGAGATCCCAATTCCCAGGGTGGTCCCCTACAAGGCATCGGAGTAAGTTCCCAAGGCTTCGGTTGACAACCTCAGTTTGGCCATCGGTTTGAGGATGATAGGCAGTGGAGAATTTGAGGAGGGTCCCCATCAAGTGCCATAGAGTCTTCCAAAAATAACTAGTGAATTTCACATCTCTATCGGACACAATAGTCTTAGGTAACCCATGGAGTCGGACTACCTCATCGAAGAATAACCGGGCGACCTTAGAGGCATCAGAGGTCTTGGAACAGGGGATAAAGTGGGCCATTTTTGAGAACCTGTCAACCACTACAAAGATGGAATCATGTTTGCGCAAGGTCTTTGGTAGGCCAAGAATGAAATCCATACTCAAATCTTCCCATGGTCTATCGGGTATGGGTAGAGGTGTGTAAAGCCCGGTGTTTTGTCTTACTTGCTTGGCGGATGCACATATGCGGCATTGTCCCACAATGTGGGCCGCATCCTTCTTGAGACTGGGCCAGTGGAATTGCCTCTCAACCAACTCTATGGTTTTGTGGACCCCAAAGTGACCAGCTAGGCCGCCACTATGTAACTCCCAAACTAGGAAGTCCCTAAGTGAAGTCCTAGGTATGCAAAGTCTATCCCCTTTGAACAGATATCCATCTTGAAGTATGAACCCCTTATACTCCTTGAGTGGTTGGGTAGAAAGGGTGTTGTAGTGGGTCCCAAAGTCGGGGCAATGTGGGTATTCTCCTTTGATCCTCTCAAATCCGGTTACTTCCACTTGGACAGTGGAGAGTAAGGCTACCCGCCTACTCAGTGCATCGGCGGCGCGATTCTCACTACCCATCTTATACTTGAGGACAAAGGTGTAGGCTTGAATGTATTCTACCCATCGAGCATGGCGGGCATTGAGCTTTTGTTGAGTGTTGAGGTATTTCAAAGCCTCATGGTCCGAGAAGATCACAAATTCTTTGGGTAGGAGATAGTGCCTCCAATGCCGGAGGGATTGAACCACGGCATAAAGCTCTTTGTCATATGTGGAGTATCTCGTCCTAGCCTCACAAAGTTTTTCACTAAAGTAGGCTACCGGGTGACCCTCTTGGCTAAGGATACCTCCAATCCCTACCCCGGAAGCATCACATGTGACCTCAAAGACCTTTGAAAAGTCGGGTAGGCAAAGGACCGGGGCTTGGGTCATTTTCTCTTTAAGCTCTAGGAAGGCTTTGGAGGCTGCCCTAGTCCAAACAAATGTGCCTTTCTTGAGGCAATCCGTGATAGGAGTGGTGATAGTGCTAAACCCCCGGATGAATCTCCTATAGAAGGTGGCTAGCCCATGGAAGCTTCGGGCGTCATGAATGGTTTTGGGCTCGGGCCACTCAAGAATAGCTTGGACCTTTTCGGGGTCCATGGATACTCCTTGGGATGAGACAATAAATCCTAGGAAGGCTAGTTGATTGGTCAAGAAATGACACTTCCCGGGATTGGCAAAGAGACTCTCTTTCCTAAGGATGGTGCACACTTGTTTGAGGTGATCGAGGTGGGCTTCCTTGGATTGGCTATATATGAGGATGTCATCAAAGTAGACAACTAGAAAGATGCCAATGAAGGGCCGGAGGACCTCGGTCATGAGACGCATGAAGGTACTTGGTGCATTAGAAAGGCCGAAAGGCATAACAAGCCATTCATAGAGACCGTCTTTAGTTTTAAAGGCGGTTTTCCACTCGTCCCCGGGCCTAATGCGGACTTGGTGGTAGCCACTTTTGAGATCAATTTTGGAGAAGATGGTGGCTCCCGCTAGCATGTCTAGCATGTCATCAAGCCGAGGGATGGGGAACCTATATTTGACCGTTATCTTGTTGACGGCTCGGCTATCTACACACATGCGCCAAGTCCCATCCTTTTTGGGTGTAAGAAGAGCCGGGACGGCACAAGGGCTTTTGCTAATTCGGAGGAAGCCCTTCTTGATGAGTTCTTCAATCTGCCTCCGAAGCTCGGCATGCTCGGTGGGGTTGAGTCGGTAGTGTGGGAGGTTGGGCAAGGTAGCCCCGGGCACGAGGTCGATGGCATGTTGCACATCTCTCATAGGTGGTAGTTTGTCCGGAAGCTCCTCGGGAAATACATCATGGAAGTCCTTAAGGAGTTGATGAATTTCTAGGGGGTGTGGGTCGGTTGGGGTGGATTCCCCTAGACAAATGACAATGGCACATACTTGATCCCCTTGGTTGACTTCTTCCTCAAACTCTTTCCTAGTGACAAGGTGTAGGCTCCTAGGAGGCTCTTTGATGTTACTAGGACTAGGACTTGATGGGGTGGGGTTTGTTGGTGTTGGGATGGGGGGAAGGGTAGTGGGTCCCTCAAGGGAGGGAGAGGCCTTCTTAGGTAGAGTGCGGGGTGGAGATGGGTTGAGTTGGATCTTCTTCCCCTCATGAATGAAGATGCAAGCGTTGGTTCTTCCTAAGAAGGTGGCATCTACATCGTAGATCCAAGGCCGTCCTAAAAGGATACTCCCAACTTCCATTGGAAGGATATCACACCACACTTGGCCTTGATAGGATTGGAATGTAATTGGGACAAGGCAACGGGCACTAACGGGTATGGAGGTGGTATCAATCCATGCTACCCTATATGGGTGGGGATGTGGGGAGGTGGTAAGGCCCAAAAGTTTGACGGTGTCGGGTGACACCACATTCACACTACTTCCATTATCCAAGATGACCTTCCTAACATGGCTCCCCATCCTTATGTAGGTATAGAATATGGTGTTTCTCCTCCAATCATGCTCTTGGTTTTGGGTGAGGGTGCATCTAACCACTCCTAGGTGGGAGTCGGTGGGTGGAGGAGGTTGTTCTTGGTTGCTTTCCATGTAGTGGTTCTCATACTCCTCCTCCCATTCAAGAGAGGGTTCATATACCTCAATCTCTCCTTCAAATTCAGCTTGGGGTTGGGGGTTGGTCTCCTCTATGAGTAAGTTTGATGCTCCCTTGGTGGGGCATTGATTGGCAAAGTGTCCATACCCATAACACCTAAAGCATTGCTGCCCACTTTGATGGTTTGGGGTCACCTTAGTGTGAGGGAGAGTGGGTGTCGAATTGGGCCTATTGGGAGTTGTGTTTAGGGGCCCACTTGCGGGGCGGAATGGTGGATTGGCATTAGGAGGGGTGACCCGTGTGGGAGGAGTTCCCATGGGCGTAGGAAGGAGACCTCTTTGGGGTGGTGGAGGGTTGGCCCGAGGTGCCATGGCTCTAGGGTCCATTCCCCGAGGGGGAACCATTCGCGTGTACCGAGAGAATTTCTCGGCATCCCGAGCTACTTGGTAGGCTTGCTCTAAAGTTGTTACTTGACGCATGAATAGTTCCTTTTTGATATGGAATTGAAGCCCATTCCTAAAGCGGGAGAGTGTGACGGAGGGGTCCTCTTGGACTCCACATTTGAGGAGGTAGTAGTCAAACTTTTCAATGTATTCCATAACGGTCTTTCCTTCTTGAGTCAAGGCTTGCCATTCATCTAAGAGGTTTTGATGGTAGGAGGGTGGGACATATTTGAGTTTGAGTTGGTCTTTCATGGCCCCCCATGTGGTGATTGGAACTTCCCTCCTAACTATCCTTAAGGCTTCAACATTCATCCAATGAGTCTTGGCAAGTTTGGTTAATTGCATCTTTGCAAGTCGGACTTTCCTATCCTCGGTCATTGGGTACCAATCAAAATATTGATCCATGGCTGCCTCCCAATCTAAGTAGATGCTCGGATGATGAGATCCATCAAAAGTGGGAGCATCGACTTTCACAAGTCTCATTAGTTGGTCATCCGGGTTGTCCCGGGGAGGCCTCTCATTCCTTCTAGGGGGTGGGTCCCTTTCCGGTTCGAGAGGGGGGTCAAGGTTGAGTCCTCCTATGGCTGGCTCCACATGTGGAGGGGGATCTCTCCTATCTCCTTCCCTTGGAATAGGTCTATTTTCCTCAAGTTGTTCAAGCCGGGCCGTAATACCGTCAAGCCTTCCCATAATTTCGGTCATGTAGTCCACAAGAAACCTCATTTGGTCGGGAAGCTCATGCTCATTGTGAGGGGGATTTCCTTGGGGATTGGGATTCATGGTGTTATTGGAAGAAGATGGATTGCCTTGATAATGAGTTCCACTACGGGTGGTCATGCAAGGTTGGGTGGGCTATGCAAGGGTGTGCGAATGCACCTAAGAAAGACTTAGTGTGACCCAAGACTAGACTTGTAAGGACAAGCCTATGACCGCTCTGATACCACTTGATGTGGCACAGCCCAAAGACCACTAAAGAGGATGATATGACCCTAGGACTTAGACCCGCAAGCATACAAGCACTCAATGATTCTCACAATCGACGATTTTTGCTCACACGGTTCACACGCTCACCCGGTGGGTCCGGGGGATAATGATGAGGGTCCGGGATGGGACCCAATTGTTCTAATGGACTTACAATGCTACGGCTGACTCCAAAGAGTCTAGGATACCCAACTTCGTGGGTGGCTGGCCCGCAAGGCGGGGTTTGGGTGACACTCTCTCACGGTCCGCGGTGGACACTAACAAACTAGCATGCAAATTCGAACTCTCTTCTCACCGCCGACGAGCAATCAAAGCAATACTAAGCTAGCAGGAATAAGGCTACAAAGGGTAGTACCAGAAGCTCACCTGATCGGTGTGAAGACACCGATCCCGTTCGGAGACGAGGGCGCGCCGGGAGGCGAGGGTATGCACCCGATCGCCGCGGCGGTGTAGCTTGACCTGAAAATGTAAAGGGTACAACACTACTCCTCTCGCAGGAGGGGTGATCTTGGGGTGGGGGTTACGCTTAGTACATTCAAACTACCTCCACGCAGGGAGGGGCCTTCAGCCGGCCAAGCGGGGTGGGGAGAAATGCAAAGGAGATCGAGATTCCGAGCTTCGCCGGTTCTGCCCACCTACAGGTTTTCTGGACAGTGGATCGGTGTTGTGGCAGCTAAAAATTCCACGAAGCTTGGATTGCGACGAAACCAACGCCAAACGTTTGCCAACTGATAGGGGATGAAGCTTGAATTTTTGGGGAAGCTATGATTCTCAGGGCTGACCGCACCGGTGGCTGGAAGGTGGATGCAGCTCTGGTTGCTGGTCGAGCTCTGTCTGCAACAGCAGGTTGCAGAAGGTACCACGATCGCTCCGGAGCTCCGAACCTGGCACTGCTGGACTCTTTGGAATCGTGGAGGAGTCTTCTTTGCAACAAAACAAACGGGGACGTCTTCTGATGTCGGAGATGAACTGGGTGTCCAGAGAAGTGGACGGAGGTCGGTGCAGACAGTGAGGAGGCAGACCGGCGTGGTTGTGGTAGAAAAATAGTAACTCTGGTTGTCGGATGCCGAACGGGGTTCCGCCTTCTGTTCCTGGACGCTGACAGAGGGAGGAAGAACTTTGTAGAAGACCTTGAAGACTGGTTCCTTCAAGGTTAGCCGTGGGCGAGTCGTCTCTGCAGCTCTGGCTCCGGATCTGAGAGGTTCGGCGCAGTCGGAGAAGAATGGTGATTGCGGACAGCACCGAACTCGGATGCCGACAAAACCACCTCGCCTTGAAAGCTGACTTGCAGATGATTCTGGAAATGTAGGCCTTGCTCCCTGAGTCGTTGATGGGTGACCGTGGCCTCCTCTGCAAGTTGCTGTAATTCTGTTTCCTGAAGCAGGGTAAGAATGTGAAGAAGAAGATGAGGTGGGGAAGGGGGTGGCCAAGAGAGAAGAAGGGGCAAGATGATTCTAATGGCTATGGGAGGGAAGGTTCAAATTCGAAATTGGCCTTGGAAGTGGTGGGATTTGTGTGGGGAAGTGGGGGAATTGTGTTGGGAGGTGGAAGAGTTGCTTTGGGACAAGGAGGGGAAGTAAATGAAGGGCTATGGGGAAGGGAGAGCCTTAATGGAGGTGGGTGAGGTAGTGGAGGTGGTTGGGGGTTGGAGTAAGTGAGGGGGGAAGAGGAGAGAGAGGGAGGGTCGAACTCCCCTTGGGGAGAGAGAGAATGAGAGAGAGATTGAGAGATATAGTGAGTAAGAGAGAGAGTTGAGAGATAATAAGAGGTGGTTTTTTTTTCAATATTCATCAAGAGTGACTACAAGTGGAGAGATGGGGCCTATTTATAGGCAACCACTCTTTTCATGACCAAAATGTCCTTGACAATGGACAAAAGACCGAGCATATCCTAGACTCAATCCTATGGGCCCATAACTAAGGACATAAGGCCCAGTTTAAGCAAAATAAGGGAAATGGGCTAGAACCACATGACTCAATAAAGGAAAATACATAAGATAGGACTCAATAAAAGGAAAATACATAAATGACACTGGGAAAATGAAGATAACAAGTGGAGACCATGATCAGACCATATCAAGAGTGTGCAGACGACCAAACTAGATGGAGTGTCGTGAGATGCCCTCATCACTATGCTTATTCAGTTTATGCAAAACAGTGTAACTAGCATGACCTAACCTACGATGCCATAGAAATGCTAAGTCTTCTCTACTAGCAGTAAGGCATAGGTTAGAATGTTGAATATCATCTAAATCTATCATGTAAGTGTTATTTATCCTCTTACCAGAAAATTTAACAGTTTTGGAATCAGGTTCAAAAACTTTGCAACATTGAGAATCAAAAAGCACTTTGCATCCTTTATCACATAGTTGGCTGATGCTAAGTAAGTTATAAGCTAAACCCTCAACCAACATAACATCCACAATGCAGCAAGTAGTACACTTACCTACCTTACCTGTTCCAACAATCTTACCTTTTGTGTTGCTACCAAAAGTGACAAGGCCTCCTTGTTTCTCTGTCAGCATGCAAAACTTGGCCTTATCCCCTGTCATATGCCTAGAGCAGCCACTATCCAAGTACCACAAGTTGTTCTTGGCTGCCAGGCATACCTGCACACACAATCAGGTAGAGAAGTTTGGAACCCAAGACTGATTGGGTTCCAGAGAAGATGGAAACCAGTTAAAACAAGAAAGTAGACTTTTCGGAATCCACATTTGTTTGAAACAATTCTGTTCAGTGGATTTTCCAGATTTTCCAGATTTCTTTTTGTTTTGCTTCTTCTTGCTGACACTAGCATGATTATTTACAGATTGATTATTTCTGTGCCAGTGCCTTGGCCAGGATGTATTCACGAAATTTTGGCCATAGTGATCATTGGGCTGGCTATAGAAATATTGGTTCCTAGGTGTCCACTTGCCATACCCACTAACCCAATTTCTAGGGTAAGGTCTATAAGACTGTGTAGCCTGATGTCCATGACCTGTAAACCTTCCTTGAGTCCTAGTCCATCCTGACCTATTTGGATAGGTTGACTGTGCAAAGAAGTGGGACTGGGCTCTAGGTTGGTAGAAGTGTTTGGGTTGAGCTCTAAAAGCATTCTGCCTCCCCTGCACCTTGGACCATGCTGACCTATTCACAGGTGTGTGTTGGGTCTTCTTCATAGGTGGTGGTGATGGTGGAGACTTGGTGACCTTAGCATGGGGTTTATAAGACTGTGTAGGTTTACCCCTAACCTGAGACTGAGCTTTGGGATTTTGCTTGGATGTGCTAGCTCTACTAGTCTCACTCAATTTTTGTTTGCCCTTGTCCTCAGCACTGGGCTTTTTCAGATTAGCAGTTTTGTTCATTGAAATGTTTGAATTCATGCTAATTAGAGGTCCTTTTTCTTTTTGTGCAACAAATGAAATAGTTTTCATTCCAAAGGTTTTTGTTGCACTAGAATTAAATCCAAGGCCCTCTTTTCTGAAGTTGACCTTTGACCCTAACAAAGCATTTAGATTATCTGTACCTTGGGTCATTTTCTCAATGGTTTTAAGCTTGTCCTCATTATCCTTTTGAATGTCTTCAATGGATTTTTTCAGTTCTGTATTCACACTTAAGACAGCTTGATATTTTTCATTCACAATTTTTATCTCACTTTCATATTTCTGGATTTTCAGCTTCCATTCATCAGCTTCTTTTTCTAACCTCTCATTATCTTCTTTAGAGGCTTTTAACTCATTCTTGATTTCATCTAATTCAGAACATGTGAGTTTCAAATTTTTATTCTCAGATTCTAGACATGCAATTTTATCAGTTAGAGTTGTATCATTTTGCATGGAGTTAATCTTCCTTCTTAAATGCATGTTTTCTTTCCTAATATCATCAGCTCTATCAGCTATGTCATGGTAGGCATCTACCCAATCAGCAATAGTGAAATTTTCGAATCTAGTGATTACCTCATCTGAGTCCTCCTCTCTGTCTTCAGAACTTGTTGCCATAAGGCAAATGGGCTTCTCAGATTCGGCTTCACTATCAGAAGTATTGCTCAGGGGGCTTTCATCTTCATCACTCCAGGTGCTAACCATAGCTCTCCCTTTCATGTTCTTCTTTTTTGACTTGTCCTTGTATTTCTGATTCTCTGGATAGTCAGCTTTCATATGGCCTTGTTTCCTGCATTGATAACAAGTATTAGTTTCAATTTTCTTAGCAGGGTTGTGTTTATACCTTTTATCCCTTCGGCCGCCACCATACTTCTTTTGGCTGAATCGTCCTGCTCCTTTTCTGAGGAATCTCCTGAACTCTCTGGTCATCATTGCCATTTCAGTACGGGTTATGTCTTCTTCATTCAGGCTCTCCTCGAATGATGAACTGCTAGAGCTTGATCTGCTGGACTTGCTGGATTTGCTGGTACCAGCTTTCAGAGCGATTGGCTTCTTCTTCTTCTTCTCAACTTCTTCTATCCTTGGCATATTAATCTCATATGCCATCAGCGAGCCAATTAGCTCATCAGCCCTTGTATTTCGCAAATCCCTTGACTCCTCCATAACTGTAGCCTTAGTATGCCAAGCATGAGTCAGGGAACATAATATCTTCCACACTAGATCATACTCTGTCAGAGGTTTCCCAAGACCTCTAAGACCATTGGTAATGATTGTCAACCGAGCATACATTTCTTTGATGGTCTCGTTGGGCTTCATCTTGAATGCCTCATATTCAGACACTAGGAAATTAGCCTTCGTCTCCCTAACTTGAGAAGTCCCTTCATGGATCACTTCCAGTGCATCCCACATCTCCTTAGCTGAACTGTAAGCAGATACTCGAGAAAATTCGGTGGGGTGCAGAGAGCACTGGATAGCATTTATGGCGCTCCAGTTTAGAGTAGACCTTTTGATCTCCTCCTCGGTCCAGACTTCCTCATTTGGGGATAGCTCATAAGGTCCCTTGCTGACTACCTTCCAGATCTCGTAATCCTTAGCCCTCAAAAATACTTGCATACGATTCTTCCAGTATGCATAGTTAGATCCATCGAAGAATGGGGGCTTTGTGGTTGAGTGTCCTTCAGCTATCATCCCTCGAGCATCCATCTGTGCCTTTCCTCTTCAGGCGATGAGTCCCTGTAGAAGAGTATGGCTCTGATACCAAGTGTTATGTTAGATGGACGCAGTCTATCTCCACTGAGAGTGGATCTAGAGGGGGGTGAATAGATCTAATGGCTAATTTAAAACACAGTTGAACTATAATGCGGAATTTAAAACAAACAACTGTTGAGCGATAGAAAGAACACTATGAGGAGTGTCGACACATGCAGCCACACAACATATCACAAGCAAACTCACAAACACAAGACACCTGAGATTTTTAGGTGGTTCGGTCAGAGACCTACGTCCACCCCACACTCAACCGAGTATGGCTTACTGATGCGCAGTACAGCTTGCGTCTGCTGGGCAATACAGCTTGGCCTACAAACCGCTGAGCAACACAGCTTGCTGTCTGAGACAAGTCTCGCCTACTGAGGATTACAACTTCACCTGTCCAGTGGAGACCTCCACTGCAACCGCTGGGGTTTACAGCTTACCCGTCCAGAGGCAGCACCTCTGCTAACAGCTGACTCACAGCTTGAAGAAACAATTTCGGAAACAAAAGATAGAAGCAAACGAAAATAGAAAACCCAAATGGGAATATAGCTCGGAATGAGCAAAGCACAGCTCTGGTATCTGAACCAAGAGTCTGAGATACAACCTCTCAATCAAAACTCTCACAATCTCACTCTCTCAACATATCTATCTCAATCTTCTCTTCTCTCTTTTTCTTCTTCTCTGCTTTTCTTCTCTCTGTGGATCGGTGGCTCTCTGCTGCTTCAGGCTTTTTCTCTCACTGTATAGACTTTGCCACTATTCGATCTGCCTTCATCCGAAGACGAAGACTCTCTTTTATACCAGCAGCAGATTGGATAAGGGCGTGTGGCTTCCACATTTCCCGCCCAATGCTTTTGCCAGGTTCTAGGAACTTCGACCACCTGGCAGCATCCTGTGATGGGCTGCTTCCACGTGTCACCATCTAATCACCTCGTCCTTCCTTGGATCACGAGCCAAGTCATCAATCCCTGCAAAGAATCCCTATCAGACAGACGAAATAGACTTATCAGTTTAAGTATAAACCCTGTACAGACTTTGTGGGAAGCAATGCAATGTATAGACTTCACTGTATAGACTTTGTGAACTCGAATGCATTGTATAGACTTTGCTGTATAGACTTTATGAACGTGAATGCAATGTACAGACTCTGGAATGTATAGACTTCATATATGCAGTGCTGTGCGATGTACATACTTCCTATATGAAGGCAACCGCTGTACAGACTTGCTGAAGTGTAATGCAATGTGCAGACTTTGAAGAACATTCAGCAGCCAATGTAAAGACATGCCAGTGTATGGGCTTGATGAGCGTGCAGCAATGTGCAGACTTCAATGCATGAAGAAGCACTGTGAAGACTTAGACAGACACAACGTGCAACAATGTATAGACTTGAAACACTAGATGCACGATGTACATGCTTCAACTAAAATGATGCACAATGTGTAGACTTGAATGCTGTGCGATGTACAGACTTCATGTTATGCATGAGACTCTAAGTAAGACAGACGATGTGCAGACTTAGCCAGCATTCAACTCGATGTATAGACTTCATGAATGATGCATGCAATGCACTGGACAATGTATGGACTTAGCCGATGCAGACTAGTCCGATGTACAGACTTGCTCATTGTTCAGACTTCATGAACGATGTACAGACTTGCCAAAGGAAAGGCTGTACAGACTTGATGCAATGCAAGACAATCGAGTGTATAGACTTCACGATGTGAAGACTTGCCAAAGACAACTGGATGATGTACAGACTTGAGGGAAGCAAAGTCTGTACAGACTTGAAGGTTCACAATGTGTAGACTTTGGCAAAGCAACGATGTACAGACTTGCACAGTTCAAGGATGTATAGACTTTACGTGAAAGCCTAATGTACAGACTTGCAGAAATGAACGTAGGTAAAGATCCCAGTGTATAGACTTCGAAGTTCACTGACGGATGTACAGACTTCAAAGTTCACTAACAGATGTACAGACTTCGAAGTTCACTGACGGATGTACAGACTTCAAAGTTCACTGACGGATGTACAGACTTCGAAGTTCACTGACGGATGTACAGACTTCACCTCGAGCAAGCAACAGTGCAGTGTATGGACTTTTAAGAATGATGCATGACGCTGTACAGACTTGACTAATGTATGGACTTAGCCTGTGCGAACAATGCAGCAATGTATAGACATTATCGTGCAGACAGTACCTCACATGCATTAGTGTATTGACTGTATGCCTGATGGATGCACTGATGCAATATATACACAGAGGAAGCAATGCACCGATGCAATGCATGCACATAGCAGGTATTGAACTGAAGCAATGGCTGTATAGACTTGTGATGCACTTATGCAGTACATGCACATGGGAAGCAATGCACCGATGCAATGTATAGACATGCAAGTTATATGAGCTGCACTGTATAGACTCTGCTATGCATGAAGACGAGTGTATAGACTTGGAAATCTGGAGGCGTCGACGCATCTAAGAAGGGGGTCGACCCATGATGCATGGATGTATATACTTGTGTTCTAAACGATGCACAAACACAACACAAAGTAGTGTATAGACTCTACGTGAAATGTGTAGACTTTGAGTGTGTGTGCAGTGTGTAAACCTGTAAAGTGCATAGAACACACAGACAATCTGATAAGAGCAATTTCATCAAAACATAAATAGTTTCCAATCAATCAAAATAAGGTGTTGCCAATGAAGTAAAACATATGTCAACATCATCAACACAGAGGAGTCACAACAGAGACGAGGGCTAGAACTCCCTCGTTAAGGTGTAGAGACCTTGATAACAAGGAACCAATTATAGAAGAAACCAGATTAGCCGAGATCAAGGCGGACTAAAGCCTCGAAAGCAGCAAGAGGAAGGGCAACGCCCCCGAAAGGTTGAGGAAGAATGAGTAGAAAGATGAGAAGAAGAATCATCCGGCGTGGTCGGAGAAGAGGGACGAGAATCATCCGACAAGGTCGGAGAAGGAGAATGGGAGACACCCGACAGGGTCGGGGAATGAGAACTAGAGATAGAACCCGGAGATACTGGAGGAGAAGAACTGGGAGATGTCCCGAGATTGGGATGAAAAGACATAGGCCGAGGCCTAGAATTGTGAGAGGAGGGAAAATCTGGAGGATCCGGAGAAAAAGGAGAGGAATGGGGACGCACAGACCTACGAAAGGAGTAGAAAATAATGGAAATAGGATTAGATGGAAGAAGGTATACCACCCAAGGGTGAGAACTGAGTAGAAGGAAGGATGAATGAAAAGAAAGGGCGGAAGAGGTGGACCCCTGAATGCACAACTGATGGTTCTTGAACCTGCGCCGCCACCTCTTCTTAGCAGAAACTGGCTTGTAATGGACCCGCCTGGCACGGGCTCGTACCTTTAGCTTTCTCGACTTGCAATGTCTTAAATAACGTGCCCATATGGTAGATGGCCTAGCCCAATTATGAATATGTAGCTTTGCTAGGGTGGTTGCCTCTAGACGCCCAGTGCTAACAACAATAGGTGGACATTCTTGGACAAGTAACCCTTCAGAGTGATGAATATCACAAACCCACAAGGTTTTTTCTCTCGGCACTAGAAGCATGAGATTCGACAACTCCACTCGGAACTCAGCCTTGAAGCACAACTCCCTTGATAGAAGAGACGGGTGAAGCTTAGGGAGAGTAATACACGGCGTTGACATGGCCGGCTTGCTAATAAACCGAGGAACATTGCATAACAAGTGCAGAATATCCTTGGAAAGTGCAAAAGATATGGCCAATTGCCCCTTGAACATAGAATCCATAATCTGCTTAGCGGCCGTATGCGTTAGCACAACGCGGGCAGAGAACCCTTCTTGGCCTGTCATCTGAATGGCAATAGAGCGAGGAGAAATAATAGCATCAACGGTGAACTCTCCGGCGAGCCAAGAGATTGCCACCGGCCTTGCTCGGGAAGAAACTGGCATCAACTCAAGGGAACTCTTCTTAGCAACTGTCATCTTTGAAAGTAGAGGCGCATCATCCCCAAAATAACCAGGGACCAGGACGCGGATCGGCATCCGACATATAAAATCTTGAATCTTGAAATGCCCGACCGGCACTGAATAATCTTGACTTGGTTTATTGTCTCCCTGGGGATTAGACCCAAGGGGCACCATGGGTAACACGCACCCGCTCCGTGGGGAGTAAGTGGATGGAGGAATAGGGATAGGAATTAGTTTGGATGGCGTGGAGGTTTCAATGGGAGTGGTGATGTGTTTAGGTGGAGGAAAAGGGGTTGAGATGATGGCAAGCTCAGGTGCGGGCAATGGTGAAGCCGGAGGTGAGGGTGGAGGTATAGCCTGCTCAGGCTCGAGCCACGATGGTGACGGAGATGGCAAAGGCGGTGGAGATGGTGGAGGTGATGGAAGCACTGGTGGTGGAGACGGAGATGATAGTGATGGCAATGGAGAAGGTGAGGATGGTGATGAAGGCGGTGAGAGTAATAGACATGGAGGTGGAGAGGGTGAAGAGGGAGGTCGTGGTGCCCACCGTCGACGTGTCGACACAATGCGTCGAGCAGCGTTAGGGATAGAAGTAGTGGAAGTGGCGGCGGGAGAAGAAGGAGAGGCACTAGCCTGAGCAGAGGCTTGGGTTTATAAAGGTTGCAGAGATTGGATAGGAGATGGTGAAAGTAACGGGGTAGGTGACAGAGCAAGTGCAGCACTAGATGAAGAATCACAGGGGTGCCCCTGGCCTTGAAATGGAGATGGCTGCTTAGGCGGCGCTTCTTGTTGCTGCTACTTGCTATGGAGATCTAAAACAACTTTATGCATGGCGGCCCAATCAATCCTCTTATTATATTTCAGGCCATAAACATACTCTTGGAACTCGGGACAATCCTCTACCAAATGCCCCTGCTGGCGGTGAAAATCACAATATTGAAGCATATTCCCGACTGCGGGTCGGCAAGGCACAGCCGGAGAGAGCGACAACGCGTGAGTGGCCATCAAAGCCCGAAAGATATCGGTGAAACACTCCGACAATGGAGGACAAAAAGTCCGCTTCGAACAAGGAGGATGCCGAGGGGTATGAGGTGGTGGAGAAGGTTGTGGAGACGGAAGTGAAGATTGCGTAGGTAATAGTGCATGGCTTGTGGAGGGACTAGACAATGGTACATGAGCGGGAATGTAGTGGATGACATCTACCTGCTCGGGGTGTGGTACTCCCTTGATCGGAGGTGGAGACATAGGCAGAGACACATGTGGGTATGCAGAAGCAAAAGGCTGACTATGAATGGCGGTAGGTTGACTCATGGAGGTTTGATATGCGGGGGTGTATGGCTGACTCGTGGAGGGTTGGTATGTGGAAGGATACTGGTATGTATAAGCGGAAGGTTGAAATGTGGAGGTAGGTGTAGATGGCGGGGTGTGTGGATATGTAGAAGGCGGAGAGTACCTGGGGTCAAGGGAATCTTGGAGTTGTTGGTGGATGAAGCAGGCTCGGCTGTAAAGTTGTTGCGATGAGGTGATGTCGTTGAGGGCTAAGATAAACCGATACTCGGGCGTGGCATTGGATATCAACATCTTGATTTGCTCTCCCTCCGGAATGTGCCCAGGGACCTGCGTGGCAAGGCGACGCCAGTGATCGGCAAAGGTAGAGAACTCCTCTTCGAGCTTCATCATCTCATGTGCCAGATCCACGATAGAGAGCTTGGGCCCATCCTGGTCCTGGTACTGCTGAATAAATTTCCCTTGAACGGCTTGAAAATTCACAACCTGCTCTTGCGGCAACGAAAAGAACCAATTCCGAGTCGGGCCTTCCAATGACAGACCAAATAGATAGGCCATCAAGCATTGGTCATGCCGAAACTAGGCCGACTCATAAATAAACTCCTTAATGTGCACATACAGGTCACCGACTCCACCATAACGGTAATATACGAGAATTTGTGAAGATGGCGGAAGCCGAAGACTTTGAAATGCGAATGGAATACTTAAGGAGGACTTAGGATAGATCTGACGTTGGAGTTCATCAAGCTGGCGTTGGGCTTGAGCAATCATCTCCTGGGTAGGGAGAGATCGAGAAGAATATGGGCCAACTTGAGCAAGAGGTTGTGAATTAGCACCAGGAGTATGGTATTGGGATGGATAAGAGGATCCGGGCTAAGAAGAAGAAGGGCCCATTCTGGGAGTGGAAGGGTATGCGGGCCTAGAAGAAACATTGGCATATGGACTGAATGGGCCAGCAGCAACATGGGCGGAAGAATGAAGCTCATTAAGAGAATAAGGCCCATTAGAAATTGGGCCAGCGGCATATGAAGGAGAAGAAGGAGGCCCATGAAGGGAAGATGGCCCATTATGAGAAGAAGGCCCATTAAGATGAGATGCAATGAGACGTTGGGCTTGGGCCGGGTCCATTTGACGAACAAGGCTTGAAAGATGGGCCATGAGATTAGCCTGTTCCTCGAAGGGATCAGAGGGACCACGGGAATATGGGCCCACGTGAGAAGAGGATTCCACGCGGGAATAGGAAGAAGATTGGGAAAAAGAATGATACAAAGGGTTGGAATGATGCTCCATGAGGGCAAATGGAGACTTAATACAAGGATATCAAGGAGAATATAGGTGGGGAAGCAAGGGCTTAATGGGCTTAAAGACAAGAGGGGACTGACCCACTAATGTAAAGACGAATGGACAATGGACCACGGGACAATGGATGCACAAAATGGGCTAACCTAAGTGGGGCCTAACAATAGCAAAATATGTTGATGCAACACAAAACACCACTAATGGGCTTGAACAAGCCCAAACAACACAAACAATGCAATGTGAGAGTTTTCACCCAAGTCAAACAAGTTGATATGATGGGAAATATTTTAGAAGTTTTAATGGACCTTTTAATGATTTGAGTTAAGAATAATTCCCTCAAGATAGGAATCCTATGAGAATAAGGTCTAAACTTTGGGTTGACTAAGGTTAACTCCCTCACACTTATGCAAATGCAAGCCTAAAGGGTCAAAAAAGTACAACCGGCCCGGCGTCCGTGTGGGAATCCACGGCTCACGGGGACTTATGGAGGTCCCGGATAAGATCACCTAGTCGAGTCCAAGGAATATGGGAGCAAGAGGATCACTTACCAAGGGGGAATGCAACTATAATATGCAAATATGGATGATTCTATGTGTACCGGAGTGCATGCAATTTCTAGCCTAAAACTAGGAAATCAAGACAATATTAAACTATGCAAACAAAATGATATGGGTGCAAACAAAGTGGGAAATCTAAGACAATATGAAGGACAAGAATGCAAGACCAAAAATAGGCACAATAAGGCATTAAAAGATGTGAAAAACCATGAATGAGCGGCGTACCCTTGTGTCTGCCCCTGAACCTGCATGCAGATTTTACGCATAAAATGCAAAACTGGAGACAAGATTTGACTATGCAAACGTGACTCAAATGATGCAAACAATATATGGATGGAAATACAATACAAAGGGTTGCGTAATGAGCCCAAGAACAGAGCAATCCGACCTTGGGAGGTCAATTAAATCGTCCAAGAAAGTTACCCCCGTGAACCTGTGCGCAGACCACATGCAGATTTTATGGACAAAATACTAAAATGATAACACTTTTTAACTAAGCAAATGAGATCCAAATGATGCAAATAAGGTATGGATGGAAAGATAATACAAAGGACTATCCAATGGAATAAAAATCAATACAATCTAACGTCGGGAAGGTAGTCAAATCACTGAGCAAAGATGTATCTGTGAACCTGTCCCTGAGCCTGCCTGTAGAACTTATGTAGAAAACTCAAACAATTGGACAATATTAGAATATGCAAATGTTAACCAAATGATGCAAATGATATATGGATGGAAAGACAATACAAAGGACTATCTAGCGGAACAAGAATCAGCGCAATCCAACCCCGGGAGCAAAAGTTATGCCTCGACGAATATGGCCCTGTGAGCACGCGCGCAGGACTCCTAGAATCCATAACGGTCTAACAAATGACCGTTTCATGCCCTCTGGCGATCTACTATAGGACCGCCACACTACCAGAGCCCTTAAAATGCCCCAAATAGTGGAAGAATGGATAAAATATCACCTAAACATGCACATGCACACAGCCAACTCATAAAAGAGCATTAAAACAAACGTGATGGGCATTGGAGTCCCACCGTGATCGCTAAAAAACTGTAGATTTGTTTTAATTAGATTCCTATTCCTCCCCCTTTAAATTAATACATGCATAAACATGTGAATCAAAGACAAGGGGGATGAAAGGATTATAAATACTAACCGTGATCGCAACCAAGGTTCCAACAACGCCAAAGGATGAAGAAAGGAGAGGAACGACGCCGTGTACCTTGGAACTTAAAGACTTGATCGCGCTTGAAACGGGGTGTTGGGTTCGGTGCAGTATTCAGAGGGGGGGTGAATGAATATAACCCTTTAAAAAACTTTCGCCCAGTTAAAATATGATGCTCACTAGAATTACTAGTTCGCAAACTAGATAAGCTTAAAAGCTAATAATCAGTTGCAGAACCAAACAAGCATACAGTGAGATCACTAGGATGCTAACTAGGTTGAATTTGACAAGGAGTCACTCAACAAGAATTTCGCTCTCTTGACAAATTAAAACATTCTAAGAAGACTAATTAACTCTTCTTCTCAACCCGAAGCCAAACGCATGGAGCGCCCCTATGCATTCATCTAGCGGAAGCAAATCATAAGCAATCAAACCACAATGCAAGAGGGGTTTTTAGGTGGTTCGGTCCTCCAGACCTACATCCACCCCACACTCAAACCGAGTGTGGCTTCCACTAGCTCACGCTAGACACAGCAGACTCAGTCTGCAACAGGTGCTGCCACACAGCTTGACCAGGGGAACAGCCTCCCATCTTCCTCCCAACCGGAGGGAACCACTAGTGACACCAGTCACTAGCAAACCAGAGACACACGGTCTCTCTTCCTCCAGACCCAGAGGGAACCCCTGGACTTGAATCCACAAGCCCAGAATCGGAGATCAGATCTCCCTTCCTCCAAACCGGAGGGACACCACAAGTAGCACCCAGCTACTTGCAACCGAAGATAGCAATCTCCCTTCTTCTAAACTAACAGGAGGAACCCCGACCTCACTACTGAGGATCGGAAGAACACAGATAACCAAATGAAACAGGAAAAAATAAGAAAAGAAAATTACACAGCGATCAGAAAGCTGTAAAGACAAATAACACAAATGTGGCTCGCATGGAGCTGACTGGCCTGGATTTGATCCACGGTCCAGTAGACAGATCTTCAGGTAACTTCTTCCTTGTTCTCCACGAGCTCTCTCGCTCACTTTCTATCTCTCTTTTCTTTCTCTTCTACTCTCCTAGGAGCTTCTTCTACTACTTCTCTTCTTCTTCTTCTCAACTCTCTTCTCTCTCTTTTTCTTCTTCTGTTCTTACTCTCACTCTCTTCTCTGCTCTCTTCTTTTCTTTCTTCTCTTCCTTTTTCTGGATCGGGGCTCTCTGTATGAGCTTTTCTTCTTGCCAACTCGATCGCCTTCATCTGAGGACGAAGGGTTCTATTTATAGCAGCAACAGCAGGTGGATAGGGCACAAAACGCGTGTGCCTCTCACGCTCGATCCAGAATCTTCCTGACACGTGTCCTTATCAGATTGGTTCCTCTTGTCTCGGATTACGTGCAGCCCAGGAGTGTGGAATGTTCTTCCTCGGACCTGTAATGAGATTAAAATCATTAACACTGAGGGCCACAGGAACTAAAGCTGCATGAGATATGTAATAGTAATACGATGGCACTGTACTTGGAATGACACGAGATAGACAAGGTGACTGCAGCACGAAGTAAGGAAAAAATGACACGAGATACATTGTGACAGAACAAACACAACGAAGAGAACGCCACGAAAGGAGGTTATAAAACAACACGAGGTAAAAAGAAGAACGACACGAAGTGGTTGCAACAACAAGCAAGACATAAAAGATGACACGAGATGCAACTAGAGGACAGAGAGAAGCGACATGAGGTTCACACAGAAACGACACGAGGTGGCACAGAAAGCAACACGAGGTGCTGCAATATCCTGCACTCAGTGGAACAAAAACAACACGAAGACACGAAGATAAAAACAACACGGAGACACGAAGACAAAAACAACACGGAGACACGAACATAAAAACAACACGACATATCACACAGCAAAGAGAACGACACGAGCTGACCACAACACGAAGACGAAAAAATAAAGAACCGACTCGAACTAAGGACGACACGTGCTGACAACAGAAACCGACACGAAGTGGTTGCAAACAAGCAAGACACGAGGTCTACGTAAAGCAACACGAAGTGTGGTCAAGGCGAGACAGACACAAAGATGAAAAACAAGATTCGACACGAAGTGAGAACAACACGAAGTGAAAACACCACTAAGACGAAAACAGAAGTTGACACCAAGTGAAAACAACACGAAGTGAAAACACCACTAAGACGAAAACATAAGTTGACACCAAGTAAAAACAACACGAAGTGAAAACAAGACTAAGACGATAAGAACAACACGAGGTGAAGCGACATGGGGTTCACTGGGAAACGACTCGAAGTTCATCAGAACAAATCGAGCTGCTACAGTAAACAACACGAAGACAATCAAACAAAAACAACACGAAGACAATGGATGCTACAGTGCAATGTCAAGACTTGAAGTTCAGTTGAGTGTACAGACTTCACCAATGAATCACTCACTATACAGACTTACTATAGCAGTCTGATGTACAGACTTTGATGAACAGTCCAATGTATGGACTTGTACTGCAAACAACAATGTATAGACTTCATGTAAAAGCCCAATGTATTGGACATTGAAATCGAAGACCAATGTGCAGACTTGACAGTGAAGACTAGTGTGCAGACTTCAAGTTTAACTGTGGATGTACAGACTTGAAGAATAAGCCAGTGTATAGACTTGAAGATTGAAGGCGATGTACAGACTTTGATGACCAACACCAATGTATAGACTTAGGGGCATAAGACACGGCTGTACAGACTTCGCCTAAGACGCTGTACACACTTAGCCTAAGACAATGCATAGGCTTGAACGAGAGTCCAATGTATAGACTTGCATGATGCACAATTACACAGTCCAGTGTATAGACTTTGCTACCCAGACATGATATATGCAGAGACATGATATCTGACAGAATGCAATGCACATATATAAAGAGCAAATGCCATCAATGCTAGACATCATCATTCATGTTGCTATCAATATGCAGAATGCTCAAGAATAATAATGCATAGAAATGCACTTTATTTATTACAATCATCAAAACATAATAACATTGCTATCATCAAAATGCAATATCAAATGCACTCAAATCCACTCACTGTCTTGCTATCATCAAAATCAAATAGCATTGCTATCATCAAGGTGACATAGCACATGCTTGTGCCTACGAGGCACAACAAACATTCTCCCCCTTTTTGATGATGGCAACACAATGTGACAGTGAGTCTCACACAAGATTTTCTCCCCCTTTGACATGATCAAAAAGAGAAAAATAGTAAAAATATGAGTGCAAAGTGCAATATGCATGCAAATTCCTCTAGAACATTTTCCCCTTGAAAGTAAGACTCCCCTGAATTATTTCTCCCCCTAAATAGAAGCTCCCCCTTTGAGAAGGAATATGAACAGATAAACAAGGTAGATAAAGTAGGAGGGTCACTTGACAACAGCTGAATCATAGGTTCAGAAAGGAAGCATGATTATAAATAACTGTTAAAGTTTAAAAATCAGCAACATACAATTTTGACAAAGATTTAGATTTAACAGTTATAATTCTATAGTAAAACACCTGACCCCTGAAAAAGAGTTTTAGATTCCATTTATAGCAATGAATCTAGGGCACATGGTATTAATAGATAAGTCAGACATAATACCCTTTTGTGATTAAACAAGGAAATTCAAGAGAGGCAACTTGAATATGTATTAATAAAAACAATTCCCACTCATAGACTTTTGATTTTCAAAGGGTTACAGCAGTTTGATTTTCATTTTTCAATTTCTGAACCTGAACTGAGTAAATAGATCAGTGGCATTTATGCTGTTGACATTAGGTGTACACCTTGATCAGAGGTAAGTACCCCCAGTTACTAGGCATAAACTACTAGACCTATTTCAGATCAAAACCCACAAAGAATAATCTTCACTTTTGACATTAAGGGTACACCTTGATTAGAGGCCAGTACCCTCAGTTACTTAGTGAGAACTCCCTCTATAGATTTGACCTTTTGAACAGAGATATTCTGAAGCACTTCATGACTATGAGTTCTCCTACTTCATTGGAGGAGATCACAATTTCTCAGTGCAATTCAGCCATTGCTCTGTCACTATGTTCAGTTCATAACATTATGATCTTATTTACTGCTGCCCTTACTTCTTTTAGAGTGATTGTTTAAAAAATCAGTACACACTCTTATTAGCCTTTTCTAGAAATTTCCAGATCAACACATTTGGCATTACAAAAACTTTTTCTAATCTTACCATGAGATAAAGATTAAGAGCTATAAAGGTTTTCTTTTATCTCAAGTTCTGAAGTGCAGACACTTAACTCTCTAATTTATAAAGGTTAAACCTTTAGTTCCTTTCAATTTGTGAGTGTGATTCTTATAGAAAAATAGTTGCAATAATCACCATTCAATGTACTAAACCAGATGCAAAGCTATTGTTTAGTGAAAATGATGGGGAAAGGATAGCAATTGGCAAAATGGTCCAATGGCATCTGATGTCAAAAGATATGAATCAAATGAATGGGGACAATGAGGAGAAAATAGGGTTCAATGAATTGAATAGAATCTCTCAGCTCCCCCTGACACCATGATGCAAATAATATGCTATGCAGTAGACTGTTCTACATGCAGACTATGCAACATTAGTCAAACTCCCCCTGACAAAGTGCATGAAATAGAATTAATGAACTGCTCATAATTTTAGAATATGCTCAAGAAGAATTCATGCTTTGTTCAATCAGAGAAAGAATTTATCAAATACATCATCTTCCTTTTAAATTTTCAGATTTTTTTTTTAACATATGATGCAGTACACTGTTCTTCATGAAAACTAGACCCATGGTACTAGGCGGAGGACCTGGTCTCAAAGACCATCTCACACATGGTAGGAACCTCCGGGCAGATTTCCCTGCCTTTTAGTAACATACCATTTGATATACCATGGTTAACAAGGACAATACAACATAAGGCAATCCTTCATGCATTGAACAGCATCATTGACACATGCAATGACAATCAGTCTATACACAATCAGTCCAAGTATGCATTCAATAACAAGCATGCAATGCATTAACACAAAACTCATGCATGGACACAGAGTCTATATAGTGCATCAACTGTATACACTAAAGAAGCATTCAAATTCAGTTCAACATATAGCAAGAGAAGAGCATCAGATATGCAGAATTGAATTCAATAGCTGAGTCTGGAATGCAGACTGATTAGCTAGACATGAAGAGTTCATTAAAAAATCAACCAAGCAAATCAACATGAAACTCACAATTTTCATGCTCACAATTTCAGATAATAGAATTTAAAACAGATTTCAGAACTGACCTGAATTGAATCATGGGGTTTTCTTTTTGAGTACCTTGGTTGACCCCTTTTATTTCTCCTTCCAAGGCACACCTACAGCAAGTCAATCAAGTTGATCCTGCAGAGACCCAAGCAGTCTTGGGTCCTGCACTACCCCTATCAGGTGTTCTAAACAGTTTCTTAGCAACATGGTCATCAAATTTCATCAGAAAATAATTGTCCATAGAGTGACCAAGTTTACCACAATATCTACATGAAACAGCAGATTTTCAAGTCCTATGATGCATATCAACAGCAGCATGAGACCTATGATAATAAGCATGAATTGTTCTGTTGTAAGCATGAATTTTTGAATTACCATTACCTGCCCACCAGCATTCAGAAGCTCGGTGGCCAGGTTTTCCTGATGGGGACATCGCTTACCCCTTCACATGGTCCTGCTGCTCGCCATTTTGTTCGCCATCATTTTCTGAGTATAGCCATGTAGTTCTCTCATTTTTCTTGAGTCTTATCTATGTAATTTTCCCTTTTTTGAGTCTATTACCTAAGTTAGTTAGTCATTTACCTAAGTCCAAGCTTCATTAACTAGCTTAGTAGGTTATTGGGCCTGTTCATTGGGCCTGGCCCATGGGCGCCCCCTTCCCCAACCTTTGGTCTTCTGTCAGTTGTCCACAATGTGAGGACTTATTGTAAATTGTGGGTTTTCTATATAAGGACCCCAATCCCCCACTTGAAGAGGGTAATTGATGAATGAATGAAAGCTTGAAATCCACTTGAATCCCCTTTGAGTCTATCTCTCTCTCTCTCTCTAATTCTCTCACTCCCTCTCTCCTAGGGGCGAACCCCCTCTCTCTCCTCCCTCCCTCTCTCTCTAGTTCGAAATTCCCCTCTCTCCTCACCCCTTGCCACCTCACTTGCCACCTAGGCAAGTCCCTTCAACTCCCAAGGCCCCATTACTTCTCTCCATTACTCATTCCACCTCCCCAAGCACCCTTCCACCTTCCCAAAGCATCCATCCCCCTTCCCCAAGCAACCATCCACCTCCCTAGAAGACTCTTCCTCTCCCCAATACAGCCCATCATCTCCCTAGGTCGTCCACCCCCTTCCCCTCCCTCCTAGGGTCGAACCCCTCAACCCCTCTCCACCTCCATTGCCTTGGCCGACCACCCCCATCCCCCTCTCTCCTAACCGCGGCCTCCCCTCCCCTCCACCATCTTGGACCTCCATCTCCCCTGCTCCATTCCCCTCCACACCCCCAAAAACACCCTACCCCCATCTACCTTCCACACCACCATCTCCACCATTGCCTATCCTCACCCCTATCACTAGATCTTCCACCATCCCCTCCCTCTACTTTGATAGTCTGCAGGTGGCAGAACGAACTACGACTTGCAGAAGCTGTGCCGGATTCATACGGCGACATCCAGTGGCGTACCATACATTTCTGGAAAGGGCGTCCAGTCCACTACGCAGGCGAAGAAGAATCGTGCAATTCCGAGTTCGTGGCCGCCCGTGAGAGCTATCCTACCCCGACTGCGCCAGACACCACCTGCAGAAAGCCTGAGCCCGATTGGAAGCTGCTTCACGACCAACGGCGAAGGAATCAGGCTGAAGTTCCTTATTCAAAGTTCTTCCTCCCCCTGTCCCGGACCAGGAGAAAGAAGCAGAGCTACATTCGGCATCCGGGACCCCAAGTTCTGATTTTTTTCCTCCAGTTGCACGAGGCTGCCTTCTCCAGTCTTCTGCGACCAGCATACACTCATCGGCGTCCCCCTGTCCACCCCGACCTCAGAAGGTGTTTCCGTCAGTTTTTCTGTGAAGAGGCTTTGTCCACGGTTCCAGCGACTCCGACGGTTCATGATTCGGCATCCGGGAGCGGCCGGGACAACTTCTGCAATCCACTGCTCGCATCTGGTAGCCACTGCGGCCAGAGTCTGCAACCCGGTTCGTCGCTGCACCACAGCTAATCGTGGAGGATTCAGACCCACGGCCCTTCATCAAAGTTCTTCCTCCATCTGTCCCCAACCAGGAGAAAGAAACAGAACCTCATTCGGCATCCCGGGGCCAGAGTTCCGAATTTTCTCCCTCTGTTGCGCGGATCTGCCTCCAGCAGCCTACAGCGACCAGTGCCTACTCTTCAGGGCACACCGATCGTCCACGGCCTCAGATCGCAGCCCCACCAACTCCAGCTGAAAGCTACCTCGACCACGGAGACGACACCGCTGATTTCGTGCCAATCGGAGTTCGGGAGCGCCCGTGACAGCATCTGCAACCTACTTCTATAGAACAGGTCCGGCCAGAGACCACACCAACTGTCCTGGTTCAGTCACCAGTGCTGCCAGTCCCTGACTCCAAAGGCCGCCCCAAAATTCAGACAACATCGGCTTCAAGTCAGGAAGCTTTGCGAGGTGGTTTCGCTCAATTCGGAGTCCGGACAAGCCCGGGACAGAGCCAACAACAACACCCTGTCCAGCCGTCCAGATTGCAGCTGAACCCACATTGATTTCCTTTCTACCATTTCGGTCCGTCCTCCCATCCCCGCCTGGCCGGCTTACCGCCCCACCCTACGTGGTGGTAGTGTTTGTTTGTAATTAACCAATTCCCACCCCCGAGATCACCCTCCTGCGCGAGGTGTAGTAATTGTACTCTTGAACAGGTTTTGAAGCTTCACCGGCGCAGTGTGCGGGGAGCACACTTCCCCGCTCGCCCTCGTCTCCGACCGGGATCGGCATCTTCACGCCGATCAGGTGAGCTCCTGGCCACTCTTCGCTGCTGGTTATTACCATTGCTAGCTTAGTATCGCTCTTAGTTGCCCGTCGGAAGTGAGACGAGCGACCGACCCGCAATTCAATCAATTCTTGTGTTCGCCGCGGAGCAAGTTGAGAGAGAGCCATTGCATCCCACGCCCTCGGCGTGCCGGCCGCCCTTGAAATCGGGCATCCCTGGCCCATTGGGGTCCCTTCCTAGCTAGCCAAACCCTTGGGACCATGAGGTCCAACCCCTGGACCCTCACCGCCATCGTCGGTCCTCCTTCGGACCCGAGTGTGCCTACGCGAGTGAGTCCGCTAGTGTGACGTTGCCGAACTCGTGTGTTGCTTGCTATCCTAGGTCCAAGGGAGTCGCGTCACATCAAACTAGTATCATTGTCCTCCGCTGCATATTGTGTCACATCAAATTGGTATCAGAGCAAGTTCTAGACTTGTCTCTACTAAGTCTTGTCCTAGGGCAGTTGCATTCATCACCCGATCATCATGCATACCCCTCGTTGGCCAAATGGTCCGATTGACCCCCTCCACATGGACTACATTGTAGATGAGGACCTTCATTTTGATGGAAATCCTCATGCCTATCTTAGGTGGGAGAATACCATGGAAAGGGACTTTGAGAGTACTTGGGTATATGGATCCGAGAGAGTCCGTAGGGCCAAGGCACGACTTCGGGGTCTAGCTAAGAAAATGTGGGAACACAAAGAGAGATTCAGAAGGGTTTGGGGGCAATAGCCCATTCACTCATGGGAAGAGATGAAGAGTGAGCTTAGGAAGATCTACGCCCCCCGACCGTCCCACTCCTACCGTGAGGACCATAACCCGAGGAGCACTCCCACTCCCCCTTTTCCTCCCAGTCAACCCAAGGCCTCCACTAGGACCCAAACCCCACCACCCCAAATAATTCCAACTTGCACCACCCCATCGCCAAAAGGCCTTCCCACTCCCCTGGAGAGCAAGACCCCCACACCACAAAGGAACGAGATTGAAGTTGAGGAATATGAGGTCTCCCCCGAATGGGAAGAGGAGTATGAATCACAATATCATGGGTTAGGCCAAGAAGTTCCCATCCCAAGTGGAGGAAGCATCATGGCTCACTCCACCCTCACCATTCCAACCCGTATGGACCCCATGTCCACTCCACCTAGGCCCATGATGGCCACCACCACCCCACCCAAAACTCTCCCACCAACCCACACTCCACAAACTTCCTTGGTCCCCAAAACCACCCCTCCATCTTCCCCTAAAAGAGACACACCCCCTAAAACCAATCAACCCAATCCTCCTCAACCCATCCATCTTCCACTACCAATCCCTACCCAACCCCAACCTAGGCCCCCACTTCTCCCCTTACCGATCCCAAACCAAGTTCCCCTTTACCTCCCACCCCGGGGGTACCACACACCTACCCTCACCACCCCACCCTCAAGGAACCATCTCACCTCCTTGATAGATGAACCCATGATTCCCATACCCGACCCCATAGAGGTGAACACACCAACCCCCGCCATAGAGATCGCCCATGTCCAGGAAGAAGAAGGAACTTCACATGGTGGTCTTCACCTTACACCACCCTCCTTAATAAGGACCGAGCTTATCATAGGAGAACCCCTTTCACGTTGGCTAAAGGAGAACCCATTGGGAGATCTCGTGGTCCATGCTTACCCACCCATGGAGCAAAATCTTCCTATAGTACCCGTATCCACCTATCACACCACAATCCAATCATCCTATCAGGTGGAAACATTAGGGGATTTTCTTGAGGGTCTAACTTGGCAAATGAAGCTAACTGGCATGTTGACCACGGTAGCCGACCAACCTAGGAGTCTTAACCTCCTACATCTATGTGTCGGGTCCATCTCTTCCATTTACACTGTGGGTTGCTACACTAGCGACCTTCTTTTATCCCTCCCCATACCCGAAGAGCCCGATGCTATCCGCGAATTGGAGTTACTTTTTTCGGGTAGGATGCCAAGCCCTCCAAACATGACCAACCAACCCTCCTCGAACTTCGGTTCAATTACTACATTTGAGGAGGAGGACTCACCCTCATTTGGAGACCTTGAGGTGAAAGAATACCTCACCCTTGGTAACACATTCCACGACCCCTTTGATCCCACCCCGTGGAAGACAATGAATCCATGGGACCTGGCCGCCCTACCCACCACCCACTCCCTCCTACCCTTACCAACCATGCTTGAACCAACACACATCGTCCTAGACCCAGTCCACACCAAGGGAACCATAACCATGGGCAGTATACACCTAGGGAACAAGGTAGTGCCCCACCCCATGATGCATACCGACTATGATCCCTTCGACCCTTACAAATGGGAGCTTAAAAGCCACCCCAAACCCACACACATGGTCATCATCTCTAGGAGAAGAAAGCACCCACCTTGGTATGTCACATCATTCGACAAGGGTCATGAGTCCAGCCCTCCCATGCATGTCACGCACAGTTTAGGGTCAATGCATAACTGTCCTACATTTGGTTGTACTGGTCCACCCACATTCTTCATAGCCCTTGCACTTAAATGGAGCACACGTGGATGTCCGGGTCCCCCGGTAACTCTCACAGCCATACACAATAGATCCGCCTATGGTTTCCCAGGCCCCCCTGAGTCCACAAGATGCCTCATCACATCCATGAATGATAGGTCTATGTATGGTTGCCCCGGTCCCCCTTTGCATACCACATACTTCCCACCCCCACCGCACCATCACTCAAAGCATACTCATTCAAGCAAGCATCCAAATATGGGTAGTGACGATCATAATGAGCGGGCTATAACTCACGGGTGGCACTTTGAAATCCAAGGAGGAAACCTCGCGATGGTGGCATTGGAACGACTCTATCTTAGGGCCACCTCCAAATCAAGGGCACGAGGACTTGGACCTTTCATGTTCCGAGTGGCTTTGGCAAACCTGGCTTATGGATTAGATTTACTAATGGGCTATGGGATATACCCCAATTATCATGCGGCTGATCCGGCACCCTACATGGGCACCGCGGTGAATCCCAGTGAGTACTTTGAGCCTATAACTTCCTTTAAGAGGGACACCCCGGAGTGCTTCCACAAAACAGCCTTGAGAGCCCGACGTGTACACAGAGGGGCAATACTATGCAAGCAGGGTTCCAACGCCAGCACGAGGGTGTGTCCGGGCCGCCTTGAGAGGATGAAGAGCCGTCCCCTGGTCGCAGGTGCAGGATGGGTTTGGATATTGCAGGTCGCCCTGAGCTGCTTCTCCGGTGGGCCCTTACTCGACGGAGTCGAGTTCTCCGCACCCCGGGAGTATGATGGGGACATCGCTTACCCCTTCACATGGTCCTGCTGCTCGCCATTTTGTTCGCCATCATTTTCTGAGTATAGCCATGTAGTTCTCTCATTTTTCTTGAGTCTTATCTATGTAATTTTCCTTTTATTGAGTCTATTACCTAAGTTAGTTAGTCATTTACCTAAGTCCAAGCTTCATTAACTAGCTTAGTAGGTTATTGGGCCTGTTCATTGGGCCTGGCTCATGGGCGCCCCCTTCCCCAACCTTTGGTCTTCTGTCAGTTGTCCACAATGTGAGGACTTATTGTAAATTGTGGGTTTTCTATATAAGGACCCCAATCCCCCACTTGAAGAGGGTAATTGATGAATGAATGAAAGCTTGAAATCCACTTGAATCCCCTTTGAGTCTATCTCTCTCTCTCTAATTCTCTCACTCCCTCTCTCCTAGGGGCGAACCCCCTCTCTCTCCTCCCTCCCTCTCTCTCTAGTTCGAAATTCCCCTCTCTCCTCACCCCTTGCCACCTCACTTGCCACCTAGGCAAGTCCCTTCAACTCCCAAGGCCCCATTACTTCTCTCCATTACTCATTCCACCTCCCCAAGCACCCTTCCACCTTCCCAAAGCATCCATCCCCCTTCCCCAAGCAACCATCCACCTCCCTAGAAGACTCTTCCTCTCCCCAATACAGCCCATCATCTCCCTAGGTCGTCCACCCCCTTCCCCTCCCTCCTAGGGTCGAACCCCTCAACCCCTCTCCACCTCCATTGCCTTGGCCGACCACCCCCATCCCCCTCTATCCTAACCGCGGCCTCCCCTCCCCTCCACCATCTTGGACCTCCATCTCCCCTGCTCCATTCCCCTCCACACCCCCAAAAATACCCTACCCCCATCTACCTTCCACACCACCATCTCCACCATTGCCTATCCTCACCCCTATCACTAGATCTTCCACCATCCCCTCCCTCTACTTTGATAATCTGCAGGTGGCAGAACGAACTACGACTTACAGAAGCTGTGCCGGATTCATACGGCGACATCCAGTAACGTACCATACATTTCTGGAAAGGGCGTCCAGTCCACTACGCAGGCGAAGAAGAATCGTGCAATTCCGAGTTCGTGGCCGCCCGTGAGAGCTATCCTACCCCGACTGCGCCAGACACCACCTGCAGAAAGCCTGAGCCCGATTGGAAGCTGCTTCACGACCAACGGCGAAGGAATCAGGCTGAAGTTCCTTATTAAAAGTTCTTCCTCCCCCTGTCCCGGACCAGGATAAAGAAGCAGAGCTACATTCGGCATCCGGGACCCCAAGTTCTGATTTTTTTCCTCCAGTCGCACGAGGCTGCCTTCTCCAGTCTTCTGCGACCAGCATACACTCATCGGCGTCCCCCTGTCCACCCCTACCTCAGAAGGTGTTTCCGTCAGTTTTGATGTGAAGAGGCTTTGTCCACGGTTCCAGCGACTCCGACGGTTCATGATTCGGCATCCGGGAGCGGCCGGGACAACTTCTGCAATCCACTGCTCGCATCTGGTAGCCACTGCGGCCAGAGTCTGCAACCCGGTTCGTCGCTGTACCACGGCTAATCGTGGAGGATTCAGACCCACGGCCCTTCATCAAAGTTCTTCCTCCATCTGTCCCCAACCAGGAGAAAGAAACAGAACCTCATTCGGCATCCAGGGGCCAGAGTTCCGAATTTTCTCCCTCTGTCGTGCGGATCTGCCTCCAGCAGCCTACAGCGACCAGTGCCTACTCTTCAGGGCACACCGATCGTCCACGGCCTCAGATCGCAGCCCCACCAACTCCAGTTGAAAGCTACCTCGACCACGGAGACGACACCGCTGATTTCGTGCCAATCGGAGTTCGGGAGCACCGGTGACAGCATCTGCAACCTACTTCTACAGAACAGGTCCGGCCAGAGACCACACCAACTGTCCTGGTTCAGTCGCCAGTGCTGCCAGTCCCTGACTTCAAAGGCCGCCCCAAAATTCAGACAACATCGGCTTCAAGTCAGGAAGCATTGCGAGGTGGTTTCGCTCAATTCGGAGTCCGGACAAGCCCGGGACAGAGCCAACAACAACACCCTGTCCAGCCGTCCAGATTGCAGCTGAACCCACATTGATTTCCTTTCTACCATTTCGGTCCGTCCTCCCATCCCCGCCTGGCCGGCTTACCGCCCCACCCTACGTGGTGGTAGTGTTTGTTTGTAATTAACCAATTCCCACCCCCGAGATCACCCTCCTGCGCGAGGTGTAGTAATTGTACTCTTGAACAGGTTTTGAAGCTTCACCGGCGCAGTGTGCGGGGAGCACACTTCCCCGCTCGCCCTCGTCTTCGACCGGGATCGGCGTCTTCACGCCGATCAGGTGAGCTCCTGGCCACTCTTCGCTGCTGGTTATTACCATTGCTAGCTTAGTATCGCTCTTAGTTGCCCGTCGGAAGTGAGACGAGCGACCGACCCGCAATTCAATCAATTCTTGTGTTCGCCGCGGAGCAAGTTGAGAGAGAGCCATTGCATCCCACGCCCTCGGCGTGCCGGCCGCCCTTGAAATCGGGCATCCCTGGCCCATTGGGGTCCCTTCCTAGCTAGCCAAACCCTTGGGACCATGAGGTCCAACCCCCGGACCCTCACCGCCATCGTCGGTCCTCCTTCGGACCCGAGTGTGCCTACGCGAGTGAGTCCGCTAGTGTGACGTTGCCGAACTCGTGTGTTGCTTGCTATCCTAGGTCCAAGGGAGTCGCGTCACATCAAACTAGTATCATTGTCCTCCGCTGCATATTGTGTCACACCATTTCCACATTCATAACAAACAAGAGTCTTTTCCTTAAGACCAGCTTTATTTCTGCCCAAGAAATTTTTGTTTGGAGGGAATCTTACAAATTTGGAATAAAATGATTTCCCTGAACAAACCAGCAGTCCTTGACTGCATGCCCATACCTACCACATTCAAAGCATCTAAGATGCTTGTTGTTTGATTCATTTTTGCCCCTGTGATTTCCTGACCAGCATTCATTTGCCTTGTGTCTAGGCTTGTTGCAATTGAAACAGATGATATGCTGACCTGAAGTAGATTCATATCTATGTGGGCCATGAGCATGTGTGAAAAATCTAGAGTTCAAATTATTGTCTTCTTTCATTTTAAAGCATGCATTCATTAGATGACCACGCCTACCACAGTAGTAACAATAAGCAACAGATTTCTTAATGGCATGGTTTCTGTCGGATGAATTCCTAGAATGCATTGCTTCACTAGCATGCTCATCTTCAATCAACAATCTACAGTCATCCATTACATGTCCTATCTTGCCACAATAGTAATATGACACTTGTGATTTCCTGATGACATGATTACTAACAGATTCACTAGATGCATGTGAATGAGTACATGAAGCATGAGCATTTTGCATTGACCCATTACATTCAGCAGAGCTAACAAATTTCAGAGTACAACCAGAAATATTCTTAGCCTTCTTTGTTTGACTCTTTCTTTTTAATTTCTGATTATTCTCAACAAGCTTTGTTTGTTTTTCAATTTTCTGAGCTTTAAACTGAAAGACAGATTTTAATTTATTTTATTTTGGAGATTGCCTTGAAGTACCAGCTACATCAGAGCTTTGGACAAAAGTGGTATATAGCTGGTCTTTAGTGATTTTCTCAATATCAGAACAGCAATTTGTTCCCCCTTCAGAGTTATCATCCTTCCTCTTCCCAACAGTTTTCATTTTTCCTTTAATCTTGGCAGACTCAATAGCTGAATTTTCCAGATTATGAATTTTATCTTCCAAGCTGGCAATGTGAAGTTCATAACTGGCTATTTCCTGTTCACTGTAATTAACACATTCGCTTAGAACATGGTTTGCAGTTTTATACTTCTCAATTTCCTGTTCTAGACTGTTCAAAATTTCTGAATTTTCATCATGGACAGCTTTCCCTTTTTCTATAGTGAGAAGTCTTTCAAACAAGCCAGTGTTCAACCACTTTAGTTTTTCAACTTCAGCTTTTAATTCAGTGTTTTCTTCCTCAAGATTTTTATCCTGAATTTCATTATTAGCACATCTCTCTCTTCCAGACATTAGCTCCAGTTTTTCAATTAATTCCTCTTCTCTTTCCTCCACTTTAATTTTCTCAGCGAGCAGATTTTTGTGATCATCTTTAAGTGAGGCAATTTGTTTATTTAGCCGTTCATTCTCACTAAAGAGATCTTCATTTCGTTCTCTTAAAGCAGAGCATATTTTACAATTTGATTTAGCAGAAGAGGACTGTGAAACCTCATTGATTTCATTCATTCTGATAATAAGAGTTTTATTCTTCTTTTGAAGATCCTCATTCTCCAATTTCATTTTGTCCAATTCAGAATTAACTTCAGTTAGTTCTTGCATGCCTTTTAGATGCTCTTTTTTCTTATCATTCAGTTGATCCTCAAGTTCAGACATTTTATCTAAGCATGTTTGTTTTTCAATTTTTAGAGAATCATTTTGTTTCTTAAGATTCTGAACATCTAGCATGCATGCATCATAAGACTTTTTCATATTTGGACAGTTTTCACAGGAATCTTTCAGATTTATTCTATCACATTTCTTTTTCAACTTTTTGTTTTCAGATTTCAATTTCTTGGATACTTCTAACAAATTTTCATACATCTCTATTAATTCATCGAAAGAGTATCCTTCTGATTCAGAACTTACCTGAGATGAGATCTCATCTTCATCATCCCGGTTGGCCATCAAACAGCTATCACCTTGCTGATTATGCGCAGAAACGACTCTGTCATATATTTCCTTTCCAGATGTGCACCTGAGAACAAAAGGATACATATCAGTATTAACTACAGCTCTCAAGATATTAAGAACTATGGTATTATCGCAATTCTTAGAGCTGTCCTCACTAGACCAATTGGTCTGATCTTTAGGTAAGCGGTGTGGGCCTTTAGGTATAAGACTCCACAAATGTGGACCAATTGAGTCTATGTACACAGCTAGGCCTCCTAGCCAACTTTCAAAGTTAGAACCATCATAAATCGGAGGTCGAGCCATTAGAACAGATGGCAGACAAGTTCAGCGAAGTAAAACAAATGACACGAACTCCACTGAAACCAGATAATCAAAATAAGACACAAGTCAATGAAGCAAGACACGATTTCAAGAGATCCACTCTGAAATGCACCAAACAAATCGGCAGGATCCTCTGCAGATTGTTAGATCTGATAGATCAGAGACCCGCTCTGATACCAATTGTTGGGTTCGGTGCAGTATTCAGAGGGGGGTGAATGAATATAACCCTTTAAAAAACTTTCGCCCAATTAAAATATGATGCTCACTAGAATTACTAGTTCGCAAACTAGATAAGCTTAAAAGCTAATAATCAGTTGCAGAACCAAACAAGCATACAGTGAGATCACTAGGATGCTAACTAGGCTGAATTTGACAAGGAGTCGCTCAACAAGAATTTCGCTCTCTTGACAAATTAAAACATTCTAAGAAGACTAATTAACTCTTCTTCTCAACCCGAAGCCAAACGCATGGAGCGCCCCTATGCATTCATCTAGCGGAAGCAAATCATAAGCAATCAAACCACAATGCAAGAGGGGTTTTTAGGTGGTTCGGTCCTCCAGACCTACATCCACCCCACACTCAAACCGAGTGTGGCTTCCACTAGCTCACGCTAGACACAGCAGACTCAGTCTGCAACAGGTGCTGCCACACAGCTTGACCAGGGGAACAGCCTCCCCTCTTCCTCCCAACAGGAGGGAACCACTAGTGACACCAGTCACTAGCAAACCAGAGACACACGGTCTCTCTTCCTCCAGACCCGGAGGGAACCCCTGGACTTGAATCCACAAGCCCAGAACCGGAGATCAGATCTCCCTTCCTCCAAACCGGAGGGACACCACAAGTAGCACCCAGCTACTTGCAACCGGAGATAGCAATCTCCCTTCTTCTGAACTAACAGGAGGAACCCCGACCTCACTACTGAGGATCGGAAGAACACAGATAACCAAATGAAACAGGAAAAAATAAGAAAAGAAAAATACACAGCGATCAGAAAGCTGTAAAGACAAATAACACAAATGTGGCTCGCATGGAGCTGACTGGCCTGGATTTGATCCACGGTCCAGTAGACAGATCTTCAGGTAACTTCTTCCTTGTTCTCCACGAGCTCTCTCGCTCACTTTCTATCTCTCTTTTCTTTCTCTTCTACTCTCCTAGGAGCTTCTTCTGCTACTTCTCTTCTTCTTCTTCTCAACTCTCTTCTCTCTCTTTTTCTTCTTCTGCTCTTACTCTCACTCTCTTCGCTGCTCTCTTCTTTTCTTTCTTCTCTTCCTTTTTCTGGATCGGGGCTCTCTGTATGAGCTTTTCTTCTTGCCAACTCGATCGCCTTCATCTGAGGACGAAGGGTTCTATTTATAGCAGCAACAGCAGGTGAATAGGGCACAAAACGCGTGTGCCTCTCACGCTCGATCCAGAATCTTCCTGACACGTGTCCTTATCAGATTAGTTCCTCTTGTCTCGGATCACGTGCAGCCCAGGAGTGTGGAATGTTCTTCCTCGGACCTGTAATGAGATTAAAATCATTAACACTGAGGGCCACAGGAACTAAAGCTGCATGAGATATGTAATAGTAATACGATGGCACTGTACTTGGAATGACACGAGATAGACAAGGTGACTGCAGCACGAAGTAAGGAAAAAATGACACGAGATACATTGTGACAGAACAGACACAACGAAGAGAACGACACGAAATGAGGTTATAAAACAACACGAGGTAAAAAGAAGAACGACACGAAGTGGTTGCAACAACAAGCAAGACATAAAAGATGACACGAGATGCAACTAGAGGACAGAGAGAAGCGACACGAGGTTCACACAGAAACGACACGAGGTGGCACAGAAAGCAACACGAGGTGCTGCAATGTTCTGCACGCAGTGGAACAAAAACAACACGAAGACACAAAGACAAAAACAACACGGAGACACGAAGACAAAAACAACACGGAGACACGAAGACAAAAACAACACGGAGACACGAACATAAAAACAACACGACATATCACACAGCAAAGAGAACGACACGAGCTGACCACAACACGAAGATGAAAAAATAAAGAATCGACTCGAACTAAGGACGACACGTGCTGACAACAGAAACTGACACGAAGTGGTTGCAAACAAGCAAGACACGAGGTCTACGTAAAGCAACACGAAGTGTGGTCAAGGCGAGACAGACACAAAGACGAAAAACAAGATTCGACACGAAGTGAGAACAACACGAAGTGAAAATACCACTAAGACGAAAACAGAAGTTGACACCAAGTGAAAACAACACGAAGTGAAAACACCACTAAGACGAAAACAGAAGTTGACACCAAGTAAAAATAACACGAAGTGAAAACAAGACTAAGACGATAAGAACAGCACGAGGTGAAGCGACACGGGGTTCACTGGGAAACGACTCGAAGTTCATCAGAACAAATCGAGCTGCTACAGTAAACAACACGAAGACAATCAAACAAAAACAACACGAAGACAATGGACGCTATAGTGCAATGTCAAGACTTGAAGTTCAGTTGAGTGTACAGACTTCACCAATGAATCACTCACTGTACAGACTTACTATAGCAGTCTGATGTACAGACTTTGATGAACAGTCCAATGTATGGACTTGTACTGCAAACAACAATGTATAGACTTCATGTAAAAGCCCAATGTATTGGACATTGAAATCGAAGACCAATGTGCAGACTTGACAGTGAAGACTAGTGTGCAGACTTCAAGTTTAACTGTGGATGTACAGACTTGAAGAATAAGCCAGTGTATAGACTTGAAGATTGAAGGCGATGTACAGACTTTGATGACCAACACCAATGTATAGACTTAGGGGCATAAGACACGGCTGTACAGACTTCGCCTAAGACGCTGTACACACTTAGCCTAAGACAATGCATAGGCTTGAACGAGAGTCCAATGTATAGACTTGCATGATGCACAATTACACAGTCCAGTGTATAGACTTTGCTACCCAGACATGATATATGCAGAGACATGATATCTGACAGAATGCAATGCACATATATAAAGAGCAAATGCCATCAATGCTAGACATCATCATTCATGTTGCTATCAATATGCAGAATGCTCAAGAATAATAATGCATAGAAATGCACTTTGTTTATTGCAATCATCAAAACATAATAACATTGCTATCATCAAAATGTAATATCAAATGCACTCAAATCCACTCACTGTCTTGCTATCATCAAAATCAAATAGCATTGCTATCATCAAGGCGACATAGCACATGCTTGTGCCTAGGAGGCACAACAAACATTTGGTATCAGAGCAGTTTACAGGATCAAGCCCCTACCGTTGCGCTAAAAGCTCAAGCTGGTAGCGAAGGTTAGACCGTATTTCCTTATGGCAGCGCAGAACCCCACGTCTATGACGTGCTGTGGGCGGGCATGAGGGGCTTCGCACATGGACCCCATAATCCATGCGGCGGGTTGGGCTGCCAAGCACCGATGGTCCCACGTGGGTCCCATACCCCACATGGTACACACCAAATACAAGGAGACGCTGGAAATAAACGTTGGAATAAACCAACAATCTCCCCCCCAGCGGCACCTGGGATTTGAACCCGCGACCTCGCTCTGATACCAGTTTACAGGATCAAGCCCCTACCGTTGCTCTAAAAGCTCGAGCTGGTAGCGAAGGTTAGACCGTATTTCCTTATGGCAGCGCAGAACCCCACGTCTATGACGTGCTGTGGGCGGGCATGAGGGGCTTCGCACATGGACCCCATAATCCATGCGGCGGGTTGGGCTGCCAAGCACCGATGGTCCCACGTGGGTCCCATACCCCACATGGTACACACCAAATACAAGGAGACGCTGGAAATAAACGTTGCAATAAACCAACACGGGGTGCGGGGAACTTTGTGGGATCAAACCTCCTCGTCTTCCAGCCGGCTAGAAGAAGAGGGCCTCACGTCCATATCATGCTCTCCTACAAAACAAAGATCAAAACATAAAGGCAAAAACTAATTAGAACATGAAGTGTAGCATCAATCCCAAAGTGATAAAATAGCATGAATAAAAGGGGGAGAACGTACCGGGGGAGGGTTTTTAAATCATGTGGAAGGGTGGAAATCATATGTGTGTGTGTTGTGCATGCATAGGATTTGAAATCACGAATTTGGTTGAGAGAATAGAGAGAAAATGTTGATGTAAAATGTGCAAAAATGCATGTGTAGCAGAAAATGCAGAAAACTGTGATGATTTGTGATTTTGAGGAGACTATAACTAAGAGTATAGACAACCAAATTAAGCCCAAAAGGATGCAATGGAAAGCCAATACCTCTCTCTTCAAGCTGGGGTCGAAGTTGTGAGTTGGAGTTGCAGCATAGCTTCGCCCCACGTCCGGAAAGAGCCCTCCTTTACAACTACGAACTGGGCAGTTTATATAGAGGTTGTAGAAAAACTCAGAAAGTTCTCCCAAGATTTTAGGAGATAGAGTCCGCCAAAATTCGTGTTCTATGGATCAATCTCGAGATAATACAAAGGATAAGAAGTAGGAACAAGTGAGACTCAATTTGGGGGAAGGATCTGGAAGATATGGCTTCTGGAAGGGAGCCCTAGAGCTTAATCTGCAGAGTTTGTGTTGAACTAGGATGCATAAACCGCCAACTTTTGACCATTATTCCGAGCAATCCACCCAATGAAAATTCGAGATCTATGGACCAAATTCAAGATAATATAAATGAGAAATCATAGGAACAAACGGCACTCAATTCGGAGTAGAATTCAAGAAGTTATGGGCTATGCAAGGGGGCCACAGCACATAGAAACGGAGCAGAGTCCAGCACGAATTGGACTCTCGGTTTGCGTAGCGGTCTATAGTAAGACCGTCAGCGGCTCTAGCGGCCTAGGATGGGACCGCCACACTCTAGGTGTCTAACGGGGTGATTTTGGACAAGTTTGGCTATGACGGTCTATCATTGGACCGTCACACGTGCTCTGACGGTCTAATAATAGACCACTACATGAGCTGTGACGGTCCAATAATAGACCTTCACATGGCTATGACGGTCTAATAATAGACCTTCACACCGACGGAGGAAGATTCTGGGTAGACTGCGCGCGACTTTAGAAATTGATGCGTATCTCTCAAACGGGACAGAACTAGCGAAAGTGGTAGAAAAAGAAATTGAAGATAACTGAGAGAGGAACAACTTTAACAAATAAAGTAAGTTGATAAAATGATCAGAAGAGGGAGAAAATGGGGCAAGAACAGAGAGAAAGAATTTTGGGATGTAGGTGATGAACACAGCCTTCTGGAAAAATGCGAATAGCTCACACTTGAGGCAGAACAGGCCAATGGCGTAGAAGAAAAAATTGTAGATCTCGAAAAATCGAACAACTTTGATGAAGACAACTTTTTGAATAGAGGAACAGAAAGAGATGAAAAAGGACTACTTTCAGGACTGCGCAGCGGGAGAGAGCCGAATGCTTGAAGGAAGCCGGCCTAAATGGGCCGGAAGTCGACTTGGAAGCTGGAGTTGATAAGATAAGCTCTAGGGCTCTAGGAAATCATGATCTCTGAGGCTCAAAGGAAATGAAATGGGCTCGAAATCCATCCAAGGAAGGCTCCAAAACAGTGGGTAATTCGGGACATCAAAAATGATGAATAAGAGAAATGACGCAACTTGCGGGCTAAAAATGGGTGTCAACAACTACGATCTTGGAGAAGTCTTTAATAAATCTTCTATAATATCCTGCCACTCCTAAGAAGCTTCAAATTTTAGTCACGCTAGTAGGTCTCTCCCAATTCTTTACAGCTTCGACCTTTGAAGGATCGACCACAATACCCTTTTGGGAAATTATGTGACCTAGAAAAGAAATTTCTTCTAGCCAGAAATCACACTTGCTAAGCTTAGCATGTAGTTTGTGATCTCTTAGTAATTGTAAGGCTTTCTTGAGATGTTCGTCATGATCCATCTTTGACTTGGAATAGATCAAAATGTCGTCAATAAAGACCACAATAAATTGATCAAGGTATGGCCTGAATACACTGTTCATCAATTGCATAAATGCGGCAGACGCATTGGTTAGGCCAAAAGGCATAACAGTGAACTCATAGTGTCCATACCTGCTCCTGAATGTCGTTTTATGAATATCCCCTTCCTTGATCTTCAATTAATGATAACCAGATCTGAGATCAAGTTTTGAAAAATATCGAGCTCTCAAAATCTGGTCAAATAGTTCATCAATCCTCGGCAATGGATATTTATTCTTGATTGTGAGTTGGTTCAATTGTCGGTAGTCAACACACAATCTCATTGACCCATCTGTAGACACGTCAAATTTGACATCATTTTGAGCATATCTCCTATCGCATTACGATGCCCCGATTTGACCCTCAAATCGACTTATTTGAGTGGTTTTCCCTATTTTTCTAGAATATTTAGCTTTCCTAAGCTTTTCCCTATTTTTCTCCATTTTTCCTGATTTTTTGGGGCTTTTCTCCAATTTTTTGGAGCTTTTCTGAATTAGCGATAGTCCGTTGGTCGTCAATTCCTTTCTGAAAGAATAAGCGCCTTTTTGAATTACCGCCATTTTTTCTGAGTCGACACATCAACCTGGGATGAGTCGACCTTTTCAAAATCATGTCCGAGACAGCAGACGCGTTCTTATGTTTCCACTATTTTTGTGCACTTCTACATAGCCGCCTATTCTTGAATGGGCGACCATCATCTTGACGTTAATTCCCATTCTATTTTTGAAAAATTACCAAATTCACAAAATTCAAGAATTCACGTTTGTCCAGATGGACGCAATTTCCTTTTCTGATTTTAGGTAATTTTCTAATTTCCCAAATATTCAAGAAAGGGCGTCCGTCCAAGCAGTCACCTATTTTAATACGCATCCAGGACCCCAGACGCGTTCTTCCTTGCCATCTTTTGATCTTTTAACTCCGTCTAGAATGTGTATTAATTCCTAATTGGCGACCAGCCCATGGACTCAAATTCTTTTCTAATTTTAGAAATTCCTAATCCTTCTTAAAATGACTCAGAATTGGCGGCCCTTCGACCTGTCGCTATTTTAATTGGCGCCCACTGTGGTGGTCGCCCATTCCTACAGAGTTCCGAACTCAAGCAGAACCTGCTTCTTTCTCCGTTTTGAGCCCCTTTTCTATTTGGGAAAGTATCCTAAGGCTTTCTAAGATTGAGGGGACACATGGCCAATGAATATTCTCTTCTAAATCTCATTAAAATTTGTTTTCCTATTTTCTATTGAATTAAACTCCAAATTTCATCCCTATAAATAGGGCCCCTCTCTCCCTCATTAAAAATGTTGCTCAATTGGGCCAAAGGGAGGTGCTGCCGGACTTAAAGCTCAAGGAGGAGAAGTCTCCCATGCACTATAAGGCCACACACACTTGGAGCTCTCCTTCCTTGAAGACATTGAAGATTTGAAGCCCCCCTTTTCTTGGAGAATAAACCCATAAGCCAATTCTTTCTCTCATCTCTTTTATTTCTCTCTTGCATTTTAATTGGCTCATGCATCATACTCTCTTTGTCTTTTGTTTATTTTTATCATATCAACATTGAGATCCTCCTCTTGTGCACTCTAGCACATCTCCCTTTGTGCAACACTTGCACCCTCCATATCATTACATCATTTTTATCCACCCTTTGCATAGGGGTTAAAGCCAAAATACCAACAAGGTGTGTCCATCTTCATGCTTTCATTGCTTATTCATATTTGAGATTTGATGCTATACATCTTTGGTTTCTAATCCAATCTTTTGTTGGTTGTTCTTTGTTTTGCAAGGGTAATCAAATCAAGAAGAACTCTCTTCATCGGCCGACCGATTGGAAGAGAAGGTGCGCACTCACAATCTCCCCCGCCTCTTTTGAAAGGTATTTATTCGTGATCCCTCCTTTGTTTATTGTTTATATATTTTGAGGTAACCCTCTAGCGATCACCCTCCTATTAGCATCCACGCATGCTCCCTATTTCTTCATCTTTCCCCTTTCTTTCCCCTATATTAATTCTTTATTTTTCTTAGTGGATTTTCTAATAATCTACAAATTAGCGATCACAGTGGGACACCATTATTTTTCTTTTTGATTACCCTTCCCCTTTGGCACCCACATGTGCCCTCTCCTTTTGCAGCCACGGTGCACCTCCCTTTATGCTCCACGTAGCACTCTTTTTAATTTTATACCTTGTGCACCGCGTGCACACCCCCTCCCACATGTGATTGTTAATTTGCTAGATTTTAGGAATTTATTTTTTATCTATCTATCTATCTATTCAAAAAACAAAAACAAAAACAAAAAAATTTGGATGTCATGCTTCATGTTCTATTGATTACCAGGAGTTATATTGATATGTTGTGAGTGTCATTCATCTCCTTTTCCCATCGGTTTTCTGCATTTCTTTGCTTTCTAGCTGTTTTTTTTTCTCAAAAAGCCTTACCTAGTGATGAATGAGAGAGTGCATACTCCATCGTTCATCACCTAGGAGGTGAATTTTATTAGAAGATCAAAGATTACAATTACATCATACGAATACTGGGCATACCCAGTTTGTCCAAACGAGCAATTCTCTTTATAGTTGTAGGGAGCTCATCAAAAGAAAAAAAGGAATTACATTTGGATGAGCAAGCTAAGGAAGCTAGAGAATCAGCAACTTTGTTTCCTTCCCTGTAGACATGGGCAATAGAGTCCTTCTCAAATAGATGAGTCCAAATTTCTCTGGCGTAAGAAAGAATAGACCAGGGGCATTGAATTTCCTTTTTGATAATGCGAACTAAAGAATTGGAATCACATTCAATAAGAGCAGGGTTGGTATCAATAGTGTGTAGATACTTGATACCATCAAGCAAAGCTCGAGCTTCAGTAATTATACTATTAGCAATGCCATAGGAATGAGAATAGGCAAGGATGATGTTGCCGTTACTATCTCTGGTAACACCCCCTCCCCCAGATTCACCGTTGCTTTTGCATGCACCATCTGTGTTGAGTTTGAGAGAGGGCCAGGGGGGCCAAATCCACTTGATGATCTTTAGTTGAGGGTTGGACATTGCCTGAGTGCAAATTCTGAATTCCTCCAGGCATTTCTTCTTAATACTGTCAGATTCCTTTAAATTTGCAACAGCACACAGAGTCTTGACTTTAAAGATAATGTGATGAAGGAGCCCATTGTTAGAAATGGATTTGCCATCATATTTTGCAGCGTTCCTTGCTTTCCATATCTCCCAATGACCATAACCAATAACTGCCAGAATAAATAATCCATGAGCAGATTTTTGGTGAGTATTAACCACATTTTGGCAAATAAAGGCTCTCACTGAATTGGAGTTCATTTCCAGCCCCAAATAACGGAAATGAGACCACATATGTTTAGCTAAGTCACTTTGCAGGAAAATGTGCTTGATAGATTCTTCACAATGCCATCTGCAGCAGCAGCATTTGGAACATAAATGAATACCCACCCGCTGAACATTGTTATCAGTAGGAAGAGCATTCAAAACAATTTTCCAGAATAGAATAGAAATTTTTGCAGGGAGCCATTTGGACCATAACCGGGTCCAGGGAAACTCAGGTTGACTGGGGTTTATGCTTTCTAGCTGTTGAGCAAGGTTCTGGGAGGAGACGATTTTGCGTCCAAATAGTGGGCGCCAATTCCTGGAATTGGCGCCCACTGTCATAGGCGCTGTTCTCTAAAAAAAAAAAGATAACCTCATCCAGGTTGGTGGACACGTTCACGATTTTTTGGAAAAACTAAGGGAAAAGAAAGAGCGGCCAGGGCAGTGGCCGCCAATTTAAGATTTGGCGCCCACTGTTCCTGTCGCCCATTCTATGTGTTTTCACAGAATTGCCCTATTCTGTTAACTATTTTGCTTTATCTTTTCCATATCCTTGTTCATACATGTTTTCTCCTTTTCTTTTGCATTAGCATTTGCATATAGGGCATTTGGTTTGGGAGACCTCCTCTCCCCACACTTTCTAGGAGATTCACCCCCCTCTTGGTGAAGGAAGGACCCTCCATTGAGCATTCCATCTCATTGGACTGAAAATTCCTAAACCAAGCCTCCATAAGTCCCCGCACCCGTGGATTCCCTCACGGACATCGAGCAGCTTGTACCTTGAAGTTCCCCGGGATTAGTTGGCCTATACGTGGTGAGATAAACAACCTAGTTGGCATTGAAGCAAAACCATATTGAAACTAGGTTCCTACCTTGAGTGAATCATACCAAACTTTGCTAAAATCATTTAATTCACATCAAGGTCTAATCTAAAAAATCAAGCGTAAGCATCTCAACTTGTTTGATATCTTTACAACATTGCTTTGATTGAATAAGTTATTGTTTGATTGCATGATGTTTCACCTTGATAACAACACCAACATGTATAATCATGCGGATGATCAACCTAGCACATCATATAATCCTCAATTCCATAATTCTCACCATAATTTTTCTAAGGGACCACATCCTCACTCTCATGGTTTTGCCCGCCCCACGGGCAATTCTCAATTTCATGGTCCCTTGCACCAATTGCAAGCCAATACTCCCCCGGAACCATCTCCTCCCCCTAGAGAGACGGTCTGCCAAATATTGCATCTCACCCCTCAACAAGCCCAAGCCCTTAAGGCCATTGTTGAGGGCCTAGCCTCATCATCTCATCCTCCCTCACGGGTGGCCCATCACCCACCTTCTTCATCTCATACATGGGTGGCCCATCACCCACCTCCCTCTTCTATTCATCCTCGTTCTCAGGTGGCCCATCACCCGCCTCCTTCTTACACAGATATTCCTCCTCGGGTGGTTCATCACCCGCCTCCTTCTACTCCTCCTCCTCAACGGCCCCAAGGCCCTCATGTTTCTTGCAACCTGGCCCGACCGGGTCATTTCATGGGTCAACCCATTAGCCCCCCTCCACGGCCTTTACACCAAGCCCCTTCGGGCATTCAAGGCCAACCCTCCGTTATTCATGGCACTCCCCTCCAACAAGCGCTCCTTGATAAAATTACTTCGATGAAGGAACAACTCAAGAGGGCCGCAAGCCCACGGCCGCCTCCTCCTCTACCTTCTCAAGTTAATCCCCTTCATGCATTCATGAACAACATCACTAAGATGGAGAAAGATTGGAAGGAGAGGAGAGATGATAATGGCATCATCAACAATCTATGTGAGCAAGATGACTCTACAAGCTTTAATGATCAAGTGGATGCCGTCTACCCTCCACTCATTCATAGGGCCCTCCGCTTCCACATCTATATACGCAAAAAACTCCATGTCATTATACACCTCCACCACCCCTTCACACCACTCATTCATATGGCCCTCCGCCTCCGCATTCACATTCACAAGATCTTCCGCAACATTATGCTCCACCACCCATCATTACGCCCCCACCACGGCATCCACTTGAGTTGGATTCGAATTATGAAGATTTTGAGATGGCACAACAAGAAGAATCTGTTAAAGAGACACCCACTTCGAGCTTTCTCCATTTTCCACTCCCTCCATCACCCGATGAACCCCCTGCTCAGGACGATGCCACCGTCCTTGATCCCATCTATGAAACCAATTGGTGCTATGATGATGAGTCGATGCTCCAATCACCCACACCGGCGCACCATGAGTCTTCCCCTACCCTCAAAGCCTCTTGCACCACCATAATCTGACGCTTCTTGTGCACCAAACCTCCTTCTTCTACACCTCCAATTACCACACTATTAACCTCCAATAAGTCATCCGAGTCTACGTCTACACCATCGACCTCCGCCGAATCTCCCACCAAACCTTTCCCTAAACCAAGTAACCCTCTATTGCCACCGCCTAAAGCCTCCATGATGTGACACCGACTTAGAGAATGCAGCAACTAGACCGAGGGTCCTTGGACTTACCAAGCGAGCACAATGCACAAGAGTAGAGAATTACGCAAGTTGCCAAACCACCGTTGCGCACACGATTCTCGGGTGACTCGGCGATGCCGAGTGGAGGTAGTGGAACAAAGCCCTTGCTGGTAGAGGACCAGCAAAGCTATGGTCGCCCTCCCGAGGGTACGGTGCCCACAATCAAAGGGCTGGCTAGGTGTCGAAAGGGCACCGGGTCGCTCTCTCACAATCCCACGATAACCACTCGTAAACTGAGAGCTTCGGGGTCGGGCGCTCTCTCACCGTCAACAGAGCAATTCCACGAATATTATATGAACAAACTACTGATATGAGAGCAAGGGATAAAGCTTATCCGGTTGGTTTGAAGAAACCAACCCCATTCGGAGACGAGGGCGAGCGGGGAAGTGTGGGTTCCCCGCACACTGCGTCGATGAAGCTTGATCCCTGCTAATTATTTGCATGCACTACGCCTCACGCAGGAGGGTGGATCTCGAGGTGGGGAAAAGTGGATTACACACAAACACTACCTCCACGCAGGGAGGGGTGGTAAGCCGGCCAGGCGGGGAGGGGCGCGAAGCTAAGAACGGAGCCGGATTGCCCTCCCGGGGTTCTGTCTGCCGGTTCTGCCCACTGACAGGGACTCGCTGTCGACTCCGCTGTAACCGCTCCCGGACTTGAAAGTGAACGAGACCAGCGCCAAAATGTTGGTGACTGACCCGGGGTGAAGCCTGAATTTTGTTGGTGAAGTTATCGACGCTGGCCGGGATAGACACTGGACCGGCGCTGCTCTGCTCTGCCTTGGACTGAGTTCAGGTTGTTACAGTAGGTTGGCGACTTCACCACGATCGCTCCCGTGATCCAATTGAGACGGGATTGAGACGGTTGCGAGCGTGGTCGAATCCTCTTCGATCAGAAATCAAGATGGGCACCAGACGAGGTCGGAGCAGGGAGGTGGAACCCAAAGTGTGAGAGGGGGTCTGATCAGTCCCTGACAGGACTGACCTGCGCACCTGGGGAAAATAATTCGGAACGGGGAGCTCCGAACTACAAACGAGGTCCTGCTTTCTATGTTGGACAGAGGACTGGTGGATCTTCGCCCTGGTCAAGTGGCGCACCAAGTGGAGCACCGGTGTGGTCGCAGTAGCTTCTGAATGGCAGCTCTGGTTTCTTGCCGGACTGGTTCTGCGCAGTCGGTGAAGAATGGCTCTCCCGGGCAGCTCCGACCTCGGATTGAGGCAGGACCACCTCGCCTGCGAAGACGACCGAAAGAGCTTTCCGTCAATGTATGCCACACCTCCAGGGGCTCCGGGATGTGGTCGAGGGCGGCGCTGTAACAAGCTGTAGATCTGCAGGTCTTCGGCTGCACACAGATTAGAAGAAAGAATGGTTGAGGGGGTGGTTTCTTTGGTGGAGGGGAAGGGGATATGGATGTTTTGGTGGTGGGGAAGGGTTGGGAGGTGGGAAGGGAAGGTGGGGGAGGATGGCAGGGGCGGAGCTAGCAGGGAGAGAGGGGTGGGTGTGCTGGTGGCCTTGGAGGAGGTGGTGGGCGCAAATGGCTTGGGGGAGTGGGAGGATTCCCTTTGATTTGAGTGGTGGGTTAATGGGGTTTAATGGGGGGCCTAGGGGATGGGAAGGGTTGCCTTGGGGAGAGGAAGGGGTGCTTGGGAGAAGGGATTCTCCCTTGGGAGATGGAAGGAGTGGCTTGGGAATGGGGAGAGTTGCCTTGGAAGGTGAAAGGTTACTTGGGTTGTGGTGAGAGTAATGGAGGTATTGAAGGGGCCTAGGGAAGGTGAAAGGTTGGGCTGATGTGGAGGATGAGGTGGCAAGGGGGAGAGGAGAGAGGGGGGCTGCGAATTAAGGAGAGAGAGGGGAGGAGACAGAGAGGGGGTCGCCCCCTTTAGAGAGAGAGAAAGAGAGAGGGGAATCCACCCCTTAGAGAGAGAGAGAGAGAGAGTAAGAGACACAATTCTTGTGGCAATTTTCACTTAATACTTCATTACCTTCTCCAAGTGGGGTTGGGGTCCTATTTATAGGGATCCCAACATTTACAAAAAGTCCCTGAGATAAGTGCAAATAGCAAATAAGCAAAAGAGATAGGGAAGGGGGATGGCGCCCCTGGGCCAGGCCCACCTAATTGGGCCCATAAGACACCCTAACCCATCATGATGAACACAAACTTAGGTAAATAACATAATAACCTAGGGACTTGACTCAAAACAAAGGAAAAATTACATGGTTAAGACTCAAAGAAAGATAAGAAAATTACATAGCTAGACTCAGAAAATCAAGATGAACACAATGGCGAGCATCGGGACCCTTGGAGAAATGGGAAGTGGTAAGCGATGTCCCCATCACTCCACCATCTTCATAACCCCAAAGCCAATTACACCAAACCCAACTTTGCCTATCCCACCACTTAACCCTTCACCTAAAACCGTGGTTAATCTTGAGCAGGGTCCACCTCCTTTTGCAATCGAGCCAACCCCATCTGCTTCCGAGCAAGGGGAGAAGCCCCACGTGTTTGAACCTCCACTTCTACTTACATTTCCTCTAATGCCCTCCATTAAACCTCTATCACTCATGAAGCCTACCACTTCCATCTTGCCTCCTTCCACTCGGAGTGGGTGTATAACTACAAGCGCATGTGCCGAGAATATTCAAGGGCCGGGAAAGAAGGATTTGGCCGTGGCTATGCTATTCAAGATTCAAGAGTTTATTTTTCGGATGCCGATCCGTGTTCTTATTCTGGGCATTTGTGAAAACTCTTCGCCGAAGCTCACCAAGAAGAATCCTCAAGAATTGATGTCATGTCGGCCCAAGGCCAATATTGTTCATGTCACTTTGCTAGTTAGCCGAGATATTTTTGATGCTATCGTTACCCCTTACTCCGTCATCATACAAATTTCTATAAAGGGGTTCTCCTCATGCATCACTATAACACACTCTACTCCCAATGAGAGCACTCGGGCATTGACTTTATCCATTGGGCCATCTGGCCGAGCACTTTCTTTGCCATGGAGGGGTGGGCATTCCTTTGATGAATGGCCTCCCACCAATTTATTCACCCATTATTCTATGCCATCCACATTTTTATTAATCATCGATTTCTCCTTATGGGCCACTCATGGGGTGAGAAGGAGACTTTCTTCATTGCCCTCCTTTCATCCCTTGCATTCCATGCTTCCATGACATTCATTGCATTGCATCTCTTTGCATTCCTTCTTTCCCGGGTTTCCGAACCCGTATCTTCCCCGTCTTTTGGAACCTACGGATTTTTTTTTAACTAAGGTAATACCTAGGCAGATCTGAGGATCAGCTAGGCGATTTTATTAATATATCAAAAGAAAAAGACATACAAGAAACCAGAGCCAAATAAGAGACACCCTACGCAGAGGGGCCATAAGAAACAACAGCTCAAAAAACAAAGATTATAATAGACCATGGGCTAATAGAAAAAAGCCCTCAAAAAGAGGGAACTAATACATAATGCCCAGCCCACAGAGCAAATTAACAATCGAATAGAGCAACAAAGAAGCCAGAAGCCACAGCCAAACCATATCAATCCTGGTCACGAGATGGGCTAACAGATTGAGACCTACGTAGCGAACGACGAGGGCGAATAGGATCAAGCTTGGGCTGCCTAGCTTGAACAACACCTGCGCCACCAACCCGATTGGCAGGAGTTTGGCTGAAGGCAGGAGGGTTAGATGGCTCGAACCCAGGCACTGTGAGAACCTGGTAGATGACGGGGGGCTTGAGAGGAGCATCAGCTGAAGAGGCCGTAGAAGCGCCAGAAAAGGAGCTTGAAGATGAAGCATAAACGCTGGCCATCGGAGGAGGAGCCCGTGGACCAGGCCAGACACCAGGAGAAGGCTTTGTAGCCTTACGGAGAGCTTGAACAGAGCCCTACGGATTTATCGCTTCACTTGGGGCATCGCGCCCCCTTCCATTTTCTTCCTCCGAAACCTCCGGAACCTCCGGATTTTCTATCTCTAGGGCATCACACCCCCTCTATCATCCTTTCCGGGCATCGCGTCCCTTCCCATTTTCCTCCTCCGGAACCTCCGCACCCTCCTTCCTCTTTTGATCCACTCTCCCCATGGCATCACGTCCCTTCATGAACTCCGAGACCTCCGGATTTCTCCTTTCCTCTTCTACTTCCCCTCCCAGGGCATCGCGACCCTTTTCATTCTCTCTCTCCGGAACCTCCGGACTTATCTTTTCTCTCAGGGCATCACGTCCCTCCGCACCTTATTCCTCCGAAACCTCCGGATTCCTCTCTCCTCCCAGGACATCATGACCCTTTCTATTTTACTGATCTGGATCTCCTTTCCTTCTTCTCTTTCCTCCGATTTGACTTTTTACTCTTCAAGGACATCGCATCCTTGGTTCTTTTCCTCCTTTTAAATTACCTCTTTCATGGGAATCAACACCGAGCACTAACCTTTTATTTTTACATTTATGTCCTTTTTATTTGCATTTATATCCTTGGCTAATTGGGTTTGTAATTATAAGGCATTATAAACCAATGGGTTAGTCATTAGGAATCTTTAGGTTTCTTTGCAAAAAGGTCTTTGAGTTTCTATGTAATTTGCTAGTAGGTCCAGCAGGGCCCCCTCCTTATTTTTCATTGGTCCACCTAAGATCTAGGGCCCATGTGGGGCTAGTTCAAAGTCCAAGATTGGACTTGGACCAAGGGGGGACAAGGTGGAAGAAAATTCAAACTTAGACCAAGCAAAGTCCAAGATGCTCCCCCCTTTACTATTGTTTATTCCTTGTTGTATTTTATTTAACTTGGTCATTTGACCACATGGGGGATTAATTATCCTATCCCTAGTTTACCCCTCCCTAACCCTAGATCTAGGGGTAGTTTATGTCTTTTTTCGATTTCTATATAACCCATGTATTTTGTGAATTCCTTAGCAAATTAATGAAGAAAATCCCATTTGTTTGCTCATGAGCCAAGGGCGCAGCCCCCTCTCTCCTCTCTCCCCCTTGGAGCTGTGATAGCTCCGAATTTCAGAGGTGTGAAGCCTCTCAATTCCCCCCTCTCTGAGTGAGAATCTCAGCACCGCCGCCGCCGCCGCCATCGAGCCGCCATCGCACCACCACCGCCGCCTCGTCGGAGTTCTGTCCACCCCTGGATAGAAGCTTGAAGCCAAAATTTTATCTCCCAATCAGGAGATCTGTTCGAGCTCCAATTTTGAGGTTTGTTACTCTTATCATTTCCCAACCCCAGTTCAAATTACGTGTCATTTTGCCTTCGTTTAGTATTTTTCCCGTAATTTTAGTTTCACCCCTGATAGTCTGCCCATCAGCAGATCTGCGAGATAGTGTCCTGTTGTCGTATTTTCACCCACCCTTAGTCATCTCTAAAAATTCCCAAAAAAATCAAACGTGTTCCTCACATCCCCCTCTTCCACCCATAATTTTCCCAGAGTCTATATCCATCATTTTTAGGTCGGTCAAAAATCAGTCTCAGCAGATCCTATTCTATCCTGACAGTTTGTAATTTCGAGCCAGGAATAACTACAACCCACAGTCATTTTCATTTCTAATCCGTCTATTGGATGGATCTGAAATAATTATATGTTGTATCCCTTTGAGTTCTCTATCCATCGGTACCAATTTTGCCTCTATCCGACATCGGATCTGGGCACAGAAATTCTTTTTGTGGAGGCGCGCATTTCTGATCCGAGAACAGGCCAGCAAAGCAGTCACCGGGTAAATCCAGCAAAAATATATCGGGATAGCTTCGGCGACCGCCGCTCCTGGAGATTGAACGGCAACCCCCCAGCAGCGTCCCAGCCAGCCGCCACATCAAGGAGACGCCTGGGCACCACCGTCCCAGCAGCCGGAGCCGCCTGCTATCCGCGGGTCCCGCAAAATTGAGCCGGACTAGCAGCCTGTCTCCGGCCCGAGAGCGTTCCAAATTGCTGCCCGTCAACCCAAGCTTGGTATTCCCGGGTTATTGTTGTCACCTTTACCTCCCTGCGTGGAGTGGACAATTAAATTCACTGCTGTAATTATTTATTTACTATGTACCGGGAGTACGAGTTTCAGCCGGGGTCGTCTTCCCCACGCCCGAAGCGTGGAGGTATCGTTTCTGCTCCCCTCTTTGGCATTTGCTTTACTCGTATATATTTTTGAATGCTGCTCCATGAGTGATAGGATAATTAGCTCGTTATATTATTTCCATCACCGCTGCGAGAGAGTGAGTGTGACCCGTACCGTGACTCAATCCGAGCACGTGGAAAAACTGATACCCGAGACTCATCGCCAGTTTCTCAACCATGCACGTCCGCACGCTTCCCTCGCTTAGGGACGTCTGCGAGCTAGAGTCCCAGGTTCGCGTCCATCCCGCATCAAATTGGTATCAGAGCGAAGTCGAGTCTAGGGTCGTCGGTTAGTCGGTCCAAGGTGTCGCATTTGCATTCCTTTACCCTGGTACATCAAAAGGTGCTCCCAGAATATAGGTTACGCCAATTGGGAAGGTTGCACACTTGCGTGAGTTCGATCTTCGGATCATACCTCCGCCACGTATCAGATATTGGTTGAGTCTAGGTTTGTAGTCGAGTCTGCATTCCAACTTTGCATTGTTGTTTTAGGGTCGTGTCTAGTCCAATAGAGTGTCACTTAGTTGTCTACATGTCCAATTACCCACCAGCCCATGGCCGTTCCCCGAGACCATGCATCCGATTGGTCATCCCTGGTGGCCCAATTCAATACTTTCATGGCCCGACACCCGACCCCTAAGCCCACAACCGAGTCGTTCCAGTGCCCTATAGTGTCCACTGCCATTCTGCCTAATGAGTTGCATACGGAAATCGACTTCATCAGTAGGGTGTCATCTAACTATGTCTCACAAGACATAGTTGAGTCTCTCTCTAAGACCAGGGAAATTGTTCTCAATGGTGGCTTAGCATTCGTAGAGTTCCAATGGAGGTTCGGCCCCGTTCTTATGACACACTTGCTGGTCCATGCATCATTTTAGGCCAAAATTGGTTGGAAGAGAGGCGAGCGACCTTTGACCTAGATAGGAGGACCTGCACCTTATACCCACCTCACCTACTCGGTGAGTTCATCTTCCACGACGGCATTCAGCCGACCACCTCCGTGTCACCAATCACCCCGCCCCAGCGGCCCATTCCACCTCCAGACTCACGCCCACCACCTCTCCCGGAACTCACCCATGTGGCCCCCTGTAGCGGGATTAGCCATTTCTTCGACCCGTGTCCTTCACATTCCCCTACCTTAGAGGACAACCATTCGGAGGATGCCTTCCGAGCCTATTCTAGTGAGCTATGAGGCTGACCAAGAGTTGGCCGAGGAGTACCTCGCTAATGTTTTGGGGATATAGAGTGATCCAAGAGAGGGCCAGGGTCTGTTAGCCACCCCAACCCCACCAGTCATCCCAGAGCTGTCTGTCCCGCCCACTTTGCCCTTGGTGGATATGCCATCCGCCTACCCTATATAGTCAGCCATCCCGCTCTTACCTGTCTCTCCTACAGTAGCGCAGCCACTAGTGACTACCGTACCATTGTCAACACCTTTTGTTGACGCGACCCCTAAGCCCACAACTGAGTCATTCCAGTGCCCTATAGTGTCCACTGCCATTCTTCCTAATGGGTTGCATACGGAAATCGACTTCATCAGTAGGGTGTCATCTAACTGTGTCTCACAAGACATAGTTGAGTCTCTCTCTAAGACCAGGGAAATTGTTCTCAATGGTGGCTTAGCATTCGTAGAGTTCCAATGGAGGTTCGGCCCCGTTCTTTATGACACACTTGCTGGTCCATGCATCATTTTAGGCCAAAATTGGTTGGAAGAGAGGCGAGCGACCTTTGACCGGGATAGGAGGACCTGCACCTTATACCCACCTCACCTACCCGGTGAGTTCATCTTCCACGACGGCATTCAGCCGACCACCTCCGTGTCACCAATCACCCCGCCCCAGCGGCCCGTTCCACCTCCAGACTCACGCCCACCACCTCTCCCGGAACTCACCCATGTGGCCCCCTATAGCGGGATTAGCCATTTCTTCGACCCGTGTCCTTCACATTCCCCTACCTTAAAGGACAACCATTCGGAGGATGCCTCCCGAGCCTATTCTAGTGAGCTATGAGACTGACCAAGAGTTGGCCGAGGAGTACCTCGCTAATGTTTTGGGGATATAGAGTGATCCAAGAGAGGGCCAGGGTCTGGTAGCCACCCTAACCCCACCAGTCATCCCAGAGCTGTCTGTCCCGCCCACTTTGCCCTCGGTGGATATGCCATCCGCCTACCCTATATAGTCAGCCATCCCGCTCTTACCTGTCTCTCCTACGGTAGCACAGCCACTAGTGACTACCGTACCATTGTCAACACCTTTTGTTGACGCAATATGGTTAAATTTCTGCCATGTATACGAGAGACAGTATCCGGACATCCCCTTTTTCATGCTCCACACCAGGCGTCCGGATTGTCTTCCCGTCACCCGCCTCCTCATCCTCCCGCACTTCCATACCCGCGGGCGAGTCTTCTCGAACCGGAGATGGTTGACGAGGGTTGAGACTCACGACATCAAGTTGTGGGTTAGTCTTTCTTTACACCTAGTGTATGTAGACGGTGTCCGTCATCCTTACCGAGTCATGTTTCCCTTGTATTTGTGTCTTTTCATCGTTAATCATAGTATTACTATGAGTGTCTAGGTTTGTCTAGGGTCATTTATGGCCTAGGGTCATGTGTGAGTGTTTGTTTCGTACAGTCTTTGAGAGTCTGCATACGAGTCGGTCTAATGTCAGCTCGCGATGTCAGTCCCTTTCGAGCGTGAGGTAAGTCGGATCTAATGCGTACGTTGTAGACTTGCCGGAATTTGGGATCGGCTCTACCTTAATATCTCGAATCTAGTCACATATAGGGACCCAGCGGTGATTCCTAGTGAGTCATTGAGCCGTCTCCTTCCTTTGAGGGTGACCCCACTTCGGAGTGTTCACCACTAGCCTCCTTCCCACAGCAGCATGCGCATATCGAATATATACGGGATGAGTAGGTGACGATTACTTGGAGTGGAGCGTACTCTGCGCGACCTGGTATGGTGTCCGATCCACAGGAGCCACACGAGCAGTTGCACCCCTTACTCGACGGGGTCGAGTTCTTCCCACCCGGGGAGAATTGATGGGAATCAACACCGAGCACTAACCTTTTATTTTTTGCATTTGTTTCCTTTTTATTTACATTTATATCCTTGGCTAATTGGGTTTACAATTGTAAGGCATTATAAGCCAAATGGTTAGTCATTAGGAATCTTTAGGTTTCTTTGCAAAAAGGTCTTTGGGTTTTTATGTAATTTGCCAGTATGTCCAGTAGGGCCCCCACCTTATTTTTCATTGGTCCACCTAGGATCTAGGGCCCACGTGAGGCTAGTTCAAAGTCCAATATTGGACTTGGACCGAGGGGGGGACAAGGTGGAAGAAAATTCAAACTTAGACCAAGCAAAGTCCAAGATGCTCCCCCCTTTACTATTGTTTATTCCTTGTTGTATTTTATTTAATTTGGTCATTTGACCACATGGAGGACTAATTATCCTATCCCTAGTTTACCCCTCCCTAACCCTAGATCTAGGGGTAGTTTATGTCTTTTTTCCATTTCTATATAACCCATGTATTTTGTGAATTCCTTAGCAAATTAATGAAGAAAATCCCATTTGTTTGCTCATGAGCCAAGGGCGCAGTCCCCTCGCTCCTCTCTCCCCCTTGGAGCTGTGATAGCTCCAAATTTCAGAGGTGTGAAGTCTCTCAATTCCTCCCTCTCTGAGTGAGAAGCTCAGCACCGCTGCCGCCGCCGCCATCGAGCCGCCATCGCACCACCACCGCCGCCTCGTCGGAGTTCTGTCCACCCTGGACAAAAGCTTGACGTCGAAATTTTATCTCCCAATCAGGAGATCTGTTCGAGCTCCAATTTTGAGGGTTTGTTCCTCTTATCATTCCTCAACCCCAGTTCAAATTACGTGTCATTTTACCTTCGTTTAATATTTTTCCCGTAATTTTAGTTTCACCCCTGACAGTCTGCCCATCAGCAGATCTGCGGGATAGTGTCTTGTTGTCGTATTTTTCCCCCACCCTTAGTCATCTCTAAAAATTCCCAAAAAAATCATACGTGTTACTCACATCCCCCTCTTCCACCCATAATTTTTCCAAAGTCTAGATCCATCATTTTTAGGTCGATCAAAAATTAGTCTCAGGCAGATACTGTTCTATCTGACAGTCTGTAATTTTAAGCCTGAAATAACTACAACCCACAGTCATTTTCATTTATAATCCGTCTACGGGATGGATCTGAAATAATTATATGTTGTATCCCTTTGAGTCCTCTGTCCATAGGTATCAATTTCGCCTCGATCTGACACCGGATCAGGGCGCAAAAATTCTTTTCGTGGAGGCATGCATTTATGATCCGAAAACATGCCAGCAAAGCAGTCACCAGGTAAATCCAGCAAAAATACGCCGGGATAGATTCGGGGACTACCACTCCCGGAGATTGAACAGCAACCCCCCAGCAGCGTCCCAGCCAGCCGCCGCAGTAAGGAGACGCCTGAGCACCACCGTCCCAGCAGCCTGACCCGACTGCTGTCTGCGGGCCCCGCAGTACCGAGCCGGACCAGCAGCCCGTCTCCAGCTCGAGAGCATTCCAAATTGCTGCCCGTCAACCCAAGCTTGGTATTCCCAAGTTATTGTTGTCACCCTTTACCTCCCTGTGTGGAGTGGGCAATTAAATTCACTGCTGTAATTATTTATTTACTGTGTACCGGGAGTACGAGTTTCGGCCAGGGTCATCTTCCCTACGCCCGGAGCGTGGAAGTATCGTTTCCGCTCCCCTCTTTGGCATTTGCTTTACTCGTATATTTTTTTGAATGCCGTTGCATGAGTGATAGGCTAATTAGCTCGTTATATTATTTCAATCACCGCTGCGAGAAAGTGAGTGTGACCCGTCCCGTGACTCAATCCGAGCATGCGAAAAAGCCGATACCCGAGACTCATTGCTCGTTTATCAACCGCGCACGTCCGCACGCTTCCCTCGCTTAGGGACGTCTGCGAGCTAGAGTCCCAGGTTCGCGTCCGTCCCACATCACTCTTTTCCTACCTCTTATCAGGGCATCGCGTCCCTCGCCATTTTCTCCCTCCGGAACCTCCAGATTATTCTTCCCATCATGATTCTCTCCCCATGCCTCCGGACCCTCCGGATCCGCCACTATCGATCTATCAATTTCTTCTCTTGATTCCCCCCGATCCCGGGTCCGACCCGACTTCTTCCAGATACACTGCTTTGGGCATCTGCCCGTTCTCTCACTGTTTCTGAGGCTTTAGTCCTCAGTCCACCTCCTAATTTCCCTTTTCTTTCTATAGATCGTTCATATGATCAAGGTCTCTGCGCCTTAGTGAGGGAGTTCTAGCCCTCACCTCTTTTCATTTTCTCCTTATTTCATCTGAGTCTGGTTTAGACACCGCTCCCTTCTTGTTAAGCCACTTTCAAAACTTTGCTTCCTTCTTCCTTTCTGCCAGATGAGGACCACGAATCCCATGTTTATCAACATTGCCTCTGGCAACTGCTTCTTCTACAAGGTTGCAAGGTGACGTATGTGCGTAAGTATGCATTTTTATTATCTCATTCATCTTCACGCACGGTTTTCAAAATGAAGTGCTTCTTAACTTGATTAAGAGTGGTAGTTGTAGGCCTTTATCCTAGGTCTTTGTTTAATTCAATGTCAAAAAAAGAAAAAGAGTCTTTAGGCTTGCTTCTGTAGCACCATTTGGTAATAAGAACCCCGCGCTGAGAGTTAGGCATTCTCTCCCCGCTCATGAAGGGCAACCCTTAGCTGGGCACCGCACACACTTCACGGCGTCCTTAGCCGTCTCCTTTGGTAAACACCGTTGCTACTTGGGCCATGCTCGAGGGCACACGGTCTTTTTCTCTTCTTAACTCGGCTGAAATATGAAAGAAGAGGTATTCTGGACAAAAGAACTAACCTAAGCACACCCCGATAAGTGGAAGTCTCAAATAGGGGCATTCAATTATGACCTTATTCTCAAATTCAATGCTCAATTGCAATATCTTTCAAGTCCAAAGGACACAATAGTGAAAAATCAACTGAAAAAAATATGAGCAAAAGCAAAGAAAAATCAATCAAAAAATTTCTTGGCATGACAAGATGGCAGTACAGTTTCCCCACGAGACGTTATGAGCCCGGTCGTATCCGTGCCTGTAAGAGAATTTAAGGTTTGATGATATGACAGAAAGCCCCGGCGTAACAGACTGAATCTCTAGGGGTTGTGCTATGGAAAGAAGTTAAACCCGATGTCTTCTTAACTCACATCAGGCTTATCCCCAATTTTTCTTCTCTTATCCCTCTAAGATGGAGTGTTTCTCGGGTATGGCCTTAGTAGGGGCACCGTTAACCAAGGGCAGCCAACTATAGGCCGTCACCTTCAATGCACGCCTTGCTTCAGGCAGTTCTTAGCGAAAGGGGAAGGAACAAGGATCCCTAGCTAGTGGTTTAAACATCCTTTGATGCTGCATTAGCAATGTCTAAACCAAAATCTAAAAAACTTGAATATTTCCCAACAAAAAATTCCAAAAAAAATTGAATATTTCCAAAAATCTAATAAAAACTTCAAATATCTTCCAAAAATCAATAAAAAATTGAATATTTTTAAAAAGCTCATAAAAATTTGCATATTTCAAAAAAAAATCTAAAAAAATTACATTGTATTTTTTTCTAATGGTGTTTTCTTACAGGGACCAACTTTCTGCAAGGACTAAGAACACGGGATGAGTCCTCTCCTTTCAATTTTTAATAATATTTTGATTCTTCCCTATGTTCTCAACATCAACATCTTCATGATTCGCCACTATAGGCATCATTGATTATCATCTCCAAGTCTTGCTGACTTCACTTGATTATTCTTACCGCTCTGGGCATCACTATGATTGTTCAAAAGTTATTTCTGCTAGCTTTGCCCGACTATTCTGGACATCACTTACAAGTCCCAATCTCATGATTAGCCAAGTTTGTCATCCTCATGGCTTAAATGAAACAACAAACAATGATTGGTGCTTGCATGCATGCTTTGCTTTGGTGACCAAACATGCTGTGTTTTGACACCATATATGCTATCCATGCTTTAATGCTATGCTAATGCTATGTTATCCATGCTGTGATCCTATGCTATCTGATGTGACACAACCTAGGACTCAACAAGCAAGCACAATTAAGCATTCAAAAACGGACCGATAATAGCAACCGCTCACCCGATGCTCACTAAGACCCGGGGTAACTTGGCAATGCCAAGGGGAGGTTGTGTGGGCTAGGCCCTTGCTGGTAGAGGGCCAACAAAGCCAAGGTTTGATTCCCCAAGGGTACAGCTGCCCAAATCAAGGGTCCGACGAAGTGCCAAAGGGCACGGGTTCCACTCTCTTCCCACGGTGATCACTCAAGACAACGGGGCTTGAGGATCGAGCTCTCACTCGCATAACCAGCGAAACTAGAACGAATATTGAAAGATAAGCACTAAATGGAGTGAAGGATTGAGCACTTACTCGACCGGTTTGAAGAAACCGGTCCCGGTCGGAGACGAGGGCGAGCGGGGAGGCGAGTGGATCCCCACACGCCGCGTCGGGGTAGCTTGACCTGCCCAAACAAGTTACACCACTACACCTCTCGCAGGAGGGGGATCTTGGGGTGGGGGTTAATGAGATTACAAACAATACTACCTCCACGCAGGGAGGGGCCTTCAGCCGGCCAAGCGGGGCGGGGAAATTAGACTAAAGAGGGATGACTAAGTAACAGCACCGAATCTGCTTGCTGTCTGTGAACAGGGACAGATAGTCGGTGTTGCTACTGTAGAACCCGCTCAAGAATTTTTCTGGTGGCGAGACCGGTGGGAAAATCTTCGTAGCTGAGAAGGGAATGCTTCAGAATTTCTTTAATTTCTTCTGGAGTCGCTGCTGTCCGGGATGGAGGTTTGAACAGAGCCTCAGATTCTCAGACCGGCATTTGCAGACTTCTAACAGCAGATTGCAGAGAATGCCCCGACAGCTCCCGATCTCAGAATCAAGCGTCGTCAGATTCGTTGGAATCGTGGAGGAGTCCTCTTCGCAGAAAAACTGACGGGGAAGCCAACCAATGTCGGAGATGACTAGGGGATGCATAACAATGGCGAATGGTCGGTGCAGAGTGTGGGTAGTAGATCTGCGTAGCTGAGGGAGAAAAATGAGAACTCTGGATCACCAATGCTGAATGAAGTTCCGTTTCTTGATTCTGGAAGTAGACTGGGCGATGAAGAATTTTGAAGAAGAACTCATGGGATGATTCCTCCGGGGTTCGTCGTGGCAGAGCTTCTCATCTGGCTCAGGTTCTCAGCTGAGGAAGAACTGCGCAGTTGTGGGAGAATGGACCTCCTGGACGGCTCGGAGATCGGAAGAAGATGAAACCACTTCTGTTGCGAAGGAGACTGGTAGACGCTTCCGACGATGGCTCTTGGGTCTTCAAACTCGTTCGGAGGAAGTCGTGGTGGCCGCTGCAAGTTGCTAGTTCATCTGCAACCTCTGGACAGCAAACTGCAACTTCGAAGTAGCTTCCAATGACCAAGAAAGAAGAAGGGGAAGGGGGTAGATGAGTGTGGGAGTGACCCCTGGTTGTAAGGGGGTCTTGGAGGGGGTGTTCTAAGGTGTGAGAGGTGGAGAATAAGGTCTGGAAGAGGGTCCAACAGATGGTGGTAGTGGGGGCTGCGAATTTGGGAAGGTGGGTGAGAGGGAAAGGGTATTTGAAAATGGGTTTAAGGGTGGGGTTAATTTGTTTGTCTTGGGAATGGGGGGGGGTTATGTTGGGGAAGGGAAAGGGTGCTTTGGAAAGTGGGAAGGGTGCTTGGGAAAGTGGGAGGGGTAGTTGGGGGTTGGATGGTGAGGAGAGGATTGGTGGAGGGGGTCTTGGGAAGGGATGGAGTATTGATGAGGGTTGTGGGGAATGGGAAGAGGCTTAAATGGGGTAGGTGGGGAGTGGAGGTGGTTGGGAAGGGAGGAGAGAGAAGAAAATTTGAATTTGGGTGTTGAGGAGAGAGAAAGTGGAGTGAAAAAGAGAGATTAAGAGAGGGAAGGGTGGGGAATCTCTCCCCTAGGGTTTCCCACCCAAAAAATGGAATCTCTCTACTAGATAAGAAGTGTAAACTCTCAAAATGGTAAGTTTTTCATTCATTGATTCATTAAGTTGAAATGGGGGGAATGGGGTCCTATATATAGGAAACCCACATTTTACAATAAGTCCCTGACAAAAGACTCAATGACAAATAACCGAGGGGGTAGGGGGTGCACTTGGGCCAAACCCAATGAATTGGGCCCAATAACTAACTAAACAACATAATGACTCTCAAACTTAGGGAAATAAGCACAAGACCTAGGGACATGACTCAAGTAAAATGAAAATTACATCAAATGACTCAAATAAAAATTACGTAGGACTCAAAATTAGATAACTAGACCATGCCAGATGCAACCGGGGCGAGGAGACGAGCTGTGAACGTGGGCATGGGAGGTGATGTCCCCATCATACTCCCGGGGTGCGGAGAACTCGACTCCGTCGAGTAAGTGTCCTTCCCTCCTCGAAGGGTGTAGAAGTGGTACAGCCCTTAGGTCTTCCGAATGAGACCGATCAATCCACCTGCCGAGATAGCGCTCGTATACCTTGCTCCGGGTGGCAGTGACTTGTTCATCCAATATTCGTTCAATGCGCTCACGCTGGGCTCTCTTGGCTGGTGGTCTCTCCTCACGGGTGGGTGCTCTCTCAACGGAGGGAATAGGCTCAATATCCTCACTAGGTACCACCGTGGGTCCCTTGTATGGCACTAGGTCGGCGACACTGAATGTGGGACTTACCCCATATTCCTCGGGGAGATCTAACTCATAGGCATTTGCACCAATGCGTCTCAGGACCTGGAAGGGACCAGCCCCACGTGGCCTCAATTTGGAGATGGCTCCCGGGGAGAGCCTCTCCGTCCTTACCATCACAAAGTCACCCTCATGGAATTCTTGGTGACGTCGATGAGAGTCGGCTCGCCTTTTATAAGTCACATTCTTCTTGCTAATGTGCTTGCGGATCTCTTTATGCAATGTTGTGAATGCAGACATTCTAGGGGTGATGGGTGGACCTGGGCAACCAAAAGTAGACCTATCATGTAATGATGTAGTGTAGACTTTGGTCAGCCTAGGTGGGCCGGGGCACCTGTAGGTGGCCCTATCATGCAAAGTGGTGATAAATATCGGGAGACCCGGACATCCGTAGATGCCTTTGACATGCTTAAGACCCATGATGAATGAAGGTGGACCATTACATCCGAACATGGACCACTCATACTTTTTACTTGACATGTGGGTGATATGAATGAATGGACCCAACATAGTGTTCATGCCAAGTGGTGTGGTAAGCCTAGACACATGCATGTTTTTCCCAAGGGTGACTTCCATGTGTATAGGTGTGGGACAACCTTTGAACTCCCATTGAAAAGGATCGAATGGATTTAAGAAGGTGGTCATCATGGGGTGGAGCACAACCTTATTACCTAGGGATATGTGGCCCAAGGTCATGGCTCCCAAGGTGTAACCTGGGTCTAGGATGGGGTGGATTGGGTCAAACATGGTGGGTTGGGTTAGGGAAAGGTGGGTGGTGGATAAGGTGGTTGGGTCACATAGGGGTCTAGGCTCTCATAGGAAGGGATCAAAGGGGTAGTGGAAAGGTCTTCCTAGAGGGTGGCACTCTATGTCTTCAAGGTACCCAAACGGTGAGTCATCCTCCTCCAAGATAATTGGGCTAAGGTCTCTAGTGGGTTGGCCAATTAAAGCAATTGGAATCTTGATGGGTGGGAAGTGGGCCAAGATTGGTTTCTCATCCTTGGGGAGAAAGAGGAGGATTTCACTCGTATAATGGCCACTAGTGTAGATGGAGGTGATGGAACCAGTGGCGGGGTAAGCTAGGAAGGGTCCACTAGAGTAGATGGGGCTAGACTCCAATGGTCCTATGGCTAGCATATTGGTCAGGTAGACTTGCCATTGTAAATAGTCCACTAGGTCCCCTAAGCCTTCCACAAAGTAGGAGGTTTGAAGTGTGATATGGGAAGACCGGGTGGGCATAATTTGGACTTGATATGCCAAGGGTGAGAGGTAAGGTGGTGAGCTAGGAATGGTGGGGCCTTGCTTAAGCCATTGGAGTATGGACTCATTCATGGTTAGGGTGTGCGGCTCATGAGGACCCGAACTAGGAGAGGTGGGTGGAAGTGGGGGGTCTAGGATGTTCTCTATGGTGGGAGGTGAATCCGGATTGGCATCCATCTCCACTTGGGTAGGAGTGTGGGCCACAACTTCCAAGGATAATGGGTAGGATAGTCTATGGTGGGTGGAGTGATAATGGTCAATGCATGGTACTCTCGGGGTGGTGAACATGGGTGGACTTGGGTTGGGCTTGGTCGGGGAAGTTCATGGGTGGGAGTTGGGTTCGGGGGTGAAAGATCTGTTGGTTGAAGAGGTTTGGGTTGGGGTGCGTAGATCTTTCTAAGATCGGCCCTCATTTCATCTCAAGATTCAATGGGTGCTTCCCCTTTGGCTTCTTTCAAACCTACAATGTTCTCCCATTCGTTCCTAGCTTGGCGCCAAAGCAAACTCTTGGCATAGTTGACTTGGACAAGCCCTGACAGGGTAAACCTCCCAAAGTGTTGGTCTATGGACTTCTCCCATTCTGGATATATGCTAGGGCGGGATCCATCAAACACAAAGGCTTCTAATGGGCCTAAGAGTGGCGAATATGCCATGTATGAGGTAGTCATGATAGTGGACAAGGGTGATGCATGCAATGGCCCTAGGACAAGACTTAGTAGAGACAAGTCTAGAACATGCTCTGATACCAATTGATGTGACACAACCTAGGACTCAACAAGCAAGCACAATTAAGCATTCAAAACGGACCGATAATGGCAACCGCTCACCCGATGCTCACTTGGACCCGGGGGGTAACTTGGCAATGCCAAGGGGAGGTTGTGTGGGCTAGGCCCTTGCTGGTAGAGGGCCAGCAAGGCCAAGATTTGATTCCCCAAGGGTACGGCTGCCCAAATCAAGGGTCCGACGAAGTGCCAAAGGGCACGGGTTCCACTCTCTTCCCACGGTGATCACTCAAGACAACGGGGCTTGAGGATCGAGCTCTCACTCGCATAACCAGTGGAACTAGAACGAATATTGAAAGACAAGCACTAAATGGAGTGAAGGATTGAGCACTTACTCGACCGGTTTGAAGAAACCGGTCCCAGTCGGAGACGAGGGCGAGCGGGGAGGCGAGTGGATCCCCACACGCCGCGTCGGGGTAGCTTGACCTGCCAAAATAAGTTACACCACTACACCTCTCGCAGGAGGGGGATCTTGGGGTGGGGGTTAATGAGATTACAAACAATACTACCTCCACGCAGGGAGGGGCCTTCAGCCGGCCAAGCGGGGCGGGGAAATTAGACTAAAGAGGGATGACTAAGTAACGGCACCGAATCTGCTTGCTGTCTGCGAACAGGGACAGATAGTCGGTGTTGCTGCTGTAGAACCCGCTCAGGAATTTTGCTGGTGGCGAGACCGGTGGGAAAATCTTCGTAGCTGAGAAGGGAATGCCTCAGAATTTCTTTAATTTCTTATGGAGTCGCTGCTGGCCGGGATGGAGGTTTGAACAGAGCCTCATATTCTCGGACCGGTAGCTGCAGACTTCTAACAGCAGATTGCAGAGAATGCCCCGGTAGCTCCCGACCTCGGAATCAAGCGTCGTCAGAGTCGTTGGAATCGTGGACAAGTCCTATTCGCAGAAAAACTGACGGAGAAGCCAACCTATGTCGGAGAAGACTAGGGGATGCAGAACAATGGTGACTGGTCGGTGCAGACTGTGGGTAGCAGATCTGCGTAGCTGAGGGAGAAAAATGAGAACTCTGGATCACGAATGCCGAATGAAGTTCTATTTCTTGATTCTGGAAGTAGACTGGGCGATGAAGAATTTTGAAGAAGAACTTGTGGGATGATTCTTCCGGGGTTCGTCGTGGAAGAGATTCTCATCTGGCTCAGGTTCTCAGCCGAGGCAGAACTGCGCAGTTGTGGGAGAATGGACCTCCTGGACGGCTCGGATATCAGAAGAAGATGAAACCACTTCTGTTGCGAAGGAGACTGGTAGACGCTTCCGACGATGGCTCTTGGGTCTTCAAACTCGTTTGGAGGAAGTCGTGGTGGCCGCTGCAAGTTGCTAGTTCATCTGCAACCTCTGGACAGCAAACTACAACTTCGAAGTAGCTTCCAATGACCAAGAAAGAAGAAGGGGAAGGGGGTAGATGAGTGTGGGAGTGACCCCTGGTTGTAAGGGGGTCTTGGAGGGGGTGTTCTAAGGTGTGGGAGGTGGAGAATAAGGTCTGGAAGAGGGTCCAACAGATGGTGGTAGTGGGGGCTGCGAATTTGGGAAGGTGGGTGAGAGGGAAAGGGTATTTGAAAATGGGTTTAAGGGTGGGGTTAATTTGTTTGTCTTGGGAATGGGGGGGGTTGTGTTGGGGAAGGGAAAGGGTGCTTGGGAAAGTGGGAAGGGTGCTTGGGAAAGTGGGAGGGGTAGTTGGGGGTTGGATGGTGAGGAGAGGATTGGTGGAGGGGGTCTTGTGAAGGGATGGAGTATTGATGAGGGTTGTGGGGAATGGGAAGAGGCTTAAATGGGGTAGGTGGGGAGTGGAGGTGATTGGGAAGGGAGGAGAGAGAAGAAAATTCGAATTTGGGTGTTGAGGAGAGAGAAAGTGGAGTGAAAAAGAGAGATTAAGAGAGGGAAGGGTGGGGAATCTCTCCCCTAGGGTTTCTCACCCAAAAAATGGAATCTCTCCACTAGATAAGAAGTGTAAACTCTCAAAATGGCAAGTTTTTCATTCATTGATTCATTAAGTTGAAATGGGGGGAATGGGGTCCTATATATAGGCAACCCACATTTTACAATAAGTCCCTGACAAAAGACTCAATGACAAATAACCGAGGGGGTAGGGGGTGCACTTGGGCCAAACCCAATGAATTGGGCCCAATAACTAACTAAACAACATAATGACTCTCAAACTTAGGGAAATAAGCACAAGACCTAGGGATATGACTCAAGTAAAATGAAAATTACATCAAATGACTCAAATAAAAATTACGTAGGACTCAAAATTAGATAACTATACCATGCCGGATGCAACCGGGGCGAGGAGACGAGCTGTGAACGTGGGAATGGGAGGTGATGTCCCCATCACTATCCATGTCTGAATACTTAGATCAATGCTATTCATGGTATGATTCATATGATTTCTATGCTTAATGGCATTAATTCATTGATTGTTATCTGCATGATGTTCTTGGCTAATGAATTTTGAGCGCAGCAAAAGAAGTTCTTTGGTCCCACTGTCTGGACATCATCCTGGTCCCACATTGCTTGAACATCATTTCTCAGTTCCCCCATGTTTATTGCCTCCACTATCTCCCTGTATGTATTTTACTATATGTTATCTATGCTATTAGATTATATCAAGGACCTTGTGGCTTTGGTAAATCTGAAATTTGAGTTCCACTTCATCAAAAATAATGATGATTTCAAAGGAATCTTAGTCACACAGATAGGCCGTTGAGCCGTCCAAGACTAGGGACGATGGTTCCCTTTTGCGAGTTGGTGTGCAGATAAACAGGTTTCGGCTTATTATCAGCTCACAAATTGGTATCTTGACTCAGTTTGGATAACTTAACAATATTATCCTTGATTATATTTTATTTTAACTTTTTTTAATTTTTTCATTTAAACCTAGCATGCATTCATGCAGGACTTTGAACCAACTTTAAAAAATCATTCTAATAACTTAATTGTGAGAGTCAATTGATCTTAATTTTCAAGATATGAGATATTCCATGCCGAATTGTGTTCTTAGTTCGCCTTGTTGCCATTTTGGGCTGTTTCCTAGAAAACTCATTTGTTTGGATTTCTATCCTTTTATTTCAATCCTTTCCTTAGATCCACCTTGGCTGCAGCACGTCCACATTGGCTGGTAACCACTCTCCAATGGTGAAACATACAGGTTTGTGACTTGGGATACTTCCACCGCGTTGAAAGTTGATCGCCCTTTTATTATCTCCTTCGTGTCCGCGTGCACACTCATTCCTTTATCCAAACAATTGTTGCTTTCATTGAACCTCCTCAAGATTGCATCAGCTTGATCTTTGGATCCGATTCTTATCAAGTGATGTTGATTGCGTGTCTCATCACACCTTGGCATCTACTTTTTAGTTCGCTCCACTTCATTCCACTTCATTACACTTCTATTCTATTCCGTATCACTCCCTTGCAAAGCAGACGCCAAGGTGGGGCAGCTGTAGGCACGCCAAATTTGACATCATTTTGAGCATATCTCCTATCGTATTGCGATGCCCCGATTTGACCCTCAAATCGACTTATTTCAGTGGTTTTCTCCATTTTTCTTGAATATTCAGATTTCCTAAGCTTTTCCCTATTTTCCCCATTTTTTCCGGTTTTTTTGGACTTTTCTCCAAATTTTTAGAGCTTTTCTGAATTAGCGATAGTCCGTTAGTCGCCAATTCCTTTCTGAAAGAATAAGCGCCTTTTTGAATTGCCGCCATTTCTTCTGAGTCGACACATCAACCTGGGATGAGTCGACCTTTTCAAAATCGCGTCTGAGACAGCGGACGTGTTCTTATTGTCCCACCATTTTTGGCTTAAAGTATTTCATGAATAAGCATCCGTCTAGACGGTCGTCTTTTATTGAACGCGTCTGGGACCTTAGACGCGTCTTCTTTATCCATTTTTATTTATTGAATTAACGCCTTTTCAAATGGGCGTTATTTTTTAAAATGCGTCCGACCTAGTGGAGGCGTTCTTGAAACCGCGTCAAGCCACTTGACGCCTATTCTTCAGCTTCCCCAAAATTTGTTTTCTTGAAGAATTAACACCATTTTACATAGCCGCCTATTCTTGAATGGGCGACCATCATCTTGACGTTAATTCCCATTCTATTTTTGAATAATTACCAAATTCACAAAATTCAAGAAATCGCGTCAGTCCAGATGGACGTGATTTCCTTATCTGATTTTTAATAATTTTTTAATTTCTTAAATATTCAAGAAAGGGCGTCCGTCCAGGCAGTCGCCTATTTTAATACGTGTCCAGGACCCCATACGTGTTCTTCCTTGCCACATTTTGATCTTTTAACTCCGTCCAAAATGCGTATTAATTCCTAATTGGCGACCAGCCCATGGATGCCAATTCTTATCTAATTTTAAAAATTCCTAATCCTTCTTAAAATGACTCAGAATTGGCGGCCCTTCGATCTGTCGCTATTTTAATTGGCACCGACTGTGGTCGCCCATTCCTACAGAGTTTCGAACCCAAGCAGAACCTGCTTCTTTCTCCGTTTTGAGCCCCTTTTCCATTTGGGAAAGGATCTTAAGGCTTTCTAACGTTGAGGGGACACATGGACAATGAATATTCTCTTTCAAATCTCATTAAAATTAATTATTCTATTTTCTATTGAATTAAACTCTGAATTTCACCCCTATAAATAGGGCCCCTCTCTCCCTCATTAAAAAGGCTACTCAATTGGACCAAGGGGAGGTGCTACAGGACTTAAAGCTCAAGGAGGAGAAGTCTCCCATGCACTACAAGGCCAGACACGCTTGGAGCTCTCCTTCCTTGAAGACATTGAAGATTTGAAGCCCCCCTTTTCTTGGAGAATAAACCCATAAGCCAATTCTTTCTCTCATCTCTTTTATTTCTCTCTTGCATTTTAATTAGCTCATGCATCATACTCTCTTTGTCTTTTGTTTATTTTTATCATCTGAACATTGAGATCCTCCTCTTGTACACTCTTGCACATCTCCCTTTGTGCAACACTTGCACCCTCCATATCATTACATCATTTTTATCCACCCTTTGCATAGTGGTTAAAGCCAAAACACCAACAAGGTGTGTCCATCTTCATGCTTTCATTGCTTATTCATATTTGGGATTTGATGCTACACATCTTTGGTTTCTAATCCAATCTTTTGTTGGTTGTTGTTTGTTTTACAAGGGTAATCAAATCAAGAAGAACTATCTTCATCTGCCGACCGATTAGAAGAGAAGGTGCGCACTCACAATCTCCCCCGCTTCTTTTGAAAGGTATTTATTTGCGATACCTCCTTTGTTTATTATTTATATCTTTTAGGTAACCCCTCTAGTGATCACCCTCCTATTAGCATCCATGCGTGCTCCCTATTTCTTCCTCTTTCCCCTTTCTTTCCCCTATATTAATTCTTTATTTTTCTTAGTGGATTTTCTAATCATCTACACCATCCTTCTTTTTAACAAATAAGATAGGGGCTCCCCATGGTGAAGTACTCGGTCGGATGAATCCCTTCTCCAATAACTCCATAAGTTGTTCTTTTAACTCCTTCATTTTGATAGGGGACATCTGATACAGAGCCCTAGAAATAGGTGCAGCTCCCGGAATTAAATCAATAGAGAAGACCACTTCTCTTTTCGGAGGAATACCAGGCAACTCGTCCGGGAATACATCAGAATAATCCCGAACAATTGGAATATCCTCCAGATCGGGTTCCTTATGCTCGGCCATAGTAATAGAAACTAAGAAAGTCGCACAACCTTCTTCAATAATTTATTGGCTTTAAGGGCCGAAATAAGGGATAGGTGTCTAGAATGCCTGACACTAGAAAATAAGAGATTGGGGTACCCACTAAAGGTTACCGTACCCAATTTACATTTAACACTAGCACCATATGTAGATAATCAGCCAGCTCCGAAAATAATATCATATCCTTCCATCTCCATGCGTACTAAGTCATCCGGTAGGTTGCAACCGTGGACTAGAACTTCACTAGTAGGGTATAAATATTTAATCTTCAATCCTACTCCAATAGGAGTAGTAATAGTAAGTTTGGATTCTAACGGAACGGGCCTCATCGGTAAAGTATCAGCAAAGCTCTTAGATATAAATGAATGCGTTGCTCCAGTGTCAAATAAAATAGAGGTGGGCTTTGAGCAAACACAAAGAGTACCTTCCACAACACCTCCTTCTTCGGTAAGTTCCACATCCCTAAGAGCTTGAAGTCTTCCTTGCTTTTTGATAGCAATTGGAAGTTTTTCTGGCGGAGCTTGTTTGTTGAGGAGTGGACAATTCGGGATTCTTTGACCCCGACTCCCACAGTGAAGACAGGCACCAAGTCTTCTCCAACATTCTTCCGCCGTGTGTCCGGGCTTTTCGTAATGCTTGCATAGTTCCTTTGATGGTGTAACAATCGGGATAATTTCTTTATCATTCCATCTTGGCTTCTTGGCCTTATTAAAGTTACGCCCATCTTTATGGAAGTTATGCCCATCAGAATTGGGCCTCTTCTATCCGAAAGAGGGCATGAAGTTACTGGAGCTAGTGATTTGCTCCCTCTTGGCTTCTCTTCCCCGGATGCGATCGAAAATCTCCATTGCATCTTCTAGGATTTGAGCTCTTCTCACCACATCGGCATATATTTGAATATCCATCAGGGCGAGTTGAGTAATATATTGGGGCTTTAAGCCATTTAAAAATCTTCCCGCCTTCATCTTTTCGGTACCCAAAAGATGTGGTGCATACCAAGTGTCGTGTGCTATGAAGGCACGATTTGGTGCAGGATGAGATCTAGAGGGGGGTGAATAGATCCCCTATAAAACTATGGCTCAATTTGCACTCATGCCCTACTCTGAACAACACTCAAGCACTTAATGTGAATTAACACAAAATAGAAGCTAATTCTCCAGATCTATCTTCACTATTCTGAACGAAGACTCTCAACACTAAGCACACAAATATATCACGATGTAGAATGTGCTCACACGTCTACCTGTGAAGGGAGATAGAGGAAATAGATCAAGTACACATGCAAACCACACGATGCACACCAATTTTTAAGGTGGTTCGGGACCTCGATGGGCTCCCTATGTCTACCCCTCACCAACCTGGTGAGGCTTCCACTCGCTTGAAAATCAGCACGGGGATCACTCCCCAACACGGAGCAAAGCTCCACAACACCCAAGACAAGCCTACACACACACGCACACGCAAGACAAATCCTACACACACACACACACACACAGGACAGATCCTGCACACACACACACACACGAACGCTCAGACAATCTGAGCCTGTGCGACCATTGCACAGATACACACACAAGTATATGCTTCTATGTTAAGGAACCAAGAACAAATAAGCATGAAAAAAAAAATGAAATGAACGAAGAAAAATTGTAGCTCCAAAAGAGTAGAATAGTGTTGGATTTGATCATCGAGCTAATAACTTCAGCAGATGATCAATATAGCTCCAGCTGCACTCAATTGCTTCTGGCCTTTCAGATATGGACTCTCTCTCGAGCTCTCTCTTTCTTTTCTTCTTCTTCTCACAAACTTCTCTCTCAGATCTTCTCTCTGATTCTTCTCACAGGCTCTTTCTTTCACAACTCTCTATTTCTCTCGAAGCCTTCTACAGCTCTTCTCTTCTTCACAGGCCTTGCAGCTCTCTCTCTCTCTTGGCTCTGCTTCCTTTTCTTTTTCACATTCTCACTCTCTCAGATCTTCTAACACCATTTTCCTCACATCTTCGAAATACGCTACTCACCCTTCTTCCTTGTTCTCTTCTCATGCTCCCCCTGATTCTCCTTCTTCAGCTACCCTTTTTACCGCTTTCTTCTCACTTTTCTATTCGTAGCATGATATCTCATATATATAGCAGAAACAACAAATCTGAAATTATTTTCTCCAAAAGAATGACTCCCGCCAATTTTTCAATCAGTCCTGGCAGAACAAGCTTCTTCAGAGACCTTAATACAATGTGTCAGATGACGTGTCATGTCTTGGATCATGTGCCAATGATTGGCCTTCGACCTTGGATGTGAAGCTTTCATGGCAGACAACCGTTTTCAGCCTACCCGACTATTTTTCTACCTTATCAAGCTATTATTCACCCTTATCGAGGATTTGTCAGTGATATAGACATATTTGTCACCCTTATCGCTGGGAGCCGTCGCCTTAGATGATTTCACCTTTGACTTGACCGTCGCCTTTAGCTATTTGTCACCCTTAGGTGTGTATTATACACCGTTGAGGCTTCATTTGTTACTGCTAAGGCTCTATTTGTCAATGGTATGAAGCTATTTGTCACCCTTGGGTTCTTCAGCTGGCGGGTGAGTTTCTGTTGACTCTTTTGGCTTCTGACGTCGACGCTGTCAACATGAAAAATATCATCTTTGGCCATCGTTCAAGTGCAGAGCTATTTTTCACCCTTAAGTCTTTGTTCTTTAGTTGCCAGTTGTCTTCACCTTGGCTGCGTCGATGCCCCTTCAGCACTGCGTTGATGCAACTATAGTCTCAACCTTCTTCTTCCAGCGCCAAGCCATTTTTCACCTCTGCTTAGCAATTGTCACCCTTAAGCCATATTTGTTGGCCTTAGACACGCATTTTTTACCCTTAGTATCCTGAACCCGTCGCCTCTGTTGCATTGGCTAGCGGGTGACCTTGGCATCGACTCCATGAGCTTCTTGCGTCGACGCTACCTTCTTTACTTTCAAGGCTTTCACTCTGTCGATCCATTTTATATCCAAACCGAGCTATTTGTTACCCCAACTTCCTATTTGTCTGCCTTAACCAGCCATTATTACCCTTATGCTTCAATCGCCGTCGCCTTAGCTCCTTTGGCTAGAGGGTGGCTTCTGGCTGACTTCAAGTCGATTTGAAGAGCTTCTGAAGTCGACTTCGTCTACATGAAGGCTTCTTCTTCTTTCATCTGTCAGCTTTGTTTGATCTATTCTTCACAGTTCTTCATCTATTTGTTGGAACCTTGAATGTTGCCTGTTGACTCTGGGGCTTGACTGCATTGACTTTGGATATGCTGCGTTGACCTCCACCTTCATGCAATATTCTCATAGCTTCTTTCTTGGCTTTACCGCAGTCTGTCCAAGTTGACTTCTTCACCAGACAAGTTGACTTGATCTTCTTCACAAAAATCTCCTCAACAACAACCTGTCCAAGTCGACTTGACTTTCTCCAAGATGGCCTGTGTCTTGCTTCTTAGCAACATCAGCTTCACACTGTCAACCTGTGCTTATGCACATGACTTTATCAAAATCTTTAACACAATGAAACAATTCATAAGTGTGTCATCAAGGTCATAACATGAACAAGATATAAAATCCATGCACCAATGAACCAAAGCACACTGACTCATAGATGAGTCATAGTGGATGACATCATCAAAATCACAGGGACACAACAATCTCCCCCTTTTTGATGATGGCAACACTATGAGTCATTATGACTAATTTATCACCCACATAATGCATACTGACTCAAAACTATTTTCCCCCTTTGACATTATCAAAATGAAGAAAATGGTTTGATATAGGCAATGGAAATGTTCTCCCCCTTAGACAGTGAACGCAATGCCTAGCAATGAAATGTGCAAAACTACTCTCCCCTTTGATATTGAAGAAAATGCTTACCATTGACATGTGAAAGTTTTTTTCTCCCCCTTGAGGTATGAACACATCAAACAATGGACACACATCTCTCATAAGAGATGACCTATCAAACAATTTCCCCCTTTTGACAAAAAAGGGGTGGTTTGAATAAAAGTGCAGAACTTAGAGATGATTCAGACAATGTAATGGCATTAGAAAGAAGGGAGTTAAGACAATGACAAGTTCAACATCAAGGATGTTCAGGAGAACTTAGAAATTCATTCAATGGAGATATCATCAAAAGCACATGTATGAACTACGAAAGTCAGGAAGCAGATTCTGATATCAAATTGAAGAGACAATGAAGCTGTGGGTATGACATGAGTATAAACAATTGATTTTCAACAAGGATTTCAAAAATATGGATCATTCAAGAAGGTTTTCAACCAGATACAAATTTCATAAATCATATAGGATTGAAATTTCAGATTCTTCCATTATAAAGACCTTATGAAATAATCCTTATTTGACAACTTGGTTCAAATTCAATGTTTTCAGAGTTCATCAATGAAATTTCTGTAAACGAATCTGAATTCATGCTTTAATAGAGATGAACCAAAATTTTTATTTAGAAACCTTGTTTAACCTCCCTTTATGTTACTCATTTAGGTTCAATGACTCCTTCAGGAGTTACAAAAATTAGTATTAAGTTTAAACAATCAAGATATTTTCTGATTAGATTCTTGGGTTTCAACAATTATCTTTTTCTTGCAGCTACCATATTCTGATTCTTCTTTTTCTCAACTATCTTTTAAGGGCAATTAAGTTCAGCACACACTTTGTGACTAGAGAACACACATTGTTTAGATGCATGTATCCCTAAGTACTTAGCATGACTGACTATCATGCCTCAATTTGAACAGAGGTAGCTTTTCACCTCATGACATATCTCAACTCATTTCAAGGATGAGTGAGATATATTTCTCAGTGAACTTGTCATTGCTCTACCTAGATTTTCAGTTAATTTTCTGCAAAGTTAATAGTGGCACTTCATGACTCAGTCCACTAAACTTCAAAGGTTTAAGGACATAGTTTCTCCGTGAACCATTGTCATTGCTCTTTCAAATTTAAACCCTTAGAAATTTTCAGATTATCTGATGTTTAAAGATAATAATTAATCTATGTATCTCAACCGAAGATAACCATGATTTCAGAACTTTCAGATTTCAGAAGATTTTACAGGACACAACATGAACAAGCTGGTTAAGATCTATTAAAATTTAACACATATGTTTGCATGACATTTATGTCTAAACTCAATGAATTCATTAAACTTAAACCAGTTAATTGTTTTGGACATTCATAAACCTGTATAATAGAAGATTCCTTGTTTAAGTTATTTTCAGATTTATGTTCATGGTACCAAATTGAAATCTTCCCAATTTCAGGTGAAGGTAATCACTTGTTAGAATTTTAAGGTGCATCCAAAGACATTTCAACAATCATGAATGTGACTCATAAGAATAAGCATTCAAGTGACATCAAGAAGATTTTGAAGGTGCAGCAAGGTGAGTAGTAAGAGTGTCAAAGATTTTCAAACAAGCAACAAACAAGGGTGATTTCAAAGAATTCATATGCTCTGGGCAGACAAATGATTTGAGAAAGGATTTCATTGACATGAATTGATGTGAAGAATTTTCAAGGCGACTTGCTTAAGGTATGATAGTAAGGTTCAAGCAAGTGACAGACATAAATTTTCAATGAAAAGCACAATAAATGGCAGATGACAAGTAGTAGGTTACTTTAAGAAAGCATACACTTGGGCAGACATCAATGATGTTGAATTTTTAGGGTGAATCTGATTGAATCAGTTCTTATGGAAATGAATGAATTGTGAGCTCAATCATTTTCAGAAATGGAATAAGGGTGAAGGAGAAAAATTATCATGCATTCCAGACTAGTTTTGAGTTTACCAGAGTGGAACATTCATATAGATAGAAGACATATGAACATACAAATGTATGCATTAACTCCCCCTAAGAGTGTGCATGCGTTCAAACAATCATTTTGGAATTTATGACACAAATGATATGCAAATGATTCAGACAGCATCAAGTATGTGTGCATACTTATGAGAATGTCAACTCCCCCTAAATGTATGCATGCTTTTCAAATGAGCTTTTTGAATTTTCAACATGAATGGTATGCAATCAATTTTAAAAAAACATTATATGCATGAGAGCAAACAAATGCACATTACTAAACTGTGAAATGCAGGGACTCCCCCTATCTAAATGCACTGAGACATCAAATATGACATGAAGATCATGTAGGGGGTTATTCAACTATGCTCATGAATATCTAAAATGCTCTATATGTAATTTGAGTCATGGTACCTAGCGGAGAACTTAGGTCTTAAGACTACCTCACGCATAGTGCGGGTTTCCAGACAGACATAATCTGCCCTTCTCCCAACACCTTTTTATATACCATTGGGGTCTGGCATGAAAATGCATAACAAGTGAAATGAAGTCTTATATGCAAAACAATGGCTTTTCAAAACTATGTATGACTATACAAATTGCATATGCATATGTGAAAATGTATGTATAAACAGACTAACATATACTTTGAGAGATTCATTGGAACCAATGCAAGTGACATATGCAGACATGAGAACCATGCAATCTAATTTATTTTAGCTCCCCCTTAAGTATACAACCAAAAAGGGTAAAATCAGAAATGAAGTCATGAGACTCTAACTGAAAAATTTAAAACATGATGTGCAACTATCTGAGAGAAATTATTCAAAATCAAATATTCAAATAAAAAAGTACAGTAATGGGGTTTTACCATATACGGGTGCCTTGGCCTTATTGAACCCCTTTTATTTTCTTCTGGCTCCAAGGCACGCCAGTAAAATAATTATTATTTTATGTACAAAGGTACCCAAGAATTCTTGGGTCCTCCATGGTTAGTGGCAGCTCTGGTAGGTGCTCTCCATGACTTCTAGGCATTAAATTCATCAAGCTACAACATATAACATTCATGCATTGTATGCCCAAGATGACCACAGTAATAACATGAGCCTAACTTTTTCACAGGTTTCTGATAAGCATGATTTTTAATTTTTGTGAATAACTAGGTCTGTTATCATGAAAATTTTTCTTTCCTTTTACATGCCAACAATCCTTGACTGTATGGCCATTCTTTACACAATTATAATATGAAAAAGAATTCCTTCTATTAGCAGCCAGCCAACATTCAATAGCCCTATGGCCTAGCTTCCCACAATTGAAACACACAAATTGTTTATTCTTTGAGGCAAATTTGCGTTTATGAAAAATATGTAGGGTTACAGGAGATTTAACATGTTCAGCATGAAAATAAAATTTCCTTTCTCCTTTGAAAAACCAAGAGTGTGCAACAATATGTCCTGCTTTACCGTAGTGAAAACATTTAACACTCTTTTTCTGATCATTAGGAAATTTCCTAGCATGTTCTCTACCAGCATTCATATCATCCCTTCTCATGACAAAACAGTTATTCATGAAGTGTCCATGCTTTCCATAGTAATGACATGACGTATTTGTTTGCATTGAAGCATGGTGTTTTGTATGAGAATTTTTGGCATGGATGTTTGACTTTCTAAAATTCTTTTGCTGTGTTTTATTTTCTTTTTTATTTTTGTTTTGTTTTTGATTTTTCATATTGGCAGGCTATTTTGAAGATTCTTTGGAAGTGCTAGGTGATTCTGTGCTACAAACAAAATGTGTATACATCTTATTTTCAAACTTCTTTTTGTTCTCAGGTTTATACCCCAACCCTTCCTTTTGGAAGTTGACTTTGACTCCCAATAGCATATCCAAGTTATCCTTCCCCTCAATGAATTTAGATAAATAGTCTTTAAGATCATCAATCTCAGATTTGAGGGATGAGATACTAAGTTTATAACTCACAATTTCTTCCTCATAACAAGCTACTTTCTCATTCAACATCTGATTGACTATCATAAAGCTTTCAATCCCTTTTTCTAGATTTTCCAGTCTATCAGATTTCCCCCCATCCTGAACAGATTTTCCTTTTTCTAGGACAAGCAATCTATCAGATATGGAAGTATTCAGTTCATTAAGCTTTTCATTTTCCTCTTTTAAAGAGGCAATTAACTTTTTCTGTATATCAACATCAGAGAGAAGATTTTCATTTAATTCTTTCAGACAAGAACAACCATTGCATGAAACATTATTGGAGCAAGTGTCTTCGACTTCCTTTTTGAGTTTCTTGTTATCAGCTTTCAATTTCTTGCATTTCTGAAATAATGCAAAATTGATCTCTACTAAAGCATCATAGGGAATTTCATTAGATTCAGACTGAGATTCAAAATTTACCTCTTGAGATTCTTCATTGCTGGTTTGATCATTCTCATCGGCCACCATGCATCTTTGATTTTCCTTTTTATACATGTTATTCAGATTATCCTAGATTTCTTTGGCCGACCTGCATGAAGACAAGGAAGGTAATACATTTACATCCACTGCATCTTTCATCATTTGTAGAACCGTAAGATTATCCATATTCTTCAAATTGTGATCCACAGTCCCTTGGGATTTCTTTTTAGGCAGATCATGTGGCCCTTGACTAATAAGGGTCCATAGGTCAGGATCAACAGTACTTACAAAATGATTCATCCTAGCTATCCAGATATAGAGTCTAGATCCCTTAAACACAGGCAGATGAGCCATTAAGAAAAAGAACAATTCAAATGCAGTTCAAAACAATAGACCAAGAGCAATAATGCACCAAAGACAGCAGGATCTACTTTGCAAATGGCTAGATCTGATCAATCAGAGACCTACTCTGATACCAATTGTTGTGTGCTATGAAGGCACGATTTGGTGCAGGACGGGATCTAGAAGGGAGGGTGAATAGATCCCCTATAAAAATGTGGCTCAATTTACGCTCGCGCCCTACTCAGAACAACACTCAAGCACTTAGCGTGAATTAACACAAAACGAAAGCTAATTCTCCAGATCTATCTTCACTATTCTGAACGAAGACTCTCAACACTAAGCACTCAAATGTATCACGATGTAGAATGTGCTCACATGTCTACCTATGAAGGGAGATAGAGGAAATGGATCAAGCACACAGGCAGACCACACGATGCACATCAATTTTTAAGGTGGTTTGAGACCTCGACGAGCTCCCTACGTCCACTCCTCACCAACCTGGTGAGGCTTCCACTCGCTGGAAAACCAACACGAGGATCACTCCCCAACACGGAGCAAAGCTCCACAACACGTAAGACAAGCCTGCACACACACGTACACGTAGGACAGATCCTGCACACACACACACACACACGCAGGACAGATCTTGCACACACACACACACATGAATGCTCAGACAATCTGAGCCTGTGCGATCATTGCACAGATACACACACAAGTATATGCTTCTATGTTAAAGAACAAAGAACAAATAAGCAAGAAAACAAAACAACGAAATGAACTAGGAAAAATTGTAGCTCCAAAAGAGCAGAATAGCCCTGGATTTGATCCACGAGCTAATAACTTCAGCAGATGATCAATATAGCTCTGACTGCACTCTATTGCTTCTGGCCTTTCAGATCAGGACTCTCTCTCGAGCTCTCTCTTTCTTTTCTTCTTCTTCTCACAAACTTCTCTCTCAGATCTTCTCTCTGATTCTTCTCACAGGCGTTGTAATGTCACGAGTTTTTTGGATATTTTTTAGATCTGGATCCGAGGGTTTCGGATCACTTTTGTGGGTCCCGGATTGAGTTTTATGATTTACGCATGTTTTGCTTGTAGGACCTTCGGAACCTCGTGTAGGGCGAACCGTTGCGTTATCCAGCTCCGGGACGTTACTAGGACGTTGTGCGTTTTCTGAAGATCGTGGGGAGTATTTTTCCTATTTTTTGTATTTTTTAGAAATTCTCGATTTTCTATATATTAAACCCCTTTTTTTCTCTCTCCCCATCTCTCATTTCTCACTCTCTCGCTATCTCTTCTCTCTCACGTTCTCTCCTCTCCCCCTCTCTTCTCTCCGGGCGGCCGATGGAGATGGACAAGGGCGAGGGGCTGAGTGGATAGGGCGAGGATCGAGGTAGTGGAGGCACGGTGAAGCTCGACCGCGAGTTCGGGGCGCCGTAGTGGTTCGTGCGGCGTTTTCTTGGCAAATCGGCGTCCTCGGCACGTGGAATCATTGGTGGAGGTATGGGGATGGTTCCTAGCTCGTGTACTTCATTTCCCGCGAGTTTTGTAGCCCTGGGCGAGCCGAGAGGGTTTATTTTTGTGTCGGGGTTAAAACATGTGATTTTGGGGTGTGAGCTAGATTTCTCGTTTTGATTGTATTTTTGGAGTTTAAATGGGTCCTCTCGGTGCTAGAGATGTTGGGAAATTGTTTCCCCTTGTTTTCCCCTTCACATGGGTGTGAACGGGGCGTGGAATAGGGTTTTCTACCATGTTCGCTATTTTCACGCTCGGGACGAAGTGGCGGTCCTATCAGGAACCGCCACTTGATGAGGCAGTCCTCTACAGACCGCTAGGGGTCCCCTTAAGTCAGTTCGAGGGTTGCAGTCTCGCGATGGACCGTCACTGGAATTAGCGGTCTCAAGGAGACCGCCAAACAGTGAGTAGCGATCAGGGAATGACCGTTTTATGCCAACCGGTCGTCTGGGTCCCCATATAGTAACGGCCTTGTGCTTGACCGCTAAACGATGGAGGCGGTGAGGCCAGGACCACCACTGGGGTTGCGGTCTGAGGGAAGATCACCCCTTTGTCCAAGTGTTCCAGGCGAGTTGCGGTCCAGAGTGGACCGCTACCTTGGAGTTGCGGTCCAAGGAGGACCGCCACTTGAGGTGACGGTCACGGGAATGACCGCCACTTGGGTTCCATGATTTTTGTGTTTCGATCGTGTCATTTTCACTTCCAGTCGACCCGGTTGTGACCTAGTGGTTGACCTTTGGCCTCGTGGATGTCCCGGACACCCAGGGGTTCTGTGACCGTAGTTTGGGGTGTCTGGAGGTACCACATTACCTCAATTAATGTGCCCGAGGGTTTTAGGGGTTCGGGTGACCCTTTGGGTTCCGGGGTTTCGTGATTTTGCTAGATCGAGTCACCCTGTGTCGATATGAGTGCGAAGGGCCATCCCAGCACGTCATTGGCTTCCCGGTAACGTGGTTTTCGAGTGGGCCGTGAGTTTGGCCCTTGGACTATGAGTCCAGTTACCCAGCCTGGGGCTGGAGGTTTCCCGCTTTACCTTTGGATAGGGGATCAACTCGGCGGCTTGTGAGCTACCTTGGGAATCATGCTACCTGGTTTCAGACCTAAGGATTAGGCTAGATTAACAGCGTTGTGCGGTTATGTGCGTTGGTCTTGACCCGGGTTGCGTGACTCAAGGACCGTTGAGTTTATTAGGTCTATTACACCATCCAGAGTCTGGTGGCCCCGAGCCACCTGTTACTCCGCATTACTCGCGATGGGTGCGTGAATGGCTTTCCGTGTTCACGTTAGTGACTCCCCACTCGTCGTAGCCTTCTTACAACACGCGTGTGCTGACCCACCAGGGAGTGGTGGAGCAGCTTACCAAGGAGAGACGATTTTTAGGCTGATTACTGTAGGGCCCATACGTGCAGCCTGAGTCTGGGCTTTGGGGAAGAACTAGCTAGAGGATCTGACCTAGGGTGCATGGTCTGTGTGTGCACACATGGTTGGGGGCGTCGGACCCATGCTGACAAGCGTGACCTCAGCTAGTCCTTGATTTGTGTTCCTGGTTACTGTACGGTGTCTCAGTCTCCACCTGGGGTGTCATAGGGAGACACCTGAGGCTGCGGACTAAGTCGTCAGTGGATGCATCCGGCATTGCTTCTGGTGGGCAGGTACTCCCGTCACGCGACGTGTGTTTCTAGTGACTCGAGTTCTGTTTCACGTTTGCGAGACGTTGTTTTCCTCGTAGTTTTTGGGTGGTTTCCCGAGGTAGAGGTCTAGGGTTTCCGGTGAGCATCACTGAGGGTTTTCCCTAGACAGTGTAGGGTTCCTGACGGCGAGGTCGTGATCGAGTCTACCCAGACAGCGTGGTCTTGGGTTGGGCCTTTGTCTGTGAGACGAGCCTCTACGATAGTGGTGTCGTGATGGTCTCCTGGCAGTGTAGCCAGAGATTTTTCCAATAGTCTGGTGGTCCCCCGACTGTGAGATCGGAGTGTGTTTTCTGGTATAGTAGGAGTAGCTATAGCGTTGAGTTTTTACTGGCCACCGAGTTTGTTGTTCCTACTGTTGTTGCTGCTTTCTGTTACCGCCGTTCTTAACGGTTAGGGTTCCACGGGACCCCTACTGAGCCAGGGATAGAAGGCTTACCCCTACTTTTTAGTTGTGGCGGTTCTTCCTCGATGTTCGAGGGTACTGTACGGAGGTTCTTAATTGCCAACTCTCCGAGCTGAGTGCTCACTTGGTGTTGGGCACGCTTCTCTGCCTTAGACTGTACTTCTGTTGGACTGGACTCCGTTGTAATTATTTATTTATTTTATTAATTTTTGAATTATCCTACTTTATTTCCTATTTCTTCGTACCGCCACACTCCTTTTAGCCCTTCTGATGCGGGACAAACCAGCGAACCTGGGACTCTAGCTCGCAACTCGTCCCTAAGCGAGGGAAGCGCGGGATCCTGCGCGGTTGAGAAACTGACAATGAGTCTCGGGTATTCGACTCTTCCGCGTCTACTCGGATCAAGTCATGGGACGGGTCACTCACTCACTTGCAGCGGTGATAAAATATAACAAGCTAGTAACCTATCACATGCAGTGGCATTCAAAAGTATACGAGTAAAGCAAGTGCCTACGAGGAGGGTGGCGAGTGTACCTCCACGCTCCGGGCGTGGGGAAGACGATCCCAGTCAAGTACGATAACTCCCGGTAAAATAATTACAATAATTACAAATTTCAATTTGCTGCCCACTCCACGCAGGGAGGTAAAGGGCTACAATGTGGGCCCGGGAGGACCGATCTTGGGTTGACAGGCAGTAACTTGGACAGCCCCGTCAGTGCCTTCCGGATGATGCGTGCTGCGGGTTGTGGGGCCTACGTGCTGGCTGGTGGGTCGAGTGGGCCGGGAATGGTACTGCTGCAGCGGTGGCTCCTGGAGGGACGTTCCCTGGGAAGGCAACGTGCTGGTTCGCCTTGTGGAAGGCGAGTAGGCCGGCCGGGCGGTCGGTGCGGCTTACTGTCCACGGGCTGGTACTTCTATTCTGTAGTGCGCGACCCGGCGAGAACGGTTGCTGCGAACAGCCCCAACCTCTGATTGACGCCAGACTAGCGCCGTTGGAAAGCTCTTTTAGAGAGCCACGACCTATGACTAGAGAAGGAATTTTTTGGCGTTGGTCGAATTTACAACATGCTGATTCACAGAACCAGATCTGGCAGGACAGATTTGAATTTTCCTGAGAGCAAGGGTTGACCGAAGGGAAAACATCAGATCTGGAAGTTGGGCCCTTTATGAAAGTTGGAGAGGGGGAAGTAAGGAAGACGCCAATATTTTCTATGGATTTTCAAGAGGTGGCTTGATAGGGGAAATATATTTTTGACTGGTCAAGGGTCAGATCTGGACTGCACAGGACATAACAGACTTTTGGCCTGAGTTTTAATTTTTAAGAGGGGAAGAACTCCTAAATTCGTGGGAAAATTTGTGAATGTGGGTTTTGGTGGGTAGAACGCCCAGTCCAAATTTGGACTCAATCAGAAATGGGGAAGGGGGTTGAACAATGGAAGAACAAGGCTGTTGTGACAAGATCTGCATAGGGACAGATCTGTATGGGTCTAGAAACTTAAATGGAAAGGAAAATGAGATGAAGGCTTAAATTCGGATGAATTTTTATGGAGATGGGGATTGATATGGGGAACCTACCCTCAAAATATCAACTTCGTCAGATCTGAGGTTTGGGATCTAAAATTCAGACACTGGACCTCTATCCTGATGTAGACAGATCTCCGACGGGTTGGCGGTGGTGGTGCGGTGGCAGCTCGATGGCGGCGGCAGCGGTGTTGAGCGTCGCACTCAGAGAGGTGGTGGAGGAGATGCTTCACACATCTGAAATCAGAGCTCTCACAGCTCTAGAGGGGGAGAGAGGGGCACCCTTGGGCCTTGTGAGCACAAATGGATTTTTCTTTCATTAATGCTAAGTAATTCATAAATTACATGGCTTATATAGAAAATGTAAAAAAGACCTAAACTACCCTCAGATCTAGGTTAGGGGAGGGGTATACAAGGGATAGGATTTTCTTCCCCCGTGTGGTCAAAAAAATAAAATTAAAAAAATACTTAGTGGAAGGGGGCACCCCCTTGACCTTAAGGGGAGAAATTTTGACTTTTTAACCCATTTGTCCCCTTGAATGGTCAAGCCACCTAGAAGCCCACCATGGACATTTGACCAGCCCCACATGGGCCCTAAGGCTTAGGTGGACCAATGGAGAAGAAGGTGGGGGCCCCTTGCTAGACCTACTAGACTTTTGCACATAAACCCACTAAAACCTAAAGACTCACATTTTGACTTATAAAGCCTTACAATTGCAAACATATTTTCCCAAGGATAAAAGACACAAATGTAAACTAAAAAGTTAGTGCTCGATGTTGATTCCCATCAATTCTCCCCGGGTGGGAAGAACTCGACCCCGTCTAGTAAGGGGTGCGGCTGCTCAAGTAGATCCTGCAGATCCGTCACTGAACCTGGAAGCGCGGAGTACGCTCCACTCCAAGTAATCGACACCTGCTCATCCCGTATAGATTCGATATGCTCACACTGCTGGGGAATGAGGCTAGAGGTGGACACTCCGGGGTGGGGTCACTCTCAAAAGAGGGAGGCGGCTCAAAGACTCACTAGGAATCACCATTGGGTCCCTTTTTGTGACTAGATCTGAGACATAGAATGGTAGAGCCGATCCCAAATTCCGGCAAGTGTACAACGTACGCATTGGATCCGACTTGCCTCACACTCGAAAGGGACTAACATCGCGAGCTGACATGAGACCGACTATGCGACTCCTAATTTGATGGACACATGCATGGACAGACACACAAGACCCTAGACAAAACCTACTGTTAGTCCGACCCATACATGTGCGATGGTGGACCAGGACATCCGAATGTGTGCCATGCATACACTAGATGCAATTGATGGTTGACGGAATGGGGGACTCCTAGACATCCTACGATGCACCAGTCATGCACATTGGACTTGGATGCGGGAGGGCCAGGAGAACCAAATGCACCTTCTTCCTTACCCCTATATGATGACTATGGAGCGGGCTCCGGGCTGAGTGCGGGTGGACTAGCCCGTGGGGAAGGGGTGTGGAAGTGGACTTCCCCGACAAGGTATAAAGGAAGTGGTGGGTCACGAGGCCCACTAAGGAAGGGGTCAAATGGATCAAAGAATGTGTGACCCCTCGTGGCGGGTTCCTCCATTACATAGTCCCATGTTTGAAATTCATGAAGGTGTAAATGGTCACCTTCATCCATCATGGTAGATGGGACAGTGTATAGAAGATACGGTTCCTCTCTCGGGATAAAAAGAATGTAGTAAGGCTCAGCTGGCATGGGGAGGAACAAAATAACCTCCGTTGTGACATGACCCACGGTGTACACGGAGGTAATGGACCCTAAAGCGGGATGGTTGAAGTTACGACCTGTGGGTCGGTCGAAGCCTGGGGCCAATAAGTGTGTCAACTTCAACTGTCGGTCTAATCCTTTAAGAAGGGCATCTAATGTATCAACATGGTGACTAGACCGGAATGTGGTAAGGAATGAGTTGACCGGCACTAATGGTAGTGTGGGGTCCATGGATGGATAGGAAGGTGAGACCAAGTCTATCTTGAGCCAGCTAAGTAGTGTCTCGGCGATGAAAAGCGTTCCCGTTAGAAACACGGGTGGCTCCGGCTGAGGTGGCTCTGGAGCTCTCATGGGTGGGGAAGGATGGTCCTCTAGGAAGGGAAGAGGTCCTTGGGACCCCGTAGGTGAGGCCGGGTTGGGGCTACCAGCTATGTCCTTCCTAGGTTTGGTGGTGGCTACGTCCGGTCTCGGAGGTGGGCAAGGGGAGACTAGCGACTCAAAATAAGCACACGTCCTGTCCACCCGATCTGAAATCATTTACAGAAGTTCGGCAACGGTGCGGGTTGGAGTAGGGGTATCGTGGTGGAATTGCCCATAATCAGCCGGCCTAGGCTTGGGTCTAGGCTCATCTATGTGTGGGGCTCTTCTCCGACTATGACCCACTTGGTTGGAGGGGATTAGGTGGGGTCGGTTGGAGGTGACCGGGCCGGGTAGGTAGACCTTCCTAAGTTCGCCCTTCATCTCATGCCACGACTCGATGGGCCATTGCCTCCTAACCTCCCTCATGCATTCCATACTCTCCCATTTCCAGGCGGCTTCTTGGACAAGCCTCTTTTGGGTAAAGCTGACTTGCATGGCCTCAGACATAGTGTAACACTCGAAATACTTGTCCATGGCAGCTTTCCACTTGAGATAGTCGCTCGAGACCTTGGAGCCATGAAAGTCCGAGGCTTCGGGCCTATGGAAGTGGATGAGATGGTTTCCAAGCCCATGGGGGTCATGCAGCCAGTGATATCGCTTGGGCGACTGGGAATCCATGGGTGACTGGGGACTATAGGATGGACATGAAGACACTTGGACAAGACACTAGACACGACCCTAAAATGACAAGGCAAAGTTTAGAATGTTGACTCGACTATGAACCTAGACTCAACCAATAGACGGTACTTGGCGGAGTTACGGGATCGAAGATGCTCTCTCGCAAATGTGCGACCTTCCCGATAGGCGTAACTTAATGTTCGGGTAACACCTTTTGATATACCGAATAAAGGAATGCAAATGCGACACCTAGACTTAGACACTTTTTTTAAAACCAAAACTACCCTAGACTCAACCTTCGCTCTGATACCAATTTGATGCGGGACGGACAAGCGAACCTGGGACTCTATCTCGCAACTAGTCCCTAAGCGAGGGAAACGCGGGATCGTGCGTGGTTGAGAAACCGGCAATGAGTCTCGGGTATTCGACTCTTCCGCGTGTACTCGGATCGAGTCACGGGACGGGTCACTCACTCACTCGCAGCGGTGATAAAATATAACAAGCTAGTAACCTATCACATGTAGCGACATTCAAAAGTATACGAGTAAAGCAAGTGCCTACGAGGAGGGTGGCGAGTGTACCTCCATGCTCCGGGCGTGGGAAAGACGATCCCGGCCAAGTACGGTAACTCTCGGTAAAATAATTATAATAATTACAAAATTCAATTTGCTACCCACTCCACGCAGGGAGGTAAAGGGCTACAACGTGGGCCCGGGAAGACCGATCTCTGGTTGACGGGCAGCAACTTGGACAGCCCCATCGGTGCCGTCCGGATGACGCGTGCTGCGGGTTGTGGGGCCCACGTGCTGGCTGGTGGGCCGAGTGAGCCGGGAATGGTACTGCTGCGGCGGTGGCTCCTGGAGGGACGTTCCCTGGGAAGGCAATGTGCTGGTTCACCTTGTGGAAGGTGAGTCGGCCGGCCGGGCGGTCGGTGCAGCTTGATGTCCACGGGCTAGTACTTCTGTTCTACAGTGCGCGACCCGACGAGAACGGTTGCTGCGAACAGCCCCAACCTCTGATTGAAGCGAGACTGGCGCCGTTGGAAGGATATTTCAGAGAGCTACGACCTATGGCTAGAGAAGGAATTTTTTCTGTCCCTATAGTGGCCTTGGTCGAATTTACAACCTACTGATTCACAGAACCAGATCTGGCAGGATAGATTTGAATTTTCCTGAGAGCAAGGGTTGACCAAAGGAAAAACTTCGGATTTGGAAGTTGGGCCCTTTATGAAAGTTGGAGAGGGGGAAGTAAGAAAGACGCCAATATTTTCTATGGATTTTCTAGAGGTGGTTTGACAGGGGAAATATATTTTTGACTGGTCAGGGGTTGGATCTGGACTGCACAGGACATAACAGACTTTTGGCCTGAGTTTTAATTTTTCAGAGGGGAAGAAGAACTCCTAAATTCATGGGAAAATTTGTGAAGGTGTGTTTTGGTGGGTAGAAATGCCCAGTCCAAATTTGGACTCAATCAGAAATGGGGAAGGGGGTCGAACAATGGAAGAACAAGGCTGCTGTGACAAGACCTGCATAGGGACAGATCTGTATGGGTCTAGAAACTTAAATGGAAAGGAAAATAAGATGAAGGCTTAAATTCGGAGGAATTTTTTTGGAGATGGGGATTGATATGGGGAACCTACCCTCAAAATATCAACTTCGTCAGATCTAAGGTTTGGGAGCTAAAATTCAAAAACTGGACCTCTGTCCTGATGTAGACAGATCTCCGACGGGTTGGCGGTGGCGGTGCGGTGGCGGCTCGATGGCGGCGGCGGCGGCAGTGGTGCTGAGCGTCACACTCAGAGAGGTAGTAGAGGAGATGCTTCACACATCTGAAATCAGAGCTCTCACAGCTCTAGAGGGGGAGAGAGGGGCGCCCTTGGGCCTTGTGAGCACAAATGGATTTTTCTTCTCATTAATGCTAAGTAATTCATAAATTACATGGCTTATATAGAAAATGTAAAAAGACCTAAACTACCCTCCGGATCTAGGTTAGGGGAGGGGTATACAAGGGATAGGATTTTCTTCCCCATGTGGTCAAAAAAATAAAATTAAAAAAATACTTAGTGGAAGGGGGCGCCCCCTTGACCTTAAGGGGAGAAATTGTTGACTTTTTAACCCATTTGTCCCCTTGAATGGTCAAGCCATCTAGAAGCCCACCTTGGACATTTGACCAGCCCCACATGGGCCCTAAGCTTAGGTGGACCAATGGAGAAGAAGGTGGGCGCCCCTTGCTGGACCTACTAGACTTTTGCACATAAACCCACTAAAACCTAAAGACTCGCATTTTGGCTTATAAAGCCTAATTGCAAACATATTTTTCCAAGGATATAAATGTAAATAAAAGGACACAAATATAAACTAAAAAGTTAGTGCCCGATGTTGATTCCCATCACCTTCCGAGCCCTCCGGCTCGTGGGTGGTGGGCCATGATTCGAATGGTATCGGGTTCTTCCCGGTATCCAGATCTTGGGTCGATACAGCCTCTTTCTTTCACAGCTCCCTATTTCTCTCGAAGCCTTCTGCCACTCTTCTCTTCTTCGCAGCCCTCGCAGCTCTCTCTCTCTCTGCTCTGCTTCCTTTTCTTTTTCACAAGCTCACTCTCTCATATCTTCTCACACCCTTTTTCTCACATCTTTGAAATATGTTGCTCACCCTTCTTCCTTGTTCTCTTCTCACACTCCCCCTGATTCTCCTTCTTCAGCTACCCTTTTTGCCGCTTTAGCCTCACTTTTTTGTTCGTAGCATGATATCTCATATATATAGTAGAAACGACGAATCTGAAATTATTTTCTCCAAAAGGATGACTCCCGCCATTTTTCCAATCAGTCCTGGCAGAACAAGCTTCTTCAGAGACATTCATAGAATGTTTCAGATGACGTGTCAGGTCTTGGATCATGTACCAATGATCGGCCTTCGACCTTGGATGTGAAGCTTTCATGACAGACAACCATTTTCAGCCTACCCGACTATTTTTTTGCCTTATCAAGCTATTATTCACCCTTATCGAGCATTTGTCAATGATATAGACCTATTTGTCACCCTTATCGCTGGGAGCTGTCGCCTTAGACGATTTCACATTTGACTTGACCATCGTCTTTAGCTATTTGTTACCCTTAGGTGTGTATTATACACCGTTGAGGCTTCATTTGTTACTGTTAAGGCTCTATTTGTCAATGGTATGAAGCTATTTGTCACCCTTGGGTTCTTCAGCTGGCGGGTGAGCTTCCGTCGACTCTTTTGGCTTCTGGCGTCAACGCCGTCAACATGAAAAAGATCATCTTTGGCCATTGTTCTAGTGCAAAGCTATTTTTCATAATCATTAACACAATGAAACAATTCATAAGTGTGTCATCAAGGTCATAACATGAACAAGACATAAAATCCATCCACCAATGCACCAAAGCACACTGACGCATAGATGAGTCATAGTGGTTGACATCATCAAAACCACAGGGACACAATAATAACCTTGAGAATTGAGCCTCATATTCGGCCACCATCAAGCTCCTTTGCTTCAATGAAGTAAATTTTGTCACTTTCTTTTCTTGAACCCTATCGAAGAAGTATTTATTGTTGAAGTGTTCCACAAACTCTTCCCACAACACCTGGTCCTGTGGTAGAGTTGCTTCTACAGACTCCCACCAAGTACGGGCATCATTTTGTAGCTGAAAAGTGGCCAATAGAACCTTTTCCTCATCCGCGCATTGTATAACGCGGAAGATCCTCTCGATCACCTTTACCCAGTGTTCCGTCTCATCTGGGTCCGTGGACCCTGCAAAATTGGGAGGGTTCATTCTTTTGAAGTTCCTGTGTAAGTTTCCCGCTCCACAGTTAGCTCTTCCTTGAGCTACTTGTTGCAGCGCTTGGGTCAGTCCTTGCACCGTCCGCTACATCTCACGCCATTGTGCTCTCTTGATAGCCATTGGTGAGAAGTCTGCAATAACAACTACAAAACTTAAGTGTTTATTTTATGTTCCTGATTTATCCTACTTTAAAGCTTAGCCCGTGGCTCTAACCATTCTCACTAGTAAGGTTCAAGATTCTATCAAAGGTTATTGATCAACCCTTAGAACATATATCAAGGGAAACCTAGGGTTTATGAAACCTAGGCTCTAATACCACAAAGACTGTCACGCCCCGACGTAGAATATCAAGACGCGACGAGTCGTAACACTCGTGTCGATCAGAACATGCATATAAGGGGGATCCAATTTCAAAGGAGATAACGACAAAAGAATACTATTATTCCGTTGAAGTAAAGTTTTACAACATCATTAAGCCATAAGAGGCATAATATAACTTCCAAACATACTTAGTTCTTGCAAGAGTAACAAATTTAAACCTAGGTATCTAAGATAAACTTGGTCCCTCTTTTCACTCTTGCCCGTCCCCAGTTGTTTGGAGTTCATCATCGGAACTACCTGAAATTTTAACTAAAAATATAGGGTGAGCGAAATGCTCAGTAGGATTTATATCTTTATATCAGGCAACTTTAAGTAATTAACAATTTAGATAAAGTTATTGTGCTATGCCGAGAATGGAACTAAAACATGGAACATTAATAAAAGAGAGAGTAAAGGAATGCAAGTAATTGGAATCACAAGTAGACAAGATATCAAGAGAAAAATTCAAGTATAGAATGATCATGTAGCAAGTAATATCATGGAATTGGCCATTTCACGCAAGTATGTACAAGTCAAGTATTTCATGTAATTCAAGTACTTTCGAGTATTCTAGCCAATCAAGTATTTCACGGATTGTGGAATGTCATAAACAAATCTTGCATGCATGTTTCGGTGCAATCTCACACCTGGTCAATAATAGCTCCCATGGGCACAAGTACTTTCGGGCGTTGCCCCCAGGACCAGACCGGGCCCCATTAACGCTAGGCATTGTGGTGATGGATCATAGATCTCATCTATATTTAGACATCCACATAGTATATATGGCCAAAGAATTTTAAGGTAAAGCTTATGAAATAAAGTATAGATCTAGCAAAAATTATCATTTAAGGAACAAGTAGTACAAGATTTCAAGTAGTTGTAAGAGAAGTTCAAGGATGATTTAAGGCATTAAGCTGATAATAAGGCATCATGTTTAACGACATTAATTCGATAAAGGAATTGGATTGATAGACACGGCACAATCGGTTCTCACGGGAAACCTTGTTAAATAGGCTTAGATCAAGTTTTTCATAGTCGGGTGTTCAGCTAGAAACTGAAGAATCACGGTCAGGTAAGAGGTGGGATAGTGGGAGGCTCCCCTCGTATTCACAAGGTCCTAATTAAGTAACCACTTATCCACTTAAAGCGTTTGCCCGTGGACCTCTTTCCTTAGAGACCATTCTTCCTTGAAAATTTTGCTAATTTCATGACTTGTCGGAAACACAGAAACACGTAAATCGAACGAAAATCATTCTTGCATATTCTAACATGTTCATTTGTAAAAGATTTCAATGAAGAAAAAGACATTGAAAAATGATGTCAAGCTTTCAGATAGAGCTTAGATCAAAATGGACAGAGTCAATCATGTATAGGAATTTTACGAAAATTCGAGCATAGTTGTTTAAATAATTAACAAGAGCTTTACGAGTTCATTCACCTAGTCATTTCTTTCTCGATAGTATTTTTAAGACAAGAACATGATCTTAAAATTCAAAATTAAAGTTTTGAAATAATGCACATAAACGAAGCAAATCGGACGTGGTTACCGCGTTCAAATCACGGTCCATATGTGATCCACGTTCTTAGATAGAAAATCGAAACTTATTCTTATAATGAAAATTCCATTTTTTTTGGACTTTAAATCTCAAAATAAGCCACAAATACATGATCATGAAAATTTGCATAGAGTCAAAATACTCATGCAAAGAAACATATATGAAGATCTAATTAAGTTTTGCCTGAGAGAAAACCTACCTAGTGGAAGATCGAAGAGGAAGAAGAACAAGAACGAAGAACACTTCGAACACTCCTCCAAACTTCAAGATCTCCTCCTCTCTACAACTAGCACTTCCCCAATGGATTTGTGCTTTGAGTAGGGAAGATCTCAGTCCTATTTATAGGCCAAGTCCCATAATTATTGTATTACTAATTTAATTCTATTTTTCACCTAATTTCCTATTTCACCCACCCATATTACTATTACACCAACTTATGTTGACAATAAATTCTAACATGTGAATGTTGAAATAAATCTCCTTTTATGACATAATCAATTATCTCATTTATTCAATGATGTTTTATTGCTAATTTAATTCTAAGTCAATTTTTCACCTAATTTTTCTATTTCACCAACTCATGTTACTATTACACCAACTTATGTTGACAATTAAATTCCAACATGTAAATGTTGAAATAAATATCCCTTTATGACATAATAAATTACATCATTTATTCACTGATATAAAAAATAACATCATCCACTAATTAGGATTTAATTAGAGCTAATAATTCTCTCTTAAATCAGATGCTACAGTACTGATACAGTACCGACGTCTTCGCCTTCTCAGAATCATAATCATGTCGCAAATCTCGCCGTTCATGTTAACACGTGAGATAGGGTTCGCGTTTATATATTATACACTTTAAAGACATAAAGAAAAATATTTATCATTTATTTTATTTTCATCTTTCATTATTTTTTTCTTCACATATAAATGCATATATAAAATTTTGAGTTGCTACATGTGTACAGTACCACGTTTAAAACGCGGTGTTGAGTCCGACCACGTTCTGCTTCTGTGAAAAAAAAAAGTTGCGTTCATACAGTGGACGCCAATTTCTGAAATTGGCGCCCACTGTATAAGACGCCAATTCTTCTGTGATTTTGCAGAACCTTCTTGTTCTGCTTGTTTTGCATTCATTTTTGCATATTATTGTCCATACATGTGTTTTTCTTTTCTTTTGCAATAGTTCTGCATTCTTAGGGCATTTTTGACTTGAGAGTGTTGTGCCCTGTGATTTTGATGATTGGTTTTAATGTGAGTTAATCACTTGATGATTGGTTTTGTTGTGAGTTAATCACTGTGAGTTATTCTGATGTGTGAGTCATCTTCATAAGTTCAGTCATTCTGATGTTCAGTCTGTTTATCAAAGCATTGCATTGTTGTTCAGTTAGTTTATCCTGATGTGTGAGTCATCTTCATATGTTCAGTCATTCTGATGTTCAGTCTGTTTATCAAAGCATTGCATTGCTGTTCAGTTAGTTTATCAGATCATAAAGCATTGTATTTGATGTTCAGTCATGTTATCTGCTGCATAAAGCATTCATATACACATACATCAGTTGCTTTACTCTGCTTGTGGAATTCTGTTCAGGATAAACATCCTTGCATCATCACAGTCAGCATAGTGTGGGTCGACCCCCTTTCTAGATGGGTCGACTCCCCAGATAAGTGTAGTCTATACACTGCATACACTTACATAAGTCTGCACATCAGCATCACGCAGCAAGTATGTATATCGCCTTCAGTAGGCATGTCAAGTCCACACATTGCATAGCATGCATCGTTCATCAACTGAAGTCTGTACACTGGCCAAGTCCATACAGAGTCTGCTGTTGCATTTGAAGTATATACATCGCACAACTTGCATGAATTCAAAGTGTGTACATTGTCAAGTCTTCACATCGGTTTTTCAAGTGTATACATTGGCACATGCATTACTTGTTCAAGTCAATACATTGGCCTTAGCACTCATACTCTGTACATTGGTCTTCATATTCAAAGTATGTACATTGTTCTTCACCTGAAGTCTACACGTTGGTCTTCATATTCAAAGTCTGTTGATGCGGGACGGACACGGGGACCGACTCTACGTGGTATGGACCTCGGACTCTAGATGCGGACACGACCAGCAACACATGATGGGAGAGACATTAGGCCCGACACGGAGAGCTCCTATGGGCTATACGTCGCTAACAGAACGCAAGCTCACTCGTCGTCCCAAGCGAGGGAAACGCGGATCGTGCGCAGTTGAAGAACCGGCAGAGTTCAAGGTAGTCAGACTCACTTCCGGACTCGGATCGAGTCGCGGGACGGCTCACTCTCACACTCACAGTGGTGACATGAACACACGGGCTAGTACCTATCGCTCTCGACAGCAGCAAAGACCATATACTAGCTAAGCAAATGAACGCCAAGAAGTTCGGACCATTACCTCCACGCACCCGGCGTGGCGAAGACAACCCCGGCCGAATCACGGACTCCCGGTTAACAATTATTACAGCAATACACTAAGTCGACCCACTCTACGCAGGGAGGTAAAAGGTCACATGTGGGGTCCGGGAATCGCGTAAATCGGGTTGACGGGCAGCATCTTGATGTCGCCCGGCGATGCCGAACTCTGCATTTTCGTGCTTTCCGAACGGCAGCTTCTATGGGCCCGCGGACGGCGCTGTCCTCCGGATCTGTGGGGGTGGGACCCACTGTGATGGGGACCCCTGGTGGCGCACCTCCACGGACGGCGGTCGGCCGGGAACACCGATCGGGGGTCGATCGGCCCCGATTCCCAATTCTGGAACTAACTTCCCCCGGATTTTGGTTGCTGTCTTCCGGCGCGCGCTCCGGCGAAAACGGCCGCTGCGATCAATCCCGACGTCGGATCGGGACGCATGAGCTATCGTTGGAAACCTCTCTTCAAATGCTTCAATCTAGAGCCAGAACGATCTACTAGATCTGGTCGGATCAGAACTTTATTGAATTTACAAGTCCATGTTGTATAGTAACCGAAATCTCAGATCTACAGGTGAGTTGTCTGAAGACTGCCTTTAACCGCGAGGAAGAGGGCCGATTCAGCTCCTGAGCTCTTCATAAAACTTGTGGGATTTTGAACAAGGATAATGGAGATATTTTTTGTGGACTGATTGGAGGTGGCTGTGATTTGTTATGATTTGTTTACTGGAGGGTGTTCGGATCTAGGAACTGGTGGACAGCACTGTAGCTATCTTTGAGATCGATTTTTGAAAAATATGGGATGGCCTCACAAAAATTCAAACAAATTTGGGGACGGTGGGGTTGATGGACAGAACTCCCAGTAAAATGGGGAGATCTAACAAAAATCAGAAATAGGTCCGAACACTTGAAACACAGGGCGGGTGGAAGTTGAAACAGCAAGCAGACAGATCTAGAAATTAAGGTTGGACGAAAATAAAAATATACCAAATGGGATCTTTATGACCAACCAAAATTTTTGGGACGTGCTTGACACCTCTGGAGCATCCCCTAAAATCCCAAGGTCGATCTGAGCTCGTGGCGGACACAGAGAATTCGTGGAATCTACTGTGGTCGGATGAAGGCAGAACTCCGGTGATCTCGGCGGTGATGCGATGGCGGCTCGTGGCGGCGGCGGCGGCGACCGGAATGATAAGGGGAGGAGTCACACCTCCAGAGGGAAGCCTTCATAGCTCAAAGGGGGAGAGGGAGGAGAGAGGAGGGGGGCGCACCAGCCCTTGCTCTTGGAATTTGTTTGATTCAAATGGCATTAATTCTCCAAAATGGGAAATTACAAGTATTTATGTGTTACATCTCAAATCCATTGTCCACCGTTGGATCTAGGGGATGGGAATGGGTGGCCTGGATTGAGTGTGACACACACACAAAAATTACAATAAAAAAAATAAGGGGGGGCGCACCATTGACTAGGGAGGCAAGGGGGACATGTTTGGTAGCCACCTTGGTCTTTGAAGTCCACTTGTCTCCCATGTGCCTTTTACCATTCAAACTTCTAGATGCCTCCATTTGACATGTTGACTGACCCCACATGGGGCCCATGAGCTGAGGTGGATCAATGGGAGGGGGTTTGTGGGCCCGTGGGACCCAGGGGTCCCATTTTACAAATAAACCCCTCTTACAATCAAAATTACATACCGAATAAAATGAAATAAACACAAATTACACACAAATAAAGTCTAACTAATATGATAAATGGGGAGGCTCAAGGCGGAGTCTCCAGGCTGTCTCCGAGCCAGATGGACGCAGAGGTGGGTCGAGTCGTGCTCCGTGTGCGGTACCGGTGGCTCGGTGTGTCACGCCGCTCAACTGCTCGGGTGTCCGCACCATCTGTACATCCTCCGCTTAGCCTTCAAAGTCTGTACAGCCATTCCTTGAGGTCAAGTCCATACATCGGCACTGTAGCTTGCTCAACTGAAGTCTATACATCCTTCATTGGCCTAGTCTATACATTGACGTACTGTTCATGCATCAGTCATCTTCCAAGTCTATACATCGCCTTCTGCAAGCATTCTTCAAGTATGTACAGCCTGTGCATTGCTTCATAACAAGTCTAGACATCCTGGTTGTGTTCTAAGTCTACACATCCTACTAGGTCGCACTTCAAAGTCTGTACATTGCGCAGCACTGTATAAGTCCATACATTGGCAGCACTACACAAGTCTATACTTTGGCGTTGGGCATCCAAGTCTAGACATTGATTCACTATTCAAGCCTTGATTCAAAGTCTGTACATTGCTTGGCGCTCACCAAGTCTGTACATCGCTTCAAGCGTTCCAAAGTCTATACATGACTTGTATCATTAAGTTTAGACATTGAACTGTAGCTTCCTTAGTTGAAGTCTATACATTGCTGATCGAACGTAAGTGTATACATTCCAACCTTTTCCTACGTTCGCTGCTTTAGCTACACCCGAAGTCTACACATTGGCAAAGTGTATACATCACTCATGCAAGTCTGTACAGCCAACGCATTCATTGATTCAAAGTCTGTACACTGGTCCTCAAGCTTACCAAGCCTGTACATTGGCCTTCAAGACTTTCAAGTCTGTACAACCTGATTTGTCGTTCAGAGTTCAAAGTCTATACATCGTGGGCTTCAGTTCTTCGAGTCTGTACATCCTTCAAGGGCCAAGTCCATACACTATCTCGCTCACATCTTCAAGGGTGATTGAGCATCGTGAAGTCTGTACAGTGGCTGAGCATCGTGAAGTCTATTCAGTGGATGAGCATTGAAATGTCTATACATTGGTTAGGCTCGTTCATGCAGCGTTCATCCCAAGTCTGTACATTGGTTCAGGTTTACCAAGTCTATACATTGCTTCAATATTCTCAAAGTCTATACAGCCTGCCTTATCGTTCAGAGTCTCTACATCATTCCTCAAAGGCCAAGTGTATACATTGTCCATGTGTTCAAATGTTTCAAGTCTATACACTGAGGATGCTGAAGGCCTTCAAGTGTATACACTCTCACGTTGTTCATACTTGGCTATATGCTGTTTTCAAGTGTATACACACTCACATTTGACACACTTGCCTAATTGATGTCTCTAAGTCTATACACTCGATGGCTTCTTACATTTCACAGAAGTCCACACATTCCCCCTTGTTATGATAATGCATTCTTCAGCAAGTATATACACTGAGGTCCCATGAAGACTTACAAGTCTATACACTCTCTCAGTATGACTCAGGTTAATGATTGGGCGCGTGAACCGAGGATGATGCCTGGCACGTGATCTGAGGTGCTCTCTGGGCGGGAACCTGAAGGACACACGCCCTAGCACCTACTGAAGCTGATATAAATAGAAGCCTTCGTCCACTGAAGAGATAAAATGAGAATAGAAGAGGGCTGATCGAGACTGTGAGAAAAGAAGCAGAGAAACAGAAGAAGAAGAAAGAAGAAGAAGAGAAGCAGAGAGCAGAAGAAGAAAGAAGAAGAAGAAGAAGAAAGAAGAAGAGTGCGAGAGCAGCAAAAGAAAGAGAGAAAAGAAAGAGAAGCAGAAAGAAGAAGAAAGAAGAGGAAGAAAGGAAGAGAGGAGAGAGTGCTATTGAAGATCTGTTCAGTCTGTTCGTGGATCAAATCCAGAACGACTATGCTCATTGAGAGCTATATTTCTTGTGTTTCATTTCTAGCTTTTGTCGCTGTGCTTTTTATGTTTTCTTATTTTTCCTTTTATTACTCTGGTTACTATTGTTCTTTCGATTCTCAGTAGTGAGGTTGGGTTCCTCCTGTGGACTCAGGAGAAGGGAGGATTGGTCTTCCGATTCTGGGCTTGTGGGTTGCAAGTCCAGGGGTCCCTCCTGGTCTGGAGGAAGAGAGGTCTGCGACCTCTGGTTTGCTGGTGACGGGGAGTCACTGGTGGGTTCCCTCCTGGTCTGGAGGAAGAGAGACCTAGTCTCTGGTTTCCAAGTGGCTGGGAGCCACTTGGGGTGTCCCTCCGGTCTGGAGGAAGAGGGGAGGTTGTTCCCCTGGTCAAGCTGTGTGGCAGCATCTTGTTCGCAGACTGAGTCTGTAGTTTTCTAGCTTGTGCTAGTGGAAGCCTCACTCTGGTTGGGAGTGAGGGGTGGACGTAGGTCTGTGGACCGAACCACCTAAAAATCTCTTGAGCAGTGGTTTGTCTGGTTGATTGCTTCCGCTAGATGATTGGATAGGTGGGCTCCATGTGTTTGTTCATAAGTTCAATTGAATTAATTTTATTCTGGAACTGTGTTTAGCTTCTGAGTTTTAATTTGGGCATTATTTCTAGAGGGATACATTCACCCCCCCTCTGTATCCGGACCTTGCACTCTATCAATTGGTATCAGAGCAGTGTCTGCATAGAAGGTCCAGCGACCTGCAGATCCGATCCTGTAGTCTTCGGTGCTTATTTGCTTTTGGTGCATCAATATTCCTGTTGCATTATATCTGATCTGTTTCCATGGGTGAACCACCAGTTTTCAACGGTTCCAATTTTAGTGTATGGTTTGCTAGTCTGAAAAATTATGCTAAATCTGTTAATCCAGACTTGTGGAAAGTGATTTCACACGGTCCTCATGAACTACCAAAGAAAAAGTCCAAATGGACTGACATTCATAAATCAATGCATGAAGAGAATCAGATAGCTATAAATCTAATGAAGGTAGCTACTGATAGAGCTTTTCATTCATGTTTCTTAGATTACAGCTCTGCTAAAGATATTCTGGACATGCTGAAGCGAACTCAGAAGAGAAATGAGGACAGCTGCATGATGGCTGACAGAAGCAATCAAAGTGGCAGCCCAAATGAAGAAGATGATGATGATGAAGTAAATCTCTTTGAGAACTATACCTTGGATGACTGGGAAAATTCATATGCTGAATTATTAGAGTCTCATGAACAGTTAAGAAAACAATACAAAAAATTGAAGAAGAATAGTAGGTCAGACAGTTTCAATTCTCCATGTAAAAACTGTGCTGAACTGAAAAATGTTCATGATGCTTTTATGTCTGATATTCAAATGTTGAAAAAGCAAATTTCGTTGCTGAAGATTGAGAATCAAGATCATGTAAAAGAGATCTCTGAACTTGAGAAGAAGCTTAGCCTAACTTGTAATGATTCTGTTCAAAGTAAGAATTTGCTGGAAAAATTTGAATGTGTTAAGTCTGAACTAAGTAGGCTAGAATCTGAAAATGACTCTTTGAAATAATCTGTTAAAGATAATGAAAAAAAATTTGGGAAACTTGAGCAAGAGAAGAATTTGGTTGCTGAAAAATTGAATGCCATAAAATCTGTAAACATAGAATTACATAAAGATTTTGAAAAATAACAATGAGAAATGAAGGAAATTGAATATGGAAGAAAGTATGAAGTCAATTCAGAAGACCAGCTTCTAATAAATGAATTGGTTCAGAATGATAAGCTTAAAGAAGAAATTGAAAAATTGAAGCTGTTAAACAGTGGCATGTCTGAAAGACTTCTTACATTGGAGAAAGGAAAAGTCATCTGTACAAATGAAACTGAAAAAGAAGATGATCTGAGAAAGGAGATCGAAGAATACAAAATTTCCAACAAGGTTTTGAGTGAAGCTGTCAATTGCAGTGAACAAGAGACTGCAAGTTATGAGTTACATATTGCCTCTCTAAAATATGAAATCCTAGACTTGAGGAAATCTCTGTCTAAATTTGTTGATGGATAAGAAAATCTGGACATGTTGTTAGGTGTTAAGGTCAATACTCAAAAGGAAGAGTTAGGCTACAACAATGTCAATAAAAAGGATTTCAAAAACAAGCTAATGACATCTTTTATCAAAGCATCAGATGTAGCCACCACCTCAGAAAATAAACAACCAAATGTTCAGAAGAATCAGAAACAAACTGGAAAAATGGAAAAGGTTAGTCATGTGAAGAAGGGATTGAATCAAATTGAAAATGTGCATGCTGTAAAACACACTGATACACCTAGACATGCACATAAAAGAGAAATCATGAAATATCATTACTATCACAAGATTGGCCACTTGATGCATGAATGTAACTTAATGAAATCAGCTGATCTGAAAGCTAGAGAAAAGCATGGTAGGGATTCGCAGATCAAGTTCCCTGCCCTTCAGAAAAAGAGTGTCGCATGTTCTAATTGTGATAAAGTAGGACACACTACTGCTCATTGCTGGTTTGCAAGTGGTGAGGAAAAATCATGTTCATATCATACAAAATACTTTGCAAATCAGCATGTTTTTAATAGGAACAAATCTGTTTCAAAGAACCAGCACAACATCTGTTTTAACTGCAACAAAGTTAGTCACAAGGCCTCTGAATGCTGGTCAGGTTCTTTTAGAAGAAACTCTCTCAATTGCTCCACTGTAGAAAGCATGGCCATACAGTCAAGGACTGTTGGCATATTCAGGGTAGAAATGTGAATTTCAAACATGCTAAATTCCCTGCAAATAAAAAAGCTTTTGATAGAAATGGTATTATACCTAGAGGCAAGCATAATAAGTGCTTCAAATGTGGGAAGTATGGCCACACAGTCAAGGACTGTTGGCATGCCCAAGGAGGCTATGGCAATAATGAACTCAACTTTAAAAGGAAGACTTCTGTCAACACCCATGCTGTCAAATTCCTTGTAAAACAATTTACAAAACTTTCATGTTATAACTGTGGAAAGCCAGGTCACAGGGCTGCAACCTGTTGGCTGGCAGGATATCAAAATCAAACTGGTTTTGGTAAACAGAATTTTTATTCTGTTAACAAAAAATTTCATGCATATGCACATAGAATTCATGCTAACAAGAATGTGCATAAATCAGATCTGAAAACTGCTGCTTCTTACCATCATTATGGTAAATCTGGACATTTGATGGATGGTTATCCTCTGATGAAATTTAATGATCATCAAGTTAAAAATGTGTTGAGAAAACCTGCTAGGAGTGATACTGCCATGTCAGGACCCAAGATTTCTTGGGTGCCTATTTGTGCAAAATAGTTTGCTAACTTGCAGGTGTGCCTTGGAAGTTGATAAATAAAGAGGGGTAATAATCCAAGGCACTCAAGAAGAAAACCCCGTCCTGAACTTTTCAGGTAAATTTCTTGCACTTCCTGTTTTGAGTCCTACTGTATAGCACATTAAATCTGATTTTGCATATTCATTCATCATCTGCCATGTGCATTATTTTCTGATCATGCACTTGCTGAGTGTTCTATGCAAATTTGAGATTAAAAGGGTTGTCTGCATTTGATGGATACATATGCCAATTGCAATTGTTTGATAATTGTTGTTATGCATAATCTCTGAAAAAAATTGCATTCTGAAATTTCTGAAAAATCTGAACTGCATATGAATGTGGTTTGAAATTTATCTGTTGCATAGCTCACAGAAAATCTGGATTGCATATAGGACTGCATGTTGAATTATCATGATTGACCTCTATGGTATATAAATGGTAAGATACCAAAAGGTAGGGAAATCTGTCTGGAGGTTCTTGCTATGTGTGAGGTGGTCTTTTAGACCAAGTGCTCCGCCTGGTATCATGGGTCATCTTGCTTAATAGGGCAGTCTGATTGAGCATAAGTCACATTGTCATATGTTCAGTCTTCAGTGCAAATCATTGCATGTTTTTCAGGGGGAGTTAATTGCATGTCTTTGCATAGCATCCAATGTTGAGTGTTTGCATGTCCTTGCATACATATAGTGCATCGCATTTCCTTACATTGAAAAATGTCAAAAAGAGTGACTGAATGCATATTGTCAGTGGGAGTCAATGCATTGCATGTAGGTTGTCAAATGCATACTCGTGTGAGAACTCATTGCATATCATTTCGTATTAATTTTGTTGACAAACCTTGAACACAATTTGAAAAACACTGGGCTTCAAAATCTCCTCTATCATTTGATATCTGAATTCCATTAGTCTTTCATGAAGATTTCAATGAGACTATCTCGATCATAAATCTGAAAACACTTGAACTAGGAATCTTCTATTATACGATTTTATGAATGTCTAAAATAACTCATGTGGTTTAAGCTTTATATATTCATGGAGTTTGACTTTAAAACCTCTTAAAAAATATCTGAATCATGTTTAATAAACTTTAACCATCTGTTTCATGCTGTGTCTTGTAAAATCTTCTGAAATCTGCACTATTGAATACATGGCTTTATTTGGTTAAGTACATGAAATTATTATTGATTTGAAGCAAATGAATTTTTCTAAAATGTCTAAAGGGTAATTTCTGTCAGAGCAATGACTTTGGTCACTGAGAAACACATGTCCAAAGAACTGTGTCATGATGTGCCATAGTTATCTCTGCTTAAGAATGAATGTTAATCAGGAAGAGCAATGGCATGCACACTGAGAAATACCACTCACCCATCAAGAAATGATTTGAAGTGTGTCATGATGTGTAAATGCTATCTCTGTTCATATAAAGTACGACAATTAGTCACACTAAGTGCTTAGGGATATTGGCCTCTGATCAAGGTATATCCTCTAGTTACAAGGTGTGCACTGAACTAGAGTGCTCGTAAAATTTGTAGCATGAAAAATTGTTGAATAAATTGAAATATCAGAATATTGATGCTAAAATCAAATTGCTACAACCCTAGACAAATTCACATGACTTCTTAATTGCTTGATCTCAATACTAGTGCATGTAATTCCGATTGAAGTAAATAAATTTGATTGTGTAAGAGAAAGGGAGGTTAATCAAGATAAAAATGAGGGCTTGGTTCATTTTTATTAAACCATGGTTTTAGATATCAATACAGAATTTTATTGATAAACTCTGCATACATCATGTTTAAACCATGCTGATCAATAAACTTCATTCATAAGCCCTTATAATGGAAGACTTTGAAAAATTATGTTTTGGATTTATGAGATTGATATCTCCTTGAAAATCTTGTTGAACTTCTTGTGCTTGGAGCCTCTTTGAAAATCTGTTATTTGAAACTCTTCTGCTCACTGTCCTTGAATTCCACTGTGGTCTCCCTCTCAACCATATCAATTGGGAGAAATACAACAGATGCATATCAATTGGCATCTATTCAGGGGGAGCTTCCTTGTCGTCGTGAATCATATTCATAACAATTGTGACCTTGCATTCATATATTTAGGGGGAGGTTTTACATTTCTTGTTGCATCTGCATTTCTGCATTCATACCTCTCCATGGTTCATCCTGTTTATTACAAGGGGGAGAAATTGACTGAATTTTTAAACATGCTTTAACTTCTCAAACTATTTTCTTTTTGATGAAGTCAAAGGGGGAGAATAGTTTGTGTCATCAGAATTACTCACAGTGTAGTGTTGCCATCATCAAAAAGGGGGAGATTATTGTGCCCCTGTGATTTTGATGATTGGTTTTGATGTGAGTTAATCACTTGATGATTGGTTTTGTTGTGAGTTAGTCACTGTGAGTTATTCTGATGTGTGAGTCATCTTCATATGTTCAGTCATTCTGATGTTCAGTCTGTTTATCAAAGTATTGCATTGCTGTTCAGTTAGTTTATCCTGATGTGTGAGTCATCTTCATATGTTCAGTCATTCTGATGTTCAGTCTGTTTATCAAAGCATTACATTGCTGTTCAGTTAGTTTATCAGATGATAAAGCATTGCATTTGATGTTCAGTCATGTTATCTGCTGCATAAAGCATTCATATACACATACATTAGTTGCTTTACTCTGCTTGTGGAATTCTATTCAGGCTAAACATCCTTGCATCATCACAGTCAGCATAGTGTGGGTCGACCCCCTTTCTAGATGGGTCGACTCCCTAGATAAGTGTAGTCTATACACTGCATACACTTACATAAGTCTGCACATCAGCATCACGCAGCAAGTATGTATATCGCCTTCAGTAGGCATGTCAAGTCCACACATTGCATAGCATGCATCCTTCATCAACTGAAGTCTGTACACTGGCCAAGTCCATACAGAGTCTTCTGTTGCATTTGAAGTATATACATCGCACAACTTGCATGAATTCAAAGTGTGTACATTGTCAAGTCTTCACATCGATTTTTCAAGTGTATACATTGGCACATGCATTACTTGTTCAAGTCAATACATTGGCCTTAGCTCTCATACTCTATACATTGGTCTTCATATTCAAAGTATGTACATTGGTGTTCACCTGAAGTCCACACGTTGGTCTTCATATTCAAAGTCTGTACATCCTCCACTTAGCCTTCAAAGTCTGTACAGCCATTCCTTGAGGTCAAGTCCATACATCGGCACTGTAGCTTGCTCAACTGAAGTCTATACATCCTTCATTGGCCTAGTCTATACATTGGTGTACTATTCATGCATCAGTCATCTTCCAAGTCTATACATCGCCTTCTGCAAGCATTCTTCAAGTATGTACAGCCTGTGCATTGCTTCATAACAAGTCTAGACATCCTGGTTGCGTTCTAAGTCTACACATTCTGCTAGGTCTCACTTCAAAGTCTGTACATTGCGCAGCACTGTTCAAGTCCATACATTGGCAGCACTGCACAAGTCTATACTTTGGCATTGGGCATCCAAGTCTAGACATTGATCCACTATTCAAGCCTTGATTCAAAGTCTGTACATTACTTGGCGCTCACCAAGTCTGTACATCGCTTCAAGCGTTCCAAAGTCTATACATGGCTTGTATCATTAAGTCTAGACATTGCACTGTAGCTTCCTTAGTTGAAGTCTATACATTGCTGATCGAACGTAAGTCTATACATTCCAACCTTTTCCTACGTTCGCTGCTTTAGCTACACCCTAAGTCTACACATTGGCAAAGTGTATACATCGCTCATGCAAGTCTGTACAGCCAACACATTCATTGATTCAAAGTCTGTACACTGGTCCTCAAGCTTACCAAGTCTGTACATTGGCCTTCAAGACTTTCAAGTCTGTACAGCCTGATTTGTCGTTCAGAGTTCAAAGTCTATACATCGTGGGCTTCAGTTCTTTGAGTCTGTACATCCTTCAAGGGCCAAGTCCATACATTGTCTCACTCACATCTTCAAGGGTGATTGAGCATCGTGAAGTCTGATTGAGCATCGTGAAGTCTGATTGAGCATCATGAAGTCTATACAGTGGCTGAGCATCGTGAAGTCTATTCAGTGGATGAGCATTGAAATGTCTATACATTGGTTAGGCTCGTTCATGCAGCGTTCATCCCAAGTCTGTACATTGGTTCAGGTTTACCAAGTCTATACATTGCTTCAATATTCTCAAAGTCTATACAGCCTGCCTTATCGTTCAGAGTCTCTACATCATTCCTCAAAGGCCAAGTGTATACGTTGTCCATGTGTTCAAATGTTTCAAGTCTATACACTGAGGATGCTGAAGGCCTTCAAGTGTATACACTCTCACGTTGTTCATACTTGGCTATATGCTGTTTTCAAGTGTATACACACTCACATTTGACACACTTGCCTAATTGATGTCTCTAAGTCTATACACTCGATGGCTTCTTACATTTCACAGAAGTCCACACATTCCCCCTTGTTATGATATTGCATTCTTCAGCAAGTATATACACTGAGGTCGCATGAAGACTTACAAGTCTATACACTCTCTCAGTATGACTCAGGTTAATGATTGGGCACGTGAACCGAGGATGATGCCTGGCACGTGATCCAAGGTGCTCTCTGGGTGGGAACCTGAAGGACACACGCCCTAGCACCTGCTGAAGATGATATAAATAGAAGCCTTCGTCCACTGAAGAGATAAAATGAGAATAGAAGAGGGCTGATCGAGACTATGAGAAAAGAAGCAGAGAAGCAGAAGAAGAAGAAAGAAGAAGGAGAGAGGCAGAGAGCAGAAGAAGAAAGAAGAAGAAGAAGAAAGAAGAAGAGTGCGAGAGCAGCAAAAGAAAGAGAGAAAAGAAAGAGAAGCAGAAAGAAGAAGAAAGAAGAGGAAGAAAGGAAGAGAGGAGAGAGTGCTATTGAAGATCTGTTCAGTCTGTTCGTGGATCAAATCCAGAACGACTATGCTCATTGAGAGCTATATTTCTTGTGTTTCATTTCTAGCTTTTGTCGCTGTGCTTTTTATGTTTTCTTATTTTCCCTTTTATTACTCTAGTTACTATTGTTCTTCCGATTCTCAGTAGTGAGGTCGGGTTCCTCTTGTGGACTCAGGAGAAGGGAGGATTGGTCCTCCGGTTCTGGGCTTGTGGGTTGCAAGTCCAGGGGTCCCTCCTAGTCTGGAGGAAGAGAGGTCTGCGACCTCTGGTTTGCTGGTGACGGGGAGTCATTGGTGGGTTCCCTCCTGGTCTGGAGGAAGAGAGACCTAGTCTCTGGTTTCCAAGTGGCTGGGCGCCACTTGGGGTGTCCCTCCGGTCTGGAGGAACAGGGGAGGTTGTTCCCCTGGTCAAGCTGTGTGGCAGCATCTTGTTCGCAGACTGAGTCTGCAGTTTTCTAACTTGTGCTCGTGGAAGCCTCACTCCGGTTGGGAGTGAGGGGTGGACGTAGGTCTGTGGACCGAACCACCTAAAAATCTCTTGAGCAGTGGTTTGTCTGGTTGATTGCTTCCGCTAGATGATTGGATAGGCGCGCTCCATGTGTTTGTTCATAAGTTCAATTGAATTAGTTTTATTCTGGAACTGTGTTTAGCTTCTGAGTTTTAATTTGGGCATTATTTCTAGAGGGATACATTCACCCCCCTCTGTATCCGGACCTTGCACTCTATCAATTGGTATCAGAGCAGTGTCTGCATAGAAGGTCCAGCGACCTGCTGATCCGATCCTGCAGTCTTCGGTGCTTATTTGCTTTTGGTGCATCAATATTCCTATTGCATTATATCTGATCTGTTTCCATGGGTGAACCACCAGTTTTCAACGGTTCCAATTTTAGTGTATGGTTTGCTAGTCTGAAAAATTATGCTAAATCTGTTAATCTAGACCTGTGGAAAGTGATTTCACACGGTCCTCATGAACTACTAAAGAAAAAGTCCAAATGGACTGACATTCATAAATCAATGCATGAAGAGAATCAGATAGCTATAAATCTAATGAAGGCAGCTACTGATAGAGCTTTTCATTCATGTTTCTTAGATTGCAGCTCTGCTAAAGATATTCTGGACATGCTGAAGCGAACTCAGAAGAGAAATGAGGACAGCTGCATGATGGCTGACAGAAGCAATCAAAGTGGCAGCCAAAATGAAGAAGATGATGATGATGAGGTAAATCTCTTTGAGAACTATACCTTGGATGACTGGGAAAATTCATATGCTGAATTATTAGAGTCTCATGAACAGTTAAGAAAACAATACAAAAAATTGAAGAAGAATAGTAGGTCAGACAGTTTCAATTCTCCATGTAAAAACTGTGCTGAACTGAAAAATGTTCATGATGCTTTTATGTCTGATATTCAAATGTTGAAAAAGCAAATTTCATTGCTGAAGATTGAGAATCAAGATCATGTAAAAGAGATCTCTGAACTTGAGAAGAAGCTTAGCCTAACTTGTAGTGATTCTGTTCAGAGTAAGAATTTGCTGGAAAAATTTGAATGTGTTAAGTCTGAACTAAGTAGGCTAGAATCTGAAAATGACTCTCTGAAACAATCTGTTAAAGATAATGAAGAAAAATTCGGGAAACTTGAGCAAGTGAAGAATTTGGTTGCTGAAAAATTGAATGCCATAAAATCTGTAAACATAGAATTACAGAAAGATTTTGAAAAATAACAATGAGAAATGAAGGAAATTGAAAATGGAAGAAAGTATGAAGTCAATTCAAGAGACCAGCTTCTAATAAATGAATTGGTTCAGAATGATAAGCTTAAAGAAGAAATTGAAAAATTGAAGCTGTTAAACAGTGGCATGTCTGAAAGACTTCTTACATTGGAGAAAGGAAAAGTCATCTGTACAAATGAAACTGAAAAAGAAGATGATCCGAGAAAGGAGATCGAAGAATACAAAATTGCCAACAAGGTTTTGAGTGAAGCTGTCAATTGCAGTGAACAAGAGACTGCAAGTTATGAGTTACATATTGCCTCTCTAGAATATGAAATCCTAGACTTGAGGAAATCTCTGTCTAAATTTGTTCATGGACAAGAAAATCTGGACAGGTTGTTAAGTGTTAAGGTCAATACTCAAAAGGAAGGGTTAGGCTACAACAATGTCAATAAAAAGGCTTTCAAAAACAAGCTAATGACATCTTTTATCAAATCATCAGATGTAGCCACCACCTCAGAAAATAAACAACCAAATGTTTAGAAGAATCAGAAACAAACTGGAAAAATGGAAAAGGTCAGTCATGTGAAGAAGGGATTGAATCAAATTGAAAATGTACATGCTGTAAAACACACTGATACACCTAGACATGCACATAAAAGAGAAATCATGAAATGTCATTACTGTCACAAGATTGGCCTCTTGATGCATGAATGTAACTTAATGAAATCAGATGATCTGAAAGCTAGAGAAAAGCATGGTAGGGATTCGCAGATCAAGTTCCCTGTCCCTCAGAAAAAGAGTGTCACATGTTCTAATTGTGATAAAGTAGGACACACTACTGCTCATTACTGGTTTGCAAGTGGTGAGGAAAAATCATGTTCATATCATACAAAATACTTTGCAAATCAGCATATTTTTAATAGGAACAAATCTGTTTCAAAGAACCAGCACAACATCTGTTTTAACTGCAACAAAATTAGTCACAAGGCCTCTGAATGCTGGTCAGGTTCTTTTAGAAGAAACTCTCTCAATTGCTCTCACTGTAGAAAGCATGGCCATACAGTCAAGGACTGTTGGCATATTCAGGGTAGAAATGTGAATTTCAAACATGCTAAATTCCCTGCAAATAAAAAAGCTTTTGATAGAAATGGTATTGTACCTAGAGGCAAGCACAATAAGTGCTTCAAATGTGGGAAGTATGGCCACACAGTCAAGGACTGTTGGCATGCCCAAGGAGGCTATGGCAATAATGAACTCAACTTTAAAAGGAAGACTTCTGTCAACACCCATGCTGTCAAATTCCCTGTAAAACAATTTACAAAACTTTCATGTTATAACTATGGAAAGCCAGGTCACAGGGCTGCAACCTGTTGGCTGGCAGGGTATCAAAATCAAACTGGTTTTGGTAAACATAATTTTTATTCTGTTAACAAAAAATTTCATGCATATGCACATAGAATTCATGCTAACAAGAATATGCATAAATCAGATCTGAAAACTACTGCTTCTTGCCATCATTATGGCAAATCTGGACATTTGATGGATGGTTATCCTCTGATGAAATTTAATGATCATCAAGTTAAAAATGTGTTGAGAAAACCTGCTAGGAGTGATACTGCCATGTCAGGACCCAAGATTTCTTGGGTGCCTATTTGTGCAAAATAGTTTGCTAACTTGCAGGTGTGCCTTGGAAGCTGATTAATAAAGAGGGGTAATAATCCAAGGCACTCAAGAAGAATACCCCTTCCTGAACTTTCCAGGTAAATTTCTTGCACTTCCTGTTTTGAGTCCTACTGTATAGCACATTAAATCTGATTTTGCATATCCATTCATCATCTGCCATGTGCATTATTTTCTGATCATGCACTTGCTGAGGGTTCTTTGCAAATTTAAGATTAAAAGTGTTGTCTGCATCTGATGCATACATATGCCAATTGCAATTGTTTGATAATTGTTGTTATGCATAATCTCTAAAAATAAATTACATTCTAAAATTTTTGAAAAATCTGAACTGCATATGAATGTGGTTTGAAATTTGTCTGTTGCATAGCTCTCTGAAAATCTGGATTGCATGTTGAATTATCATGATTGACCTCTATGGTATATAAATGGTAAGCTACCAAAAGACAGGGAAATCTGTCTGGAGGTTCTTGCTATGTGTGAGGTGGTCTTTTAGACCAAGTGCTCCGCCTGGTACCATGGGTCATCTTGCTTAATAGGGCAGTCTGATTGAGCATAAGTCACATTGTCATATGTTCAGTCTTCAGTGTAAATCATTGCATGTTTTTCAGGGGGAGTTAATTGCATGTCTTTGCATAGCATCCAATGTTGAGTGTTTGCATGTCCTTGCATACATATAGTGCATCGCATTTCCTTACATTGAAAAATGTCAAAAAGAGTGACTGATGCATATTGTCAGGGGGAGTCAATGCATTGCATGTAGGTTGTCAAATGCATACTCGTGTGAGAACTCATTGCATATCCTTTTCTTATTGATTTTGTTGACAAACCTTGAACACAATTTGAAAAACACTGGGCTTCAAAATCTCCTCTATCATTTGATATCTGAATTCCATCAGTCTTTCATGAAGATTTCAATGGGACTATCTCGATCATAAATCTGAAAACACTTGAACTAGGAATCTTCTATTATACGATTTTATGAATGTCTAAAATAACTCATGTGGTTTAAGCTTAATGTATTCATGGAGTTTGACTTTAAAATCTCTTAAAAAATATCTGAATCATGTTTAATAAACTTTAACCATCTATTTCATGCTGTGTCTTGTAAAATCTTCTGAAATCTGCACTATTGAATACATGACTTTATTTGGTTAAGTACATGAAATTATTATTGATTTGAAGCAAATGAATTTTTCTAAAATGTCTAAAGGGTAATTTCTGTCAGAGCAATGACTTTGGTCACTGAGAAACACATGTCCAAAGAACTGTGTCATGAGGTGCCATAGTTATCTCTGCTTAAGAATGAGTGTTAATCAGGCAGAGCAATGGCATGCACACTGAGAAATACAACTCACCCATCAAGAAATGATTTGAAGTGTGTCATGATGTGTAAATGCTATCTCTGTTCATATAAAGCACGACAATTAGTCACACTAAGTGCTTAGGGATATTGGCCTCTGATCAAGGTATATCCTCTAGTTACAAGGTGTGCACTGAACTAGAGTGCTCGTAAAATTTGTAGCATGAAAAATTGTTGAATAAATTGAAATATCTGAATATTGATGCTAAAATCAAATTGCTACAACCCTAGACAAATTCACATGACTTCTTAATTGCTTGATCTCAATACTAGTGCATGTAATTCCGATTGAAGTAAATAAATTTGATTGTGTAAGAGAAAGAGAGGTTAATCAAGATAAAAATGAGGGCTTGGTTCATTTTTATTAAACCATGGTTTTAGATATCAATACAGAATTTTATTGATAAACTCTGCATACATCATGTTTAAACCATGCTGATCAATAAACTTCATTCATAAGCCCTTATAATGGAAGACTTTGAAAAATTATGTTTTGGATTTATGAGATTGATATCTCCTTGAAAATCTTGTTGAACTTCTTGTGCTTGGAGCCTCTTTGAAAATCTGTTATTTGAAACTCTTCTGCTCACTGTCCTTGAATTCCACTGTGGTCTCCCTCTCAACCATATCAATTGGGAGAAATACAACAGATGCATATCAATTGGCATATATTCAGGGGGAGCTTCCTTGTCATCTTGAATCATATTCATAACAATTGTGACCTTGCATTCATATATTTAGGGGGAGGTTTTGCATTTCTTGTTGCATCTGCATTTCTGCATTCATACCTCTCCATGGTTCATCCTGTTTATTGCAAGGGGGAGAAATTGACTGAATTTTTAAACATGCTTTAACTTCTCAAACTATTTTCTTTTTGATGAAGTTAAAGGGGGAGAATAGTTTGTGTCATCAGAATTACTCACAGTGTAGTGTTGCCATCATCAAAAAGGGGGAGATTGTTGTGCCCCTGTGGTTTTGATGATTGGTTTTGATGTGAGTTAATCACTTGATGATTGGTTTTGTTGTGAGTTAATCACTGTGAGTTATTCTGATGTGTGAGTCATCTTTATATGTTCAGTCATTCTGATGTTCAGTCTGTTTATCAAAGCATTGCATTGCTGTTCAGTTAGTTTATCCTGATGTGTGAGTCATCTTTATATGTTCAGTCATTCTGATGTTCAGTCTGTTTATCAAAGCATTGCATTGCTGTTCAGTTAGTTTATCAGATCATAAAGCATTGCATTTGATGTTCAGTCATGTTATCTGCTGCATAAAGCATTCATATACACATACATCAGTTGCTTTACTCTGCTTGTGGAATTCTGTTCAGGCTAAACATCCTTGCATCATCACAGTCAGCATAGTGTGGGTCGACCCCCTTTCTAGATGGGTCGACTCCCCAGATAAGTGTAGTCTATACACTGCATGCACTTACATAAGTCTGCACATCAGCATCACGCAGCAAGTATGTACATCACCTTCAGTAGGCATGTCAAGTCCACACATTGCATAGCATGCATCGTTCATCAACTGAAGTCTGTACACTAGCCAAGTCCATACAGAGTCTTCTGTTGCATTTGAAGTATATACATCGCACAACTTGCATGAATTCAAAGTGTGTACATTGTCAAGTCTTCACATCGATTTTTCAAGTGTATACATTGGCACATGCATTACTTGTTCAAGTCAATACATTGGCCTTAGCTCTCATACTCTGTACATTGGTCTTCATATTCAAAGTATGTACATTGGTCTTCACCTGAAGTCCACACGTTGGTCTTCATATTCAAAGTCTGTACATCCTCCGCTTAGCCTTCAAAGTCTGTACAGCCATTCCTTGAGGTCAAGTCCATACATCGACACTGTAGCTTGCTCAACTGAAGTCTATACATCCTTCATTGGCCTAGTCTATACATTGGCGTACTCTTCATGCATCAGTCATCTTCCAAGTCCATACATCACCTTCTGCAAGCATTCTTCAAGTATGTACAGCCTGTGCATTGCTTCATAACAAGTCTAGACATCCTGGTTGCGTTCTAAGTCTACACATCCTGCCAGGTCGCACTTCAAAGTCTGTACATTGCGTAGCACTGTACAAGTCCATACATTGGTAGCACTGCACAAGTCTATACTTTGGCGTTGGGCATCCAAGTCTAGACATTGATTCACTATTCAAGCCTTGATTCAAAGTCTGTACATTGCTTGGCGCTCACCAAGTCTGTACATCGCTTCAAGCGTTCCAAAGTCTATACATGGCTTGTATCATTAAGTCTAGACATTGCACTGTAGCTTCCTTAGTTGAACTCTATACATTACTGATCGAACGTAAGTCTATACATTCCATCCTTTTCCTACGTTCGCTGCTTTAGCTACACCCTAAGTCTACACATTGGCAAAGTGTATACATCGCTCATGCAAGTCTGTACAGCCAACGCATTCATTGATTCAAAGTCTGTACACTGGTCCTCAAGCTTACCAAGTCTGTACATTGGCCTTAAAGACTTTCAAGTCTGTACAGCCTGATTTGTCGTTCAGAGTTCAAAGTCTATACATCGTGGGCTTCAGTTCTTCGAGTCTGTACATCCTTCAAGGGCCAAGTCTATACACTGTCTCGCTCACATCTTCAAGGGTGATTGAGCATCGTGAAGTCTGATTGAGCATCGTGAAGTCTGATTAAGCATCATGAAGTCTATACAGTGGCTGAGCATCGTGAACTCTATTCAGTGGATGAGCATTGAAATGTCTATACATTGGTTAGGCTCATTCATGCAGCGTTCATCCCAAGTCTGTACATTGGTTCAGGTTTACCAAGTCTATACATTGCTTCAATATTCTCAAAGTCTGTACAGACTGCCTTATCGTTCAGAGTCTCTACATCATTCCTCAAAGGCCAAGTGCATACATTGTCCATGCGTTCAAATGTTTCAAGTCTATACACTGAGGACGCTGAAGGCCTTCAAGTGTATACAATCTCACGTTGTTCATACTTGGCTATATGCTGTTTTCAAGTGTATACACTCTCACATTTGACACACTTGCCTAATTGATGTCTCTAAGTCTATACACTCGATGGGTTCTTACATTTCCCAGAAGTCCACACATTCCCCCTTGTTATGATAATGCATTCTTCAGCAAGTATAAACACTGAGGTCGCATGAAGACTTATAAGTCTATACACTCTCTCAGTATGACTCAGGTTGATGATTGGGCGCGTGAATCGAGGATGATGTCTGGCACGTGATCCGAGGTGCTCTCTGGGCAGGAACCTGAAGGACACACGCCCTAGCACCTGCTGAAGCTGATATAAATAGAATCCTTCATCCACTGAAGAGATAAAATGAGAATAGAAGAGGGCTGATCGAGACTGTGAGAAAAGAAGCAGAGAAGCAGAAGAAGAAGAAAGAAGAAGAAGAGAGGCAGAGAGCAGAAGAAGAAAGAAGAAGAAGAAGAAGAAAGAAGAAGAGTGCGAGAGCAGCAAAACAAAGAGAGAAAAGAAAGAGAAGTAGAAAGAAGAAGAAAGAAGAGGAAGAAAGGAAGAGAGGAGAGAGTGCTATTGAAGATCTGTTCAGTCTGTTCGTGGATCAAATCCAGAACGACTATGCTCATTGAGAGCTATATTTCTAGTGTTTCATTTCTAGCTTTTGTCGCTGTGCTTTTTATGTTTTCTTATTTTTCCTTTTATTACTCTGGTTACTATTGTTCTTCCGATTCTCAGTAGTGAGGTCGGGTTCCTCCTGTGGACTCAGGAGAAGGGAGGATTGGTCTTCCGATTCTGGGCTTGTGGGTTGCAAGTCCAGGGGTCCCTCCTGGTCTGGAGGAAGAGAGGTCTGCGACCTCTGGTTTGCTGGTGACGGGGAGTCACTGGTGGGTTCCCTCCTGGTCTGGAGGAAGAGAGACCTAGTCTCTGGTTTCCAAGTGGCTGGGAGCCACTTGAGGTGTCCCTCCGGTCTGGAGGAAGAGGGGAGGTTGTTCCCCTGGTCAAGCTGTGTGGCAGCATCTTGTTCGCAGACTGAGTCTGCAGTTTTCTAGCTTGTGCTAGTGGAAGCCTCACTCCGGTTGGGAGTGAGGGGTGGACGTAGGTCTGTGGACCGAACCACCTAAAAATCTCTTGAGCGGTGGTTTGTCTGGTTGATTGCTTCCGCTAGATGATTGGATAGGCGCGCTCCATGTGTTTGTTCATAAGTTCAATTGAATTAGTTTTATTCTGGAACTGTGTTTAGCTTCTGAGTTTTAATTTGGGCATTATTTATAGAGGGATACATTCACCCCCCTCTGTATCCGGACCTTGCACTCTATCAGAGAGACCTCTTCTCCCTATACTTTTAGAAGATATTTACCCCCTCTTGGTGAAGGAAGGACCCTCCAATTGAGAACTCTCATTGGATTGGAATTTCCTCCATCAAGGCCTCCGTAAGTTCCCGACATCGAAGGATTCTCTCTTCGATAACTGGGCTGGTTGTACCTTTGAATTTCCTCAAGTTTAGTTGGCATATACGTGGTGAGAGTCAACCTAGTTGACACCGAAGTTAAACTATATTGAAACTAGGTTCCCACCTTGAGTGAATTGCATAAGCTTTGTAAAATCATTTAATTCACATCAAGGGATAACTAAAACTAAGCGTAAACATCCACTTGTTTGATATCCTTGCAAAGTTGAGGTTATTGAATATTGTTTGCCTTGCATATTGTTTCACTTTGGTAACCAAATAAACATGTCTAATCATATATATAATCATGATGATGGTCAACCTGGCACATCTTATAATTCTCAAATTTATGGATCTCACCACAACCATCATAAGGGATTCCATCTTAATTCTCATGGTTTTGCCCACCCCATGGGCAATTCTTAATTTCATGAACCCTCGCATCGATCGCAAGCCACTACTCCCACGAAACCATCTCCTTCGCATGATGAGAAGGTCTCCCAAGTCTTGCATGCATTAGATCATCTCACCCCTCAACAAATCCAAGCCCTTAAGGCTGTTGTTGAGGGTGTAGTTTCTCCTTCTTATCCTCCTTCCGCTTCCCCTCGGGTGGCCCATCACCCACCTTCTTCTATTCATCCTCCCTCGCATCCCCAAGGCCGATATGTTCCTTACACCCCAGTCCAACCAGGTCCTTTTATGGGTCAACCCTTCCATGCTCCATGGCCATCATATCAAGCCTTTTTGAGGTTCCAAGGCCAACCCTCCGTTTCACAAGTGGATCCCCTCCAGTAAGTCCTCATTGATAAAATCACTAAAATGGAAGAGCAATTGAACATGGCTACAAGTCCGCAACCTCCTCCTCCTCAAGACAATCCCCTCCAAGCTTTCATGAAGGAAATAACTAAAATGGAGGAGGACTGGAAGGAGAGTAGAAGTGCAAATGGCATCATAATGAGTGAGCAAGATGATTTGTCGAGTTTCAATGATCAAATGGACATCGTCTGCCCACCACCCATTCATCCCGTTCATTCATATGGCCCACCGCCTCCACATCCACATCCACAAAACCCTCGACATCATCATACTCCTCCACCAATCAATACATCTCCGCCACAACATCCATTTGAACCTGATTATGAAGAATTTGAGACGGCACATGATGAAGTTTTTCCAGATATACCCGCTCCGAGGTTCCTTCACTTTCCTCTTCCACCACTACGACAAGACCCCTCTGCTCAGGATGACGTCACCATCCTTACCCTAGTTTCTGAAACCACTTGGTGTTTTGATGATGGGTCAATACTCCAACAACCCACATCGATGCACCATGAACATTTCATACAACCTCTTACACTTAAACCTCCTCCGCTAATCAAAATTAAACGATATAACCATACCAAGCCTTCCACCATTATACCTACAATAACCACACCTTCCGCCGAGCCTTCTATTAACTCTTCTCCTATTCCCCAACCAATTAGCTGTCTATCACCGCCACCTAAACCCTCTACTATCACCATAATCCCAAAGCCTATCATTTCTCACTCCCCACTTAACCCCTTACCCAAACCCGCAGCTGACCCTGAGCAGGGTCCACCTATTTTTGCACTCAAGCCAACCCTGTCTGCTTCCGAGCAAGAGGTGAAGCTCGCCATGTTTGAACCCCCGCTTCCACCTACCCTTCCAATAACGTCTCCCATTAAACATCCATTATCCACTGAGCCTACCACTTCCATCTCGCCTCCTCCCACTTCCCCTCGAAGCGGGAGTACATCTATAAATACATGTGCCAATGATGACTCTCAGGAGCTGGGCAAGACGAGTTTGGTCACGACTTTGCCTTTCAAAATTCAAGACTTTATTTGCCGGATGTCGATTCGTGTTCTTGTACCTGGCATCTTTGAGAAGACCAAGTCTCCGATGGTGCTCACCAAGCAAGATTCTCATGAATTGATGCCATACTAGTCGAAGGTTAAGATTATCAAAGTTACGCTGCTCATTGGTCAAGATAATTTTGAAGCTCTTATTACCCCTCGTTCCGTCTTGGTACAAGCACCTGGTCAAGAGAAGGGGTTCTCCTCCAGCATCATCATGACGCATTCTGCTGCTAAGGAGATGATGAAGTCTATGCTCAAGGGCAGGTCATGGCATCCCTTGCTAAAATTTTTTAACGCCATGTTTACTCCATCTACACTTCCATGCAAGGGATGAGTGCCCGTGTTACCAAATACTTTTCACGAAGATATTCCAAGAGCCCTGAGCATTATGAAGCTTCCCATGCCAAAATTCCAACTCCCACACATTGACGTACCTCACTGATGTGGCACAGCCCAAAGACCACTAAATATGATAAGGTGACCCTAGGACTTAGACCCGCAGGCAGACAAGCGCTCAATGATTCTCACAACGACGATTTCTGCTCACTCGGTTCACACGTTCACCCGGTGGGTCCGGGAGATGATGGTGAGGGTCCGAGGCGGGACCCAATTGTCCTAATGGACTTACAATGCTAAGGCTGACCTCCAATGGGCCTGGGAGTCCCAACTTTGTGGGTGGCTGGCCCGCAAGGCGGGGTGTGGGGTGGCACTCACTCACGGGCCGCGGTGGGCACGATATTGCTTAAAATGAATTCCGAGCACTCTCTTACCGTCCGACGGGCATTCAAGGCAATACTACATTTGCAGAAATGAAGCTACAAGGGTGTGATCAGAAGCTCACCTGATCGGTGTGAAGACACCGATCCCGTTCGGAGACGAGGGCGCGCCGGGAGGCGAGGGTATACACCCGATCGCCGCGGCGATGGAGCTTGACCTGAAAATGTGAAGAGGTACAGCACTACGCCCCTTGCAAGGGGGGGATCTTGGGGTGGGGGTTAATGTATTACAACCAAAAATTACCTCCACGTAGGGAGGGGCCTTCAGCCGGCCAAGCGGGGAGGGGAACGAGCGAGATAGAGTCGACTTTCCGAGCTTTGCCGATTCTGCCTAGCTTCTGTAATTCTGGACAGAGGGCCGATGTCGATGCTGCCAATAATTCCACCGAACTTGGAATCTCATGAAACTTGCGCCAAAAGCTTGCTAACCGGAGAGGGGTGTGGCTTGAATTTTTTGGATGACGTTCTGATCTGGGGGCTGACTACTCCAGCGACTGGAAGATGGATGCAGCTCTGGTCTCTGGCCGAGCTCAGTCTGAAACAGCAGGTTGCAGAAGCTGCCACGATCGTTCCTGAGCTCCAAATTTGGCACCGCTAGACTCGTTGGAATCGTGGACGAGTCTACTTTGCAGAAAAACAAACGGAGAAGTCTTCTGATGTTGGAGATGAGCTGGGTGTCCAGATAAGTGGACGGTGGTCGGTGCAGACTGTGAGGAGGCAGACCGGCGTGGGTGTGGTAGAAAATTGGTATCTCTGGTTGTCAGATGCCGAACAGGGTTCCGCCTTCTGTTCCTGGACGCTGACAGGGGGAGGAAGAACTTTGTAGAAGACCTCGAAGACTGGTTCCTTCAAGGTTTGTCGTGGGAGAGTCTTCTCTGCCGCTCTGGCTCCTGGTCTGAGAGGTTCTACGCAGTCGGGGAAGAACAGCCTTCACGGACGGCCACGAACTCGGAATGGAGTGATTCCACCTCGCCTGCGAAGAGCACAGGGAGGCCTTTCCAGAAAGTTAGGCCACGCCACCAGCAGAACCAGGATACAGTCGTGGACGTCGCTGCAACAGAGTGCTAAACTGCAGGTCGGCCTGCACACAAAGCTGGAGTGGAGAAGAGAGGAGGGGGTGAACTTGGCTTGAGGGGAGAGGAGGGGTGCGACCTAGGGAGCAAGGAGGGAAGGGGAGATTCGAATTTGGGCTTTGGAATGAGTTAATTCAGCCTTGGGAAGGTGGAGATATGCTTAGGGAAGTGAAAGGGGTAGGTGGTGGTTGGAGGGTGGGGTTTTGAGTGGTGGAACTTCCTTGGGACTAGGTGAGGATTAAAGAGGGGTTGTGGGAAGTTGTGGGGAGTTAATGGAGGTAGGTGGGGGTTGGAAGTGGTTGAGAGGGGTAGGAGAGAGAGTGAATTTCAAAATTTAGAGAGAGGAGGAGAGAGAATGGAGAGATAATGAGAGAGAGAGAGATATTGAGAGAGTTTGAAAGGGTTTTCTTCAATATTCATCAAAAGTTGAATACAAGAGGAGAGATGGGGCCTATATATAGGCAACCATTCTTTACATGACCAAAATACCCTTGACAATAAGATAAAAGACCGAGCATATCCTAGACTCAATCCTATGGGCCCATAACTAAAGTAATAAGGCCCAATTAAACATAACAAGGGAAATGGACTAAAACCATATGACTCAATAAAGGAAAATACATAAGATAGGACTCAATAAAAAGAAAATACATAAAATGAAACTTGGGAAATGAAGATAACAAGTGTAGACCATGATCAATCCATATCAAGAGTGTGCAGGCGATCAAAGCTAGAGGGGTGTCGGGAGATGCCCTCATCAAATCCCCCGGGGTGGGGAGAGCTCGACCCTGTCGAGTATGGGTCTGCCTGGCTGTCGTACTGCTCCATCATGTCGGGATCCAAGCATATCAAATCCTCCCGACTCACCCATGTATCCTCGATAGGGGACGACTCTTCCACCTAACCAGATAGCGCTGATACACCCTGTGCCTCGTAATGATACTCTGCTCATCCAGTATTGCCTCTACCTGCTCTCGTCGGTCTCTCAAGCTAGAAAGTGGAGTCCCTCCGAGAGTGTCTCTCATAAGGGGAGGTAAAGGCTCAAGCTCCTCACTGGGTTCCACCGCGGGGCCTTTGTGGGGTACCAGGTCCGCCACACTGAAGGTAGGGTGCACCCCATAGCTTTCTGGTAGGTCAAGCTCATAAGCATTGCTGCCAAGTCGTCGTAGAACTCGAAAGGGTCCCGAACCCCGTGCCCTCAACTTGGAGGCAGGTCCAGGAAGGAGCTGCTCCGTCCTCACCATCACCGAGTCTCCCACTTGGAACTCGTAGTGGCGCCGATGAGCATCTGCCCGCCTTTTGTAAGTCTCATTGATCCTTCCTATATGCTTGCGAGAATGCATATGCCAAGGTGGACCTGGGCAGCCAAATGTAGACCGATCACACTTTGATGCTATGAAGACTGTGGTAGTCTTAGGAGGGCCGGGACATCCATAGATGAACCTTTTATGCATGGGTGTGATAAATGTCGGGGGACCCGGACATCCATGTATGCTCCTATCATGCTTAAGACTCATGATGAATGAAGGTGGGCCAATACATCCGAATATGGTCCACTTATGCTGCCTACTTGACATGTGGGTGATGTGGATGAATGTACCCGACTTATGAATCATGTCAAATGGTGTGGTAGGCCTGGACACATGCATGTTTATCCCAAAGGTGACTTCCATGTGCATAGATGTGGGATGACTTTTGAACGTCCACGTGAATGGGTCGAAGGGATCTACGAACGTGGTTATGGGGTGGGGCACTTCATCAATCCCAAGGTGTTTGTTGCCTAAGGTCAAGGCTCTCATGTTGTAACCCGATTCTAGGAAGGGAGGAGTTTGGGTCGACATGGGCGATGTGGGTAAGGTGAGGTGGGTGGTGAGTAGGGAAAGTGGGTCACATGGAGATTTAGGCTCCCATAGAAAAGGGTCAAAGGGATTATGGTAAGGGTCACCTAGGTAGGGGTACTCCATGTTCTCAAGGTCCTCAAATGGCGAATCATCTCTCTCTAAGATAATTGGGCCAAGGTTGCTAATGGGTTGGCTAATCAAAGTACTTGGGATCTCAATGGTTGGGGAGTAGACTAGGATGGGTTCCTCCTCCATGGGAAGAAGGAGTATGATCTCACTTGTAAATTGGCCATTGGTGTAGATGGAAGTGATGGAGCCAATGGTGGGGTAAGCTAAGCTAATGGTGCTAGACTCTGATGGCCTCATGGCTAGCATATCGGTCAAGTGGACTTGCCAATGTAGGTAGGCCACTAAGTCTCCCAAATCTTCTACACAATAGGAGGTTTGATAAGTGACATGAGGCTGAGTGGGAATGAGTTGGGATTGATGTCCCATGAGTAGGTGGCTTGGTTGTAAACTAGGAATGGTGAGGCCTCGCTTGAGCCATAGGAATATGGTCTTATCTATGGTGATGGTGTCATGGGGAAGGGTGTATAGCTCTTGATGAACTAGGTTAGGAGGGGTGGGTGAGTTGTATGGCCCTTGGATTTCCTTGATTTTGGGAGGTGGATCCGAATTGGTATCCCTCTCCACTTGGGTAGGTGTGTGGGTTGCAACTCCTAAGGACAATGGGGTAGGAAGGTCTATGGTGGGTGGGTTGGTGTTAGTCGAGGCATGGCGCACTCGAGGAGGTGAGCAAGGTCGGACATGGGTTGGACTTGGGAGTGGAAGTAGTGGAGGCCTAATTTGGGGTAAGATTGGTGTAGGAAGCGGGAGGTGGATTGGGTGAGGGGTTTTGGGTTTTGGGGTGGTGGCCATTATGGGCCTTGGTGGAGGGGTGGACATGGTGTCCACATGGTTTTTAATGGTGAGGGTTGGATGAGTGGTGGTCACCATGGAGGGAATTGGGTTGGTTAGGGGTCTCTTGCCCTTGGGATCACTTGGGGTGGAAGTGGGGGCTAAAGGGGCTTGACTAGTGTAGGTTAGGGAAGGGGGTTTTGGTTGGGATGTGGGGGACCTCATGGGGTTAGGTGGGGAGGTGGAGGTCTTAGGTACTTGGGTTTTAGTGATAAGGGTTTGGACGGGTGGGGTGGGAGGAGTGGGAGTGCTCCTTGGGTTTTGGTGATCCGAGTGGGATGGGGACACATACCTAGCCCTTAGTTGATCCTTCATGTCCTCCCATGTGGTGAGGGGAGCTTCCCGTCTAATTATCCTTAAGCCCTCAATTTTACACCAATGAGTTTGAGCCCTTTTGGTTAGTTGTATTTTGGCAACCCATGCCTTTTCATCCTCGGAAATATGATACCAATTGAAGTATTGGTCCATTGTAGCTTCCCAATCTAAATATTTGCTAGGAGAGGTCCCATCAAAGGTGGGAAGTGGGAAAGGGGCCATCCTATCGTCCGTCCTTAGGGCGGGCCTATTTTTTCCAAGTTGGTTGAGTCGGCCCGATATGTTATCAAGTCGCTCATTGGCATAGGTCAAGGCTTTCATGAAGTAGTTGAAGTCATGAGTGTTAGTGGTAGGCATCCCTTGGGGTTTTGGATTCATTGTGGGATTGGAAGATGTAGTATTGGGTTGAAAGCGAGTACCACTACGAGTGGTCATGCAAGGTTGGGTGGGCTATGCAAGGGTGTGCGGATGCACCTATGAAAGACTTAGTGTGACCCAAGACTAGACTTGTAAGGACAAGCCTATGACCGCTCTGATACCACTTGATGTGGCACAGCCCAAAGACCACTAAATATGATAAGGTGACCCTAGGACTTAGACCCGCAGGCATACAAGCGCTCAATGATTCTCACAACGACGATTTCTGCTCACTCGGTTCACACGTTCACCCGGTGGGTCCGGGAGATGATGGTGAGGGTCCGAGGCGGGACCCAATTGTCCTAATGGACTTACAATGCTAAGGCTGACCTCCAATGGGCCTGGGAGTCCCAACTTTGTGGGTGGCTGGCCCGCAAGGCGGGGTGTGGGGTGGCACTCACTCACGGGCCGCGGTGGGCACGATATTGCTTAAAATGAATTCCGAGCACTCTCTTACCGTCCGACGGGCATTCAAGGCAATACTACATTTGCAGAAATGAAGCTACAAGGGTGTGATCAGAAGCTCACCTGATCGGTGTGAAGACACCGATTCCGTTCGGAGACGAGGGCGCGCCGGGAGGCGAGGGTATACACCCGATCGCCGCGGCGATGGAGCTTGACCTGAAAATGTGAAGAGGTACAGCACTACGCCCCTTGCAAGGGGGGGATCTTGGGGTGGGGGTTAATGTATTACAACCAAAAATTACCTCCACGTAGGGAGGGGCCTTCAGCCGGCCAAGCGGGGAGGGGAACGAGCGAGATAGAGTCGACTTTCCGAGCTTTGCCGATTCTGCCTAGCTTCTGTAATTCTGGACAGAGGGCCGATGTTGATGCTGCCAATAATTCCACCGAACTTGGAATCTCATGAAACTTGCGCCAAAAGCTTGCTAACCGGAGAGGGGTGTGGCTTGAATTTTTTGGACGACGTTCTGATCTGGGGGCTGACTACTCCAGCGACTGGAAGATGGATGCAGCTCTGGTCTCTGGCCGAGCTCAGTCTGAAACAGCAGGTTGCAGAAGCTGCCACGATCGTTCCTGAGCTCCAAATTTGGCACCGCTAGACTCGTTGGAATCGTGGACGAGTCTACTTTGCAGAAAAACAAACGGAGAAGTCTTCTGATGTTGGAGATGAGCTGGGTGTCCAGATAAGTGGACGGTGGTCGTTGCAGACTGTGAGGAGGCAGACCGGCGTGGGTGTGGTAGAAAATTGGTATCTCTGGTTGTCAGATGCCGAACAGGGTTCCGCCTTCTGTTCCTGGACGCTGACAGGGGGAGGAAGAACTTTGTAGAAGACCTCGAAGACTGGTTCCTTCAAGGTTTGTCGTGGGAGAGTCTTCTCTGCCGCTCTGGCTCCTGGTCTGAGAGGTTCTACGCAGTCGGGGAAGAACAGCCTTCACGGACGGCCACGAACTCGGAATGGAGTGATTCCACCTCGCCTGCGAAGAGCACAGGGAGGCCTTTCCAGAAAGTTAGGCCACGCCACCAGCAGAACCAGGATACAGTCGTGGACGTCGCTGCAACAGAGTGCTAAACTGCAGGTCGGCCTGCACACAAAGCTGGAGTGGAGAAGAGAGGAGGGGGTGAACTTGGCTTGAGGGGAGAGGAGGGGTGCGACCTAGGGAGCAAGGAGGGAAGGGGAGATTCGAATTTTGGCTTTGGAATGAGTTAATTCAGCCTTGGGAAGGTGGAGATATGCTTAGGGAAGTGAAAGGGGTAGGTGGTGGTTGGAGGGTGGGGTTTTGAGTGGTGGAACTTCCTTGGGACTAGGTGAGGATTAAAGAGGGGTTGTGGGAAGTTGTGGGGAGTTAATGGAGGTAGGTGGGGGTTGGAAGTGGTTGAGAGGGGTAGGAGAGAGAGTGAATTTCGAAATTTAGAGAGAGGAGGAGAGAGAATGGAGAGATAATGAGAGAGAGAGATATTGAGAGAGTTTGAAAGGGTTTTCTTCAATATTCATCAAAAGTTGAATACAAGAGGAGAGATGGGGCCTATATATAGGCAACCATTCTTTACATGACCAAAATACCCTTGACAATAAGATAAAAGACCGAGCATATCCTAGACTCAATCCTATGGGCCCATAACTAAAGTAATAAGGCCCAATTAAACATAACAAGGGAAATGGACTAAAACCATATGACTCAATAAAGGAAAATACATAAGATAGGACTCAATAAAAAGAAAATACATAAAATGAAACTTGGGAAATGAAGATAACAAGTGTAGACCATGATCAATCCATATCAAGAGTGTGCAGGCGATCAAAGCTAGAGGGGTGTCGGGAGATGCCCTCATCACTCACCTGCCACGGGAGTTATCATTCAAGATACCGTTTTATACCAAGGTTCCCATGCTGCAAGTGGAGCTACCGAACTTTCACTATGACCACGTGCCAAAAGAGTTGCCATTTACTTTGGATCATATAGTTGTCGAAGCTTTGTCAAATGAGAGCTTATGGGCATTAATTCCACCAATTGAACCATCTTCCCGGATACGTCATTGGCAGTTGAGGGGTTGGAATTCTTGTGTTGAGGGGCCTTCCACCAATCCATTCACCCCCTATTCCATTCCGTCTACTCTTTTACTGATCACCAATTTCTTTCAATGGGCCACCCATTAGGTGACAATGAGGATTTTATCCTTGCATTCCGTGTATTCCATACATTCCATGCATTACTTGCATCTCATGCATATGCACTTGCATTCATCCTTCCTCGGGTCGTTAGACCCTCATTTTCCTCTCTCTCTCCAGATTTATCTAGTCCTTTCATTCTCCCCGGGCATCGCACCCTTCCTTATTCTTCTCTTCTGGAACCTTCGGATTTCCCTCTCGTGTCCATACCAATTTTCTTGGGGCATCGCGCCCCTTCTCATTTTCTTCCTCCAGAACCCCCAAACTTTCCCCCTTTTGATCCATTTGCTTTTCTCCGATTTATCCTTCTATCTTTTTAGGGCATCGTGTCCCTTCCTATCCTTTTCATCTGGAATCATCTTCATCCATCGATTTTCCCAGCACATCGCGTCCCTCAGCATTTTCTTCCTCCGGAACCTCAAGATCCCCCCCCATGATTCTCATCCTTTGCCTCCAGACCATCTAGATCCACCTCTTTTTCTTTACCAATTCCTTCTTCTAATTCCTCCTGATCCCGGGTCTGACCCGATTTCTCTCGCATCGATTGCTCTGGGCATCTGTCCTTTCTCCCACTACTTTTGAGGCTTTAGTCCTCACTCCCCCTCTTGACTCCCCTTTTCCTTCTGTAAACCATTCATGTGATCAAGGTTTTTACATCTTAGTGAGGGAGTTATAGCCCTCACCTCTTTTCCTCTTTCCTTATTCATCTGGGTCCGGCCTGGGTACCACTCCTTCATGATAAGCAACTTTAAATCTTTGCCTCCCTCTCTTTTATCTGCCAAATGAGCCTTCGACAGCTGCTTCTACAACAGGGTTGCAAGGTAATTCATTTGTGTAAATATACATTCCTGTGTTTCATTATCTCATTCATGCACATTTTTTAAAATGAAGTGTTTCTTAGCCTGATTAAGGGTGGTAGTCTAGTCCTAGACTAGGTCTTTATTTAAGTCAATGTAAAAAAAACAAAAAAAAACAAACAAAAAAAACTTAGGCTTTCTAATGCAGCACCTTTGGTTATGAGAACCCCGTGCTGGGAGTCTGGCATTCCCTCCCTACTCATTAAGGGCAACCCTAAGCATGGGCACCGCACACACTTCACGGCGTCCTTAGCCATCTCTCTTGGAAAACACCATTGCTACTTGGGTCATGCTCGAGGGCACAGAGCCTTTTCTCCTCTCTACTCAGTTGAAATATGAGGGCAGAGGTAGTTTGGGCAAAGACAGCTGACCTAAGCACATCTCGACAAGGGGAAGTCTCAAATAGGGGTAGTCTATTAAGACCTTATTCCCAGTTCCAGTTTTAATTTCAATATCTGTCAAAGTCCAAAGGACAAAAGAAATAAAATGATGATAAAAAAGGAAACAAAATCAAAGAATATGGCATGGCAAGAGGGAAGCATAGTTTCCCCACGGGACGTTATGAGCCCAGTCGTATGCATGCTTAAAAGAGAATTAAGGTTCGATGATATGACAAAAAGCTCCAACGCAACAGACCAACTCTCTAGGGGTTGTGCTATGGAAGGAAGTCAAACTCTACATCTTCTAAGCTCATATTAGGCTCATCCCCAATTCTCTTCTCTTCTCCCTCCAAGATTGAGTGTTTCTCATGTATGACCTTAGTAGGGGCACCGTTAACTAAGGGCAGCCGGTTATAGGGCGCCACCTTCAATGCACGCCCTGCTTTGGGCAGTTCTTAGCGAAAGGAATAAGGACCCCTAGCCAATGGTTGGAACTATCCTTCTAAACTAAATTTCTAAAAAAATTGAATATTTCTAAAATCACTAAAAAATGAATATTTCTAAAAAAATCATAAAAATTTGAATATTTTTAAAACCCATAAAAATTTGCATATTCTCAAAATAAAAAAATTATATTTTTGCTAACTATTTGTTCAGATGGTGTCTTACAGAGACAACTTCTGCAAGAAGAACCAAGAACATGGGATGAGTCCTCTTCTTTTACTTACATCAATTTTTCTGATTCTTCCCTATGTTCCCAAACATCACTCAATATCAAGCTTTCATGATTTGTCATTCTAGGCATCATCAGCCATCATTTCTCAATTTCTCAATTTACTTGATCATTCCTGCCTTTCTGGGCATCATTTCTTGATCATTTAAATCTTATGCCTAGCCAAGTTTGTCGTCCTCATGGTCTAAACATAACAATAAATAATGATTCTTTGATGTTTTGCATGTTTTGATACTTTGATGCTATAGTCCATGCTATGCTTAAAACTTTCTTAATTCATTGCTTGTTATATTATATCTTGGCTAACAATTTTTTTGAGCACAGGAAGAAGCTTTTTGCTCCCCCCGTCCGAGCATCATCCAAGTCCCACAGTGATTGCATTGTACTACATTTCTCATTTCTTAATCCCAACATGCTTATTGCTTTACCATCTTCCTTGTATGTATTTTTACTATATGATATCTACGCTATTAGATTATATCAGGGACCTTGTGACTTTGGTAAATCTGAAATTTGAGTTCCCCTCCATAAAAAATAATGATAATTTTAGAGGAATCTTAGTCACACAGATAGGTCGTTGAGCCGTCTAAGATTGGGGATGATGGTTCCTTTTTTTTACGAGTTGGTGCGTAGATTAACGGTCTTCGGCTTAGTATCAACTCATGAAATCGGTGTCTAGACTCAGTCTAGGCAGCTTAACAATATTATCCTTGATTATTTTCTATTTTAATTTGTTTTAATTTTTTTCTTTGCACGCAACATGCATTCATATAGAACCTTAATTTAATTTTGGAAAATCCCTCTTTTTCACTTTGAGAGTCATTTGATTTTAATTCTTCATATGAGATATTCCATTCTGAATTGAGTCCTCAGTTTGCCTTGTTGCCATTTTGGGCGGTTTCCTTGAAAACTCCTTTGTTTGGATCTCTATCCTCTCATTCAATCTTCTCCTTAGATCCACCTTGACTACAACAAGTCCACATGGGCGGGTAACCACTCCCCAATGGTGAAACCTACAGGTTTACTGTAATGACCCAGAATCCATGTGGTTATCGGGTTCGCCCGATACCCAGATTCTGGATCGTTACAGTTGGTATCAGAGCAGTGTTGTGGAACTACATGGGAATTTGAGATAATTGCAGTGATGAGAGTCCATAAGGTCCAGTACACTCGACAGCTGGCATAGGATTTTGTGTTTGTTTGCATAGGATTTTGTGTTTGTTTACCACTTTGCTTCTCGTGTGAGAGCTTGAGTGCGCTGTGTTGGCGTTGTGAAGGTGGTTTTGCTTTCGTCAGCATATTGGCGTGGGGACCTAAGGAATGTGATAGAGCGTCACCTTTCTTCGAGGTGGTGGTCCCGATTGTGCTGCGCTGGGGAAAGTTTGTCGGCAGGTGTGAGTCTGTGGTGTAGCGTTTGAGATATCTGTGGCGAGATCAGGTGGTTGATGGGAATTATTGATGATGTAATGGCCGTGAGTATTCTCCAATGGAGATTACTATTGTTCTGGCCATCCTAGCTCGAGGTTTAGCCAGCCCCTGAGGTGCCAAGGTTGTGGTTTGAGGTGGTGGAATGGATGCCCTCATTGAGAGAGTGCTCGAGCGAGCTAAGGATTCTAAGGGTCGGAGTATTCTGACCAGCTGAGGGGATTGTTTCCTCGGTGTGAAATTATCTTGGCTGTGTAAGCCTTGATGAGGTTGGTTGCCATTCTATTGCTTGAGGCATTGTGGTTGTTGGCATTGGCAGGTTAGAGAGTTGGGGAAATATGACGGCGAATGTGCCGGATGAGTAGCCTCTATTTTCATTGGAAGTTGTGCTCTCGGGATGGAATCATAATCCTAGAAATGCATTTCCAAGAGGCATTTGTGGGTCCTTGTTGGTAAGTTGTAGGCGGCTAGTGCGATTAGCCGAGTGGTAAGCTGTGATGATACCTAGAAGTGACCCAGTTTGTGGTTGTGTCCCATGGTTCTATGGTGAGAGCGTAGCTGGGGATTTACAGGTGTCCATTATGACATTGTGTGATGGACTATGCTTGTGTCCAACATGGAAGGAGTTTTCTGTGAGTCTGAGTTTAGAACTGTGTAGACCAAGGATTATGAGATCTTGTTGGTTAGCTTTGTCGTGCTCCCCTGAAAGGGTAGAGTTGGCGTGAAGATCGAATTAGATAAAGTATCTGAGTGAGGACCGACTTGATAGTGATAATGGTCCGGTGGTGTCATTGGCATTCTGTTCGCCTAGACAGGAAGTGTTCGTGACACGGAAGCCGATGGGAATATGGCAGTTAGCTGAGATGACTGTGTTTCTTGTGAAGGGCGTGAGATTAAATGGCTAGATGAGAGTTGATGCTTATTTTGTCCGCCGAATATGAGATTTCATCGGTGGCAGGTTCGTGGCATGAGTCGTGTCTCCTTGCTATGTGAGACGGTAGCGATGGTGCCATGATTGGAGGTGCCATGCTCTCTCTGAGGATCGGTGAGCATTGAGATCTAGAGCATGTTGATTTTGCTTATGATAAGTGGTCTGGCAGTGTTCCTCGGAATTATGTTGTTGCGAGTTTGAGGTTTGGCTGGAGCTTTGAGAGCGTTGCCAGCCGTGTGTGTTGTTCTTCCCTATTGCCTGTTGGTTTCCTCAAATTTTGAGGATGAAATTTTCTTGAAGGAGGGGAGGACTATAACACCCTAGATCTTTCAGATCGGAATCCGAGAGTTTTCGGAACTCTTTTGTGGGTCCCGCGTGGAGTTTACCCTTTTAATTGGATTTTCATGATGTTTTATCTTTGGATCCCCATGGAGGGTGAACCCTTGAGATTTTAGACTCCGGGACGATACAGGCGCGTTGTGCTCTTTCCGAGGATCACAAAGGCAATTTTTTCTCATTTTTTAGATTTTTTAGAATTTTGAGCCCAGAAATATTTTTTGAATATTTTATTTTTTTTTTCTTTTAACCCTCACCACCCTCTCTCTCCTCTCAGCCACGTTCTCTCACTCTCCCCCACCGTTCTCTCTCTTCTCTTCCTCTCTTGTTCGACAGCCGACGGAGGAGGTGCGGGACGACGTGGAGGTGACGTGGAGCGTGGATGGCACGAGGATCGAGACGTGGTGCGACGTGATCTCATTCCTAGATTCGAAGCGTTGGCGGGATTCGAGTGGTGTTTTCGTGTGGAAATGGCATTTTCGGCGTGAGAGATCGTCGGTGGAGGTAGGGGGATGGATTCTCTACCCTTGTCTTGCATTCCCTCGCGATTTTGTGCCGATTAGAGCGATTTTGAGTCAGTTTTCCCATTTATGGCAAAAAGCATGTTACAGGGTGTGTGACATGGATCCGCCGTTCCTGGTGGTATTTCTTGATTCTAATGCTAGATTCCTACTATATGGCATGTCGGGATGCGATTCCCGTTCATTTGGTTATATTTACTCGCGATTTGAGGCCGGTATGAGGCCAAATGTGCTTGTGAGGCGTTTTAGGGCATTTGGATGAAATCACCCTTTTCCTTGTCATTTTGTAGTTTTTTGGATTCCTTCTGGCGTGTGGAAGGCTTGTAATGGGTTTACCATTATTTTCCCCATTGTTTGGAATGATAAGAGTGTGGAACGATCAAGTTTTGTGAGGTCTTGCGGACTTTAGATCAGAAGTAGGTCGCGGTCGTCTCAGTAACCGCGTTATACTCTCGGTGCTGATAGCGGTCGAGTTGGAACCACGATCCTCTTTTATGTTGTGTAGGTAAGGCGGTTGAGGTCACGGTCTTGCGACTAACCATTACCTGTAGGTAGCGGTTGGGGTGGATCCACGACCTGGGAAGCCGGCCTGATGATAGTGGTCAGCTGATAACCGCTACCTGGGGATAGTGGTTATCACCCAACCGCTACCAGCCTACCTTGTGAGCCTGTTGATGGTGATCTTTTGAAAACCGCTACCCAATGGTAGCGGTCGTCTCGCAACCGAGATATGGTTTGCATCGACTCTGCTTCGTGAGGCGTCGACACCACTCATGCCTTTGTGCCCATGTGTCCCCTCTTCGTGGTAGGTGGCGGTCTATTTCTGACCACGACCTGGTCACTATTTGGAGGTAACGTTCCTCTGTTAACCACGACCTTCCTCTCTTGCAGGCGGCAGTTTACCCTTGACTGCTACCTGGTTCTCTTTGGAGGTGGTGGTCTGGCCTTGACCGCTACTTGATTTCCTTTGTAAATAGCGGCCTGGTGACAACCGCGACCTGGTTTGCTTCACCCTGTTTTGCTGTTTTGGTCTCCGGTCAACCCGGTTGTGACCTAGTGGTTGACTTTTGACCCCACGAGTGTCTCGATTGTCCTAAGGGGATCGCGACTGTATTTTGGACGCTCGGAGGTATTATGTTACCTCAGTTTGCATGCCCATGTGGTTTGAGGGCTCGAGTGAACCTTCGTGTTCCGTGCTTTCTTATTATGTGGAATTATGAGTCCGATGAGCGAGTAAGGGGTCGAGGACTTTCGATTGATGAATGGCTCCAGCTATTGAATGCCGCTTCCATAATGTTTTACCATGGTTTTTGACCCAGGGACTTGGCTGATTTGATGGCATGTTGCCGCATTGTACAACGGTCTTGACTTGAGTCGCGTGACTCAAGGACTGTTAGTTTAGCAGGTCTAGTTGGCTATCCTGAGTTTGGTGGCATTGTGCTATGTTGTGTTCTGTGTTACTTATGACGGGTGTGTGTGTAACCTATCCGTACTATGGTGCTTTCTTTTAGAGAATCTCTACGTCGAGTGACCCCCACTAGTCGGAGCCTCGTTCGACACGCTGGTGTTGACTCTACCTGGGAGTGGTAGTGTGGCTTCCCATCAGAGACAGTTTTTAGACCGGTTACCATAGGGCCCCCTTGCCTTAGCAGCTAGAGTCCAGCTGGGGGGAAAACCAGTTAGAGGACCCGACCTATCGCAGTAGGTCTGTGTGTGCACACTTGGTTTGGGGTAGTGGACTAGTGCTGACGAGCACTACCCTGACTAGTCCTTGTTGTTGTTGTGGTTCCTTGGTTCCTTGTGCGGTGTCTCAGTTTCCGCTTGGAGGGCGAGTAGGGAGACACTCGAGGTGCGGATTAAGACGTCAGTGGACACATCTGATCTTACTTCTGGTGGGCGAGTACCCCTAGCACTTGACAGCGTGAGCCTCATGACGTGTGGTTCTCGTGACAACTTGAGCCTCTTGACTTGTGGTTTTGTCTTATGACACTCATGGTTTGGTTTCCATGTACGATGACGTGATTCCTCGAGTGGTTTTTGTGTCCTTTCGACATTGAGGTCTAGGGTGCTAGTAGAGAGTTACCGTGGTTCTACCCGTAGATAGTGTAGGGTGCATGAAAGCGGAGTCGTGACCGTACCTTTGGGTCGTGTAGGTCTTAGTGGGGCCTTTGTCTGTTTCCAAAGGCCTTCGCAATTAGGATTCTGTGGTTTATCGGTGGTTCGACAATTCTCAACTGTGAGATCGGGGTGTACTTCTGTTGTCGTTAGAAGTAGTTTAGAGAGTCGAGGTTCTATCGACTGTCGTGTTTCCATTCTGTACGGCTGTTCCTCTCTTTACTTTTATTGTTGCTACTCCTGCTACTATTGTTATATTATTTATTGCTGTTGTTTACCGTTGTTGTTTCGGGGTGGGGTTCCGCGGGAGCCCTACTGAGCCAATGAGATGAGGCTCACCCCTATCTTTTCAGGTGTAGCGGTTCCTTCTTGTGGTTTGGAGGTGTCATGTTTCTTTTTCTGTAAACTGTACTTTTGTTGGACTAGACTCTGTAGTTAATTTGTTAATTGAAAATGTAATTTTATTTTTGTTAATTTAATAGTCTTGATCATAGTTGCTTCCTACATTTATTTTAAATTTTAATGTACCTCCACATACCTTTCTAACCCTTCGGAGCTTTACAGCTCTTGGGTGGTGTCTCAGGATCCAAGTGGTTATCGGTTTCACCCGATACCCAGCTTCTGGGTCATTACATTTACGACCTGGGGTACTTCCCCCACGTTGGAAGTTAATCTACTTCTTTTTTCTCTCCTTCGTGCCCGCGTTCACATTTTACTTTTCCTTCCTACATCCAAACAATTGTTGATTTCATTGAACCTTTCCAAGGTTGCCTCATCTTGAGCTTTGTAACAATTCTTATCAGGTGGTGTTGATCGCGTGTCTCATCACACATTGGCAACTACTTTTCAGTTTGCTCCCACTTCACTCCATTCCATTACACTTCTTTACACTTCTTTTCATTTCGTTCCGTTTCATTCCATTTCATCTCGCTCCCTTGCAAAGCAGACGCCAAGACAGGACAGTTGTAGACACGCCAAAATTGATATAATTTTGAGTACATCTCCTATCATCGTATAATACCCCAAATTGACCCTCAAATTGACTTATTTGAGTGGTTTTCCTCATTTTTCTTCATTATCATCTTTCCCCCCCTTTTTCTATTTTTTAGATTTTTCAACATTTTTTCCATTTTTTGGGGCCTTTTAAATTGAATTCTTTCCAGGTGGACGCGTATTAATTCGCGTTAGCACCTTGGACGCCATTTTAAAGACTTTGTGTTAACCACCCTAGACGTCAATTTCTGGAAATTTAAAATTTCTGGGATCTTTTCAGATCGTGGTCAACTAGACAACCGCATTCACCCAAAAATCACGACTGTCAACCAGTCACCAATTCTTCAAATCCATGCCTTTCCGGACGGACATAGATTCTTTAATTAACAGAGCAGTGGACGCGAATTTCATTTCCTTATTTTGAGCTTTTAATTCCTACCAAAATTCGTATTATTCTGAATTCATGTCTTACTAGAAAGACGCAAATTTTTAATTTGCGTCTCGACCTAAGACGCAAATTCTTTTTCAATTTTGGTAATTTTTAAACTTGTCATATTTGAATTCAAATTGGTGCCTCTTCGTGTTGACGCATATTTAAGTCGCGACCACTGTGATGGACGCGAATTCCTCCATAAATCCGATCTTGGAACCAATCCTTCCCTTCCTGATTTTAATCACCTATTCGACTTGGGAAAGGGTTCCTATGACTTTCTAAGGCAACAAGAACACTTGGAGGAAGAATTCCCCTCTCCTGTTGAACAAAGGGGAGAATGTTGAACATGTGTGCAACATGATTAATCCTTTTATGGTTTTGATGCTGTCTGCCTCTTTAGTTGGTTTTGATGATGTCTGCCTCTTTAGTCATTAATGAACTATACCTGCATTTGATAATGTTAATATTCATACATTGCAGGTCATTATACTTCCACTATAAAAGCTCAAGAATGGCACACCCATCTAGACAACTGAATTGACAGATATCAAGGCATATGACAATATTGGATGCATGAAAATATAGCATGTTTCCAGCACAGAAATCAAGCTGAATAGCATCCCACATAAGGTCATTGCATATTCTTCATATGGTCAGTGCATGTCTCACCTTATGGATGATTCAAGGTCGGTGAAACTTCTCGATAGCATGCTACAAGATAATCCAAGGAATGAAGTGGAATTGGCAAATGTGAAAGCTCAAGGCAAACGTGAAAGCTCAATGCAAATGTCAAAGCTCAATGCAAATGTGAAACCTCAAGGCAAATATGAAAGCTCAATGTTGCGCCCTCGCACGCGGATCGACCTGCGCGGTCAGGTCGCGGGGATCGACCCCAGCACAGGGGGGGTCTGCCCAGCTGAACTGGGGGTCTGCCCAGCTGGCGGTCGACCGCCAGCACAGGGGCGGTCGACCGCCCCAGCCAGGGATCCCCCGGCTACAGGTCTGCCTGCTGCCGGTCGACCGCCAGCCAGTGGCGGTCGATCGGAATTCCCAGGGGCCACTCGTCTACAGCCTTTTACAGTGGCGGTCGACTGCCAGAAGCTGCCGGTCGACCGCCAGCCCCGAAGCAGCCTTGTTTGACCTCGAAATCCACCTCGTGGCTAGCCCCTTTCCATGGATTTGTTTAATCAAATCTTACCTAATCTTCCATGATTTGTGGATCTGGTCTAGGGGGCATCTATGGACCATTCAAGGGTTATAAAATCAACACTTGAGGGGATGGAAAACCTAATGCTTCAAGGGTGCTTCCATATGCTTAATTGAAGATCTAAAGGGGACGAAGTACTGTTCACGTGAACAGTACTTCGTGAAGAAGTTCTTCATCCAAGCAAGGTTGATTCAAGCTCAAATCAAGGCAAACAACCTTCAAGGAAGATCAGATGCAAGCTAGGCTATCAAGGTGATCTAAGGAAGCTAGTTTCATTCAAGATCTTCAAGAGAAATCATCTACCTCATTCCGATTCATCCAAGGTGATTTCTGAAGCATTCAAACTCCTAGAAGCTGTTGAAGAAACAAGATTCAAGGTAGAATCAATTACTCTCTTCATCCACTTCAAGAAGATACAAAGAGAAGATCAAAAGAGGAGATTGAAGGAAGAGTTACTATTCACGTGAACAGTACTCCGTGAAGAACATCTTCATCCAATCCAAGGTATTCAAGCTCATATCAAAGAGATCATCTTCCAAGATCTGTGAAGAAAGAAGCAAGGATCAAGGTAGCATCTATTCATTTCTTCATCCATTCAAAGAGATCAAAGAGAGAAGATCAAGAGAGGAGATTGGAAGAACAGTTACTGTTCACATGAACAGTACTCCGTGAAGAACAATCATCCATTCAAGGGTGATTACAAGAAGATTGATTTGCAAGAAGAAGAGATCCATGCTGCTGATCAACAAAGCATATCGATACAAGGGCCAATTCCTTCTTACTCAATCTCTTGTTTTAATTCCTTCACATCTGTTTTCCTTTCAATATTGTTAAACATTGAAGTTGTGATTCGTCCCTACCGGTGGTTAGTAGGAAGGCAATTGGAGGGTGTTCCAATTTGCGGTTGACGTCCCTACCGGTGGTTAGTAGGAAGACAATCGGGAGTTCTCCGATCTGCGGTGTAGCCGTCCCTGCCGGCTTTGTGTGTAGGAAGACAGAAAGAGGGATTTCTCTATTCTGTGGTTTGGGGCATGTCCCCGGGTCAAGCTGTGAGTCAGCAAGGAAGCCTCACTGGGTTTTGGTGAGGGGTGGACGTAGGTTGCGGGGTTGCAACTGAACCACCTTAAAAACCCCTATGTTGTGGGTTGTTTATTGTGTGTGATTGATCTATATCTTCTAACCCCATTCGCAGGTTCGTGTGCTTCCACACTTGGTTATATTGCTCACACACATATGCACTTTGAGTGATCAACATAGCATACACACACCCACACACGGTTGTTGCAAGCTATTGCATGTTCATCTATGTGTTATGCTTTGTAATTCACTTAAAGAAGTGTGGACGTTTCATAGCTTGTAATTCAAGTCTTTTCATTTGAGCCACTCTACTTAATTCCGTTGTGCATTGTACCTAAGTGATTCATTCACTTTATAAGAGTGGTTTAAGCTTCCGTTAGCTAAGAGTTTTTAAATAGGCCAAAGTCTCTGAAAGGATCTATTCAACCCCCCCCCCTTCTAGATCTGTTTACACCTCACGGGACCCAACATCTCCCAATCCCATTAGAACCCCATTTTATATTTTTGAGGGAATTAAACTCCGAATTTCCAACTCTATAAATAGGACCCCCCCTCGCATGTGTGTAAAAGACTAAATTCTTTGGATCTTGGGGAAGCTCTGCTGAAAGGAAGTATCAAGGAGAAGTCTCCCTGTGTTTAAGGCTACATCCCTTGGAGTTCTTCCTCCTTTGAAAATCTTGAAGCCCCCCTTTTAGAGAAAACAATAAGCCTTCCACTTTCCCTTTTATCTCTTACTTTGTTAGATTTATCTTGCATTGCATACATCATTCTTTTCTTCTTATCTCAATCATATTGAGATCTACTTAGTGCAACACTTGCACCCTCCCTCTCATCTTCATCATATTTTTATCCACCCTTTGCATAGGGGTTTAAAAGCTAAACACCAACAAGGTGTGTCCTTCTTCATGTTTTATTGTTTATTTCTATTAAGGATTTGATGCTACACACCTTGTGTCTTTAATTCATATTTTTTTATTAGTTGTTTGTTATTTTTTTTTGGCAAGGGTAATCAAAGGAAGCTCTCTTCATCGGTCGACAGATTGGAAGAGAAGGTAGCACTCACAATCCCCCCCTGCTTCTTAAAAGGTATTTATCACGTGATCACCTCTTCTCTTTATTGTTATATTCCTTCGAGACTCGCGTGTCTCTAGCGATCACATTCCTATTTAGCATCTACATGCTTCTCCCTCTACCTTTTATTCTTTTCCCTTATTATCTTTGTGGATTTTCATGTTCTACACCGACCACCTAGAGGACCTAGAAGAGATGTTCGCCACACTTAGAAGGTACAACATGAAGCTCAACCCAAATAAGTGCGCATGTGGGGTAAGGTGGGGAAAATTCCTTGGGTTTCTAGTGACCCACAGGGGCATCGAGGCTAATCCCGATCAGATCCAAGCTGTGTTGGAAATGAAACGACCGAAGCATGTGAGGGACGTACATTGCCTCACCGGCCGCATGGCCGCACTCACCCAATTTTTCTCTAGAGCTGCTAAAAGGTGCCTCTCGTTCTTCTGATTGATCCAGCAAGCCAACAAGTCACCGGAGAAGAAATAACATGTCGATTGGGACCAAGAGTGTGAACGAGCTTCTGAGGACCACAAAAGGTATATCTCCTCGCCACTGATCCTCTCCAAACCACTCACCGGAGAACAACTACTTCTCCACCTGTCAGTGACGCTGAGGACACTTAGTGCAGTGCTCTCCCGAGAGGATGAGAAGAGCATGAAGCCGGTCTACTATGTAAGCAAGGCCCTCCAAGGGCCAAAATTTCCGTATTTACGAACCGAGAAATTTACGCTCGCCTTGGTAATGGCCACACGCTAGTTGCAACCATATTTCCTCTTCCATGCCATCATGGTCCTAACTGACCAGTCCCTGCGTCAGATCCTCCAGGACCCTGATGCCTCGAAGAGACTGGTGAAGTGGGCCATAGAATTGGGAAAGTTCGATATAAACTTCAGCTTGTGGACCGCTATCAAATCCCAGGCCTTGGTAGATTTCATTGCTGAGTGCACACTTTCGAACGAGGAAGGGTTCAAGCGCTCCTCCGGGCCTACCTGGGAGCTGTACGTAGACGGATCCTCCTCTGTGAGCGGAAGTGGTGCAGGATTTATCCTCCTATCGCCTGACAGAGTCTAGCTCTACATGCCCTGTGCTTCAACTTCCCAGCCATGAACAATGTGGCCGAGTACTAAGTGTTGTTGTCTAGAATTCGCATGGCAAGGCACCCTGGGGCCTCCAACCTCCGCGCATATAGTGATTCCTTGCTGGTCGTCAGTGAAGTCCACGGGGAATTTAAGGCTCGAGAACCCTCTATGATAAAGTATCTCTAGAAGACTAAGGAGGCCGCTTCAAACCTCTCTCACTTTGAAGTGGTACATATCCCAAGGGAGGAGAATGTCCGAGCAGCCGCCCTTTCCCACCTGGCATCGTCCATGGCAACCTAACCTCATGATCGATGTTGATTGAAGAGCTGTGATAGCCAAGCGTTGAAGAGCCCGAGCCTTAGGTGAACACCATCTACTATGAGCCGTCGTGGCTGGACCATATCCTCGACTATCTTCTTCATCAACACTTGCTTGAGGATCGCTCAGAGGCCCGACAATTAATAACCTAACCAGTGCATTTTACCCTTGTCAACGGATGCCTCTTCCGGCGTGCACTATCGGCACCCCTCCTAAAGTGCTTGTTCCAATCAAAGCCAAATAGACCATTTGTGAAGTCCATGAGGGACTGTACGACCGCCATATAGGAGGATGAGCACTCGCCAGAAGTTTGCTCAGGCAAGGGATTGGCGGCCCACCCTACAACAGGACTGCTTTGAGTATGTGAGGGTTGCACCCAGTGTGAAAGGTGCACAAACTTACATCACCAGCCTGTGACGCAACTCCACGCCTTTATGGAGCCTCACCCATTTGCTCAGTGGGGGGGGGGGGTAGATATATTGGGCCCCTTTCTAGAAGCCCAGGAGAGAAAGAAATTCATTATCATCGCCATCGACTACTTCACCAAATGGGTCGAGGCAGAATCCCTTGGAAAGATCACGGGCGAGATATCTTGGAAGTTCATCCTGCGCAACATCATAGGTCGATTTGGAATCTTGTGCGTCTTCACAACTGACAAAGGCATGCAGTTTGATAGCACTGTCTTATGAGAGAAGTACTTTGACCTAGGGATTTGGAACCACTATACTTCAGTAGGCCATCCCCAGGCCAACGGTCTAGTGGAGAACGTGAACTGGACCCTCTTTTATGCCATTAAGACATGCCTGCAATAGGCTGGCGAGTCATGGGTGGACACTATTCCAAGCGTCCTATGGGCACACCGCACCACTGCTTAGGTAGCCACCGGCGAAACCCCATTCCACTTAGCATACAGGGTGGACACGGTGATTCCAATCGAGATTTCAAATACAAATCTAAGGGTCAACCAGTTTGATAAAGCATGAAATAACCAAGCACTATGAGAGAACCTGGACATTCCAGCAAAAGATAGGGATCTTGCTCGGACCTGATTAGTCACTTACCAGCAACGGCTGGCATAGTATTATAATGCCTGGGTTAGGGAGTGCTCCTTCTTCCTTGGGGATCTCGTGTTGCATCACACCAGTGTCGCCGACCCGAGAGCGGACATGGGGAAATTGGCTCCAAATTGGGAAGGTCCGTACCGGGTTACAAAAGTGCTCGGCAAAGGAGCATACAAACCGTCATCCTTGGAAGGCGGGGAGATCCCCGCATCTGGAATTCTGTAAATCTTAAGGCATTTTACCAATGAAAAATGGATCAAACTGTAATTTTTTGCCACTTCGTCTCATCTCTAGCACTCCTAGGGACACTGGTAGCTCCACGGTTCTAAGAGGCGAGCAATAATCCTATTCTCCTCAGGAGACGGACGTATGCTCCCCTCCAAAATATCAAGGGCGGCTTCTTAGCCTCTAAGAGGTGAGCAATAATCATCTTCTCTTCAAGAGACGGACATACGCTCCCCTCCAAAATACCAAGGGTGGCTTCTTAGCTTCCAAGAGGTGAGCAATAATCCTATCCACCTCAGGAGACGGGCGTACGCTACGCTCCCCTCCAAAATACCAAGGGTGGCTTATGTAAGCTTCCAAGAGGCGAGACGTCTCCCCCTCTTAAGAAGAGATTAACTCCCCTCCAAGATGGAGTCAACCATCTCATGGTCCTACTAGTCACGAGTACGATGGAGGACCACCGACTGCCCCTTAAGTGTGCCTTTCGTAGTACTTCCTAGAGATGGAACCCAAGTATTCCTCCTCTTTTCGAGAGAGCCAGATGTGCCCCTCAGAAACTGGGGAACGATCATTTCATGGCCCACTAGACTCCTCTTTAGAGTAGTCGTGGCGATCCACCGACCACCAATTGACATACAAAATTTGAACACTACAATACACCATAATGTGATAGAGATTGTGGTGCGGACACCCGAGCAGTTGAGCGACGTGACACGCCGAGCCACCGGTACAGCACACGGAGCACGACTCGAGCCACCTCAGTATCCATCTGGCTCGGAGACAGCCTGGAGACTCCCCCTTGAGTCCCGACATTTATCATATTTAGTTAGACTTTATTTGTGTTTAATGTGTGTTTACTTCATTTTATTCAGTATGTAATTTTGATTGTAAGAGGGGCTTATTTGTAAAATAGGACCCCTGGGCCCCACGGGACTCCCAGGCCCCTTCCCATTTATCCACCTCAGCCTAGGGTCCCATGTGGGGTCAGTCAACCTTCCACATGGAGGCTTCTAGAAGGGTGGGCCAAGTGGGGGACAAGCCTTGGCCACCCACCCCACCTACCATGTCAAGCTTGTTCCCCCCCTTGCCATTCTAGTCAATAGCCCCCCCCCCCCCCTTTATTTTTTTAATTGTAATTTGTGTGGATGGTCACATGCAATCTCAGCCCTCCATCTCCCACCCCTAGATCCAACGGTGGAGGATTGATTAGATTGGTGACCTATATATGCTTGTAATTTCCATTTTTATATAATTAATGCATTTGAATTGGAAGAAAATCCCCTTGAGCAAGGCCTAGGCCGCCTCTCTCTCCTCCTTGCAGCTGGGAAGGCTGTATTCTGGTGGTGTGACTCACCCCTATCAGTTCCGGTCGCCGCCGCAGCTGCCACGAGCCGCCACCGCACCGCCATCGCAACCGTCGGAGTTCTGCCTTCCACCTGCAGCCGCCACTTCACGAATTCTTGGCATCAGCGAAGAGCTCAGATCGATTTGGGATTTTGAGGGGATGTTCTAGAGGTGTCACGCACGTCCCACAAAAATTTTTTGGTCATAAAAATCCCATTTGATTATTTTTCATTTTCTCCCAACTGTAATTTCCAGATCTGTCTACTATATGTTTTCATTTCCACCTGCCCTGTGTTTCCAAGTTTCGGACCTCTTTCTAATTTTTTAGAGCTCCCAATTTTACTGGGAGTTCTTTCCACCCATCCCTCCTTCCACGAATTTTCCTGATTTTTTATCAACCCTTCACCTATTTTTTACAAATCGCTTTCAGAGCTAGCTACAGTGTTGTCCACCTCTGTCTAGATCCGACCCCCTTCCAATGAAAAAATCATAACAATTCGTAGCCACCTCCAATCCTTTCATAAAAAATATTTTCGTTTTACTTGTTCAAAATCCTACAACTTTGGTGAATAACTCAGAAGCTTAATCGAACGTCTTCCTGGTGGTCAATGGCAGTTCTCAGACAACTCACCTGCAGATCTGAGAGCTCGGGCACTGTACAATAGAAGCTTAGAAATTCAACAAAGTCCAGATCCTTGCAGATCCAGAAGATCTATCTGGGCCTAGATTGAAGGTCTTCATGAGAGCTTTCCAACGATAGCTTATGTGCCTCGATCCGACATCGGGGTTGATCGCAGCGGCCGTTGTTGCCGGGGCGCGCGCCTGAAAACAGCAACCAAAATCCGTGGGCAGCAACTCCAAAACGTGGGAATCGAAGCCGATCGGCCTCCGACCTGAGCTTCCGGCCGACCTCCGTCTAGGGAGGCGCACCACCAAGGATCCCCATCACAATGGGTCCCACCCCACCAGAGCTGGAGGTCGGGGCGGTCCGTGGGCCCCACGGACCCGTAGATCGCGCCGTCCGATTTGCACAAAAACGCGGGTTTCGGCACCGCCGGGCGACATCAAAATGCTGCCCGTCAACCCAATTCGCGTGATTCCCGGGCCCCGCATGTGACCTTTTACCTCCCTGCGTGGAGTGGGTCGAATTAGTGTATTGCTGTAATAATTGTGAACCGGGAGTCCGTGATTGGCCGGGGTCGTCTTCCCCACGCCGGGTGCGTGGAGGTAATGGTCTTAACTTCTCGGCGTTCATTTGCTAGTTTAGTATATGGTCTTATGCCGCTGTCGAGAGCGTAGGATACTAGCCCGTGTGTCCATGTCACCGCTGTGAGCGTGAGAGTGACCCGTCCCGCGACTCGATCCGAGTGCGGAAGTTGAGTCGGACTACCTTGAACTCTGCCGGTTCCTTAACCGCACACGATCCACGCTTTCCCTCGCATGGGGACGACGAGTGAGTTTGCACTTCTGTTAGCGACGTGTAGCCTATAGGAGCTCTTAGTGTTGAGCCGAGGTCGCTCTAGTAGTCGTGTCGCTGCTGGTTGAGTCGTGTCCATCCAATATAGTGTCGTCTCCTCAGTCCGTCCCGCATCAGTTTGGTATCAGAGCGAGTCGAGTCTAGGGTAGTCGTTGCATATGTCTTGCATAGTCTAAGTCGAGTCCAGGATCATCATTATTTTCAAAACAAAAAAAGGGGGGTGTTTTAAAATTGCATTTCACCCAATAGCCCGATATATTAAAAGGCGTTGCCCGAACATTAGGTTATGCCTATCGGGAAGGTAGCGTACTTGTGCGAGTGATCTTCGGGTCGCTTATCTCCGCCACGTACCGGATATTGGTTAGGTCTAAGTGCATCATTGTTGCATTAGTGAGTGCTTGTATTAGTCGGTGTCTTCTAGGTCGTGTGTCAGTTGCATGTCCACCCGTCGAGGTACCCAATACTCGCCACCACCACCTATGGCGGATTCCCGGGCCCGTAGCTCCGATGAGTCCTCGACGGCCGAGATGTTCCGAGCCATTATGGAACGTCTTGACACGCGTATGGATGGTCTTAGTACGCGTATGGATGGCATAGGAATGCGTCTAGAAGGGCGGATGAAAGTCCTCGAGGATAGGGCCGAGAATTCGGATCAGTCCATCCAGGGCCTAGTTGGGAGAATTGACGTCCTCGAGAGGGGCCCAGTAGCGGCGCAACCCGCGCCGACGAACGGCCAACAAGAGCCGGTTCAGCAACCTGCTGCACCAAGGGCTCAGGCGGAGAATGTTGGGGTACAACAGGTGCATGTGGTGGATGATTATGCATCTGATAATGATCAAGGGGGTAACGGTCGTCGTAATCAACAACAGAATCGTTATGATGAGGATGACGACCGCATTCTTAGGGGCGTGCGTGCGGACCCTCCCACTTTTAGCGTGTCCTTGGACCCTAGGGTGTATTTAGATTGGGAGGCCGGCATGGACTGGTACTTCGAGTGGTTTGAGATGACGGACCACCGAAGAGTCCGATACGCAAAGATGAAGCTGCAAGGGCAGGCCCAAACTTATTGGACCAATGTGGAGAGCCTGCTCAACCAGCGACGTCAACCCCAAATCGGTACTTGGGATGATATGAAAATCAAATTGAGGGAGAAATACCATCCCGCCTCATATCACCAACGCCTCATAGACAAGTGGCAAAGCATCTCCCAAGGGAACCGATCCGTGACCGAGTACACCGCCGAGTTCGATGAGTATTACTTACGGTGTGGAGTCACGGAAGAGAGCACCATGACTATATCCCGCTTTCGAAGAGGTTTGCGGCCCAATTATCAATATGAACTCTTTCGCCGCAATGCAACCACTTTGGAGCAGGCATATCAGATAGCTCTCGAATTGGAGCAATTCGAGGCCGAGTTCGAGTCACCCCATCGGTTGGGCTCCTTTCCCCTTCGTAGTGTCGAGCCCCGTGGCTCATCTGGCACATATCAGAGGGCCCCCATGGCTCGACCTCAGGAGCCCGCTCGTCCCGAGCCCTTTGCTCCTAGGCCTCGTCCTCCACCCCCGAGGGACCTTCCTCGTCCCCAGCATCTTACGGCCCCACCCACAGCCCGTCCACTGGCACCCGCACCTCCTGCACGTCCTTTGCTACCTACACCTCCTATCCGTTGGGAGGATAAGGGGAAAGGACCCATGATTGGTGAGCCTAGTGGATCACAGCAGCAGTGTTATCGCTGCAATGGGTTTGGCCATTTCGCCAACCAGTGTCCCACCCGCCCATCTCTCATCATTGGGGACACACAGGCCGAGGATACCACCCCTACAGGCCTCGAGTTAGTCAGCTATGCGGCAGATCAAGAGCTAGCTGACGAGTACTATGAGTTGGGAGGTGATGCCCTGGATGCCCAGCAGTCCGATGATACTCATGTTGGGGTCGTCTGATGTATCCTCACCCAGCCACAGGTCAGTGGTGACTGGCGTCGGACCACTATCCTTCATACGTTCTGTAGGCTGGGCAAGATCATCTTTAAGGTGGTCATCGATAGTGGGAGTTGCATCAATGCAATCGCCGCGGGCACTATCACTCATCTTGGACTTACGTCCGTGGACCATCCTTGCCCCTATCGAGTATCTTGGGTGGATTCCACCTCCATTCCGATCAGGCTGCGGTGTCTGGTCCCACTGCAGTTCCATACCTACCGCGAAGAGATCTGGTGTGATGTCCTCCCTATGGAGGTGGGTAGTGTCATTCTTGGTAGGTCATGGTTATTTGATCGGGATGCCACACTTCATGGCCGGTCGAACACCTGTACCTTCGACCATGCTGGCCAGCGGATTACCCTCTACCCCTCTCAGCCCAAGAAGCCCTCCGTCAGGGGTCCTACTGGCCCAAGTACTCCGGAGCCTTCCGCCACCGGGCCTAGTACCCCATCCCCAGCTCGGGCTATGACCGTTACGTCTGGCCCAGGCGAGCCCTCGACGAGGAGATTGATGTTGATTAGCTCCCAGGAGATGGAGCGGGAGGCTAGTCGGGGCTGCCCTGTGTTTGCCATTACAGTCCGAGAGGCAGAGAGAGACTCCGAGGGTGAGCTCCCACCCGAGGTTGTCCCCATTCTACAAAAGTTTACTGATATCTTTCCCGATGAGCTTCCCGAGGGACTCCCACCTATGCGGGATATTCAGCATGCCATAGACCTTATTCCGGGCTCCTCATTGCCCAACCTTCCACATTATCGCATGACCCCCACGGAACATGCCGAGTTGAAACAGCAGGTCGATGAGTTGATGGAGAGAGGTTCTGTTCGGGATAGCATGAGTCCATGTGCTGTACCCGCATTACTCGTCTCGAAGAAGGATGGCACATGAAGAATGTGCATTGATAGTCGTGCCATCAACAAAATCACTGTGAAGTACAGGTTTCCTATTCTCCGCCTGGATGACATGCTAGACATGATGGTAGGTGTCACTATCTTTTCGAAGATCGATCTTAAGAGTGGCTATCATCACGTGAGGATTAGGCCAGGTGATGAGTGGAAGACCGCCTTTAAGACCAAGGATGGTCTATATGAGTGGTTGGTCATGCCTTTTGGGTTGACCAATGCCCCTAGCACTTTCATGCGGCTCATGACTCAGGTCCTTCGACCTTTCATTGGAGTCTTTGTAGTGGTGTATTTTGACGATATCCTTATCTATAGTCGCACCACGGGGGACCACTTAGACCACCTTCGGCAGGTCTGTCTACTTCTTCGGCAAGAGCAGTTGTTTGCAAACCCACAGAAGTGCGCCTTCATGACATCTCAACTTACCTTCTTGGGTTTCATTGTGTCCAGTACTGGGGTTTCCACCGATCCGGAGAAGGTCCGGGCCATTGTTGAGTGGCCGGAACCCCGTACGGTTCATGATGTCCGCAGCTTTCATGGCCTTGCGACGTTCTATCGTCGCTTCATCCGTGGATTTAGCTCCGTCACCGCCCCGATCACGGATTGTATCCGAAAGGGCACATTTGTATGGACGAAGGCCGCATCTGCCGCCTTCAAGGACATCAAGGAGCGCATGACCCAGACACCTATCCTTCGACTGCCTGATTTCTCGAAGGTGTTTGAGGTCTCTTGTGATGCGTCGGGTGTTGGGATAGGAGGTGTGTTGAGTCAGGAGGCCCACCCGATCGCATATTTCAGCGAGAAGCTGAATGACGTGAAACTGCGATACTCCACATATGATAAGGAATTTTACGCAGTTGTTCAGGCTCTTAGGCATTTGAGGCATTACCTATTACATCAGAAGTTTGTCTTATACTCGATCATGAGGCTTTGAGGTACCTTCATTCCCAAAAGAAGCTTAACTCGCGTCACAGTCGTTGGGTCGAGTATCTCCAGCAGTTCACATTTGTGCTTAAACATAAGGCTGGAGTGGAGAACAAGGTGGCTGATGCCTTGAGTCGGCGAGCATGTTTGCTTACCACCATGAGTGCCGAGGTCATAGGGTTAGAGAAGATGAAGGAGGCCTATGTTGATTGTCCTGACTTCGGTCAGATTTTTACCACTCTCCAGGCCGGACCCTCGAGAGACGTTGATGATTATGTGCTTCAGGAGGGTTACCTCTTTCGAGGTAGCAGGCTATGTGTTCCCCGAACTTCGGTTCGAGATTTTTTAGTGTGGGAGCTACATGCGGGAGGTCTAGCCGGCCACTTTGGTCGGAACAAGACTATCGAGGCGGTTGAGCATAGATTTTATTGGACGAGCTTGAAGCGCGATGTCGCTAACATCGTGGCTCAGTGCCGTACATGTGCTACGGCCAAGATGAAGAAGCAAAGCTCGGGCCTTTATACCCCTCTTCCCGTGCCTGATGCCCCGTGGCAGGATGTTAGCATGGACTTTGTTTTGGGATTGCCACGTACCTCCAGGAAGCATGATTCGGTCTATGTGGTGGTTGACCGTTTCTCGAAGATGGCCCTCTTTATCCCTTGCTCGAAGACTTCGGATGCTTCCAGGGTAGCCCGCCTATTCCTTAGTCATGTGGTGTGCAAGTTCGGGTTGCCTCGCACTATAGTGTCTGACCGTGATGTTAGATTCACTTCCTATTTTTGGAAGACACTATGGCATATGATGGGTACGCACCTCAAGTTTTCCACTGCATATCATCCCCAGACAGATGGTCAGACTTAGGTAGTCAATAGAAGTCTGGGAGACCTTTTGAGGTGTCTAGTTAGGGACCGCATTGGGGATTGGGATCTCATTCTACCCATGGCTGAGTTTGCATATAATGATTCGGTGAATAGGTCTACCGGCATGAGTCCATTTGAGATTGTCACAGGTCGTAGGCCTAGGAAACCCGTTGACCTTGTCCCCATGCCTATCCATGATAGAGTGTCGGAGTCGGCCGAGTCGTTTGCTAGGCATGTTAGGAGTTTGCATGACGACATCCGTCGTCACATTGAGGCCAGCAATGCACGGTACAAAGAGTTAGCCGATGCCCACCGACACCACCGAGAGTTCCACGAGGGCGAATATGTCATGATCAGGGTAAGACCTGAGCGGTTTCCCTCCGGAACCGTTAAGAAGTTGCAAGCTCGCGGAGCCAGTCCATTCAGAGTGTTGAAACGCGTTGGATCCAATGCGTACGTTGTGGACTTGCCCGAGGAATACGGTATAAGCTCTACTTTTAATGTTTCGGATCTGGTTGCATATAGGGACCCAGCGGTGATCCCTTGTGAGCCTTTCGAGCCATCTCCTCCCATTGAGAGTGATCCCACACCTGAGTGTCCACCTCCAGCCCCTTTGTCACGGCAGCGTGAGCATATAGATCATATACTGGATGAGCAGGTGACAGTTACCAGGAGTGGATCCTACCCGCGCTACCTAGTGCGATGGAGAGGACTGCCCGCTACCGAGGACACGTGGATCACACATGGAGAGTTGCAGCGGATTGATCCGGACCTTCTGGAGCGATACAAGAGCGATGCAGACCCTTACTCGACAGGGTCGAGTTTCTCCCACCCGGGGAGAATTGGTGCGGACACCCGAGCAGTTGAGCGGCGCGACACGCCGAGCCACCGGTACCGCACACGGAGCACGACTCGAGCCACCTCAGCATCCATCTGGCTCGGAGACAGCCTGGAGACTCCCCCTTGAGTCCTGGCATTTATCATATTTAGTTAGACTTTATTTGTGTTTAATGTGTGTTTACTTCATTTTATTCGGTATGTAATTTTGATTGTAAGAGGGGCTTATTTGTAAAATGGGACCCCTGGGCCCCACGGGACCCCCAGGCCCCTTCCCATTGATCCACCTCAGCCTAGGGTCCCATGTGGGGTCAGTCAATCTTCCACATGGAGGCTTCTAGAAGGGTGGGCCAAGTGGGGGACAAGTGACTTGGAAAGTCCACATTTGGCCACCCACCCCACCTACCATGTCAAGCTTGTTCCCCCCCCCCCCTTGCCATTCTAGTCAATAGCCCCCCCCCCTTTTATTTTTTTAATTGCAATTTGTGTGGATGGTCACATGCAATCTCAGCCCTCCATCTCCCACCCCTAGATCCAACGGTGGAGGATTGATTAGATTGGTGACCTATATATGCTTGTAATTTCCATTTTTATAGAATTAATGCATTTGAATTGGAAGAAAATCCCCTTGAGCAAGGCCTAGGCCGCCCCTCTCTCCTCCTTGCAGCTGGGAAGGCTATATTCTGGTGGTGTGACTCCACCCCTATCAGTTCCGGTCGCCGCCGCCACGAGCCGCCACCGCACCGCCATCGCAACCGTCGGAGTTCTGCCTTCCACCTGCAGCCGCCACTTCCACGAATTCTTGCCATCAGCGACGAGCTCAGATCAATTTGGTATTTTGAGGGGATCTTCCAGAGGTGTCAAGCACATCCCACAAAAATTGGTTGGTCATAAAGATCCCCTTTGATAATTTTTCATTTTCGCCCAACTTTAAATTCCAGATCTGTCTGCTGTCTGTTTCCATTTCCACCTGCCCTGTGTTTTCAAATTTAGGACCTCTTTCTAATTTTTTTTAGAGCTCCCAATTTTACTGGGAGTTCTGTCTACCAACACCTCCTTCCACAAATTTTACGGATTTTTTATCAACCCTTCACCTATTTTTTAAAAATCTCTTTCAGAGCTAGCTACAGTACTATCCACCTCTGTCCAGATCTGACCCCCTTCCAATGCAAAAATCATAACAATTCGTAGCCACCTCCAATCCTTTCATAAAAAATATTTTCGTTTTCTTTGTTCACAATCCTACATCGTTTGTGAATAACTCAGAAGCTAAATCGGATGTCTTCCTGGCGGTCAATGGTATTTCTCAGACAACTCACCTGCAGATCTGAGAGCTCGGGCACTGTACAACAGAAGCTTAGAAATTCAACAAAGTCTAGATCCGTGCAGATCCAGCAGATCTATTTGGGCCTAGATTGAAGGTCTTCAAGAGAGCTTTCCAACGATAGCTTATGTGCCTCGATTCGACATCGGGGTTGATCGCAGCGGCCGTTCTCGCCGGGGCGCGCGCCTCAAAACAGCAACCAAAATCCGTGGGCAGCAACTCCAAAACGTGGGAATCGGAGCCGATCGGCCACCGACCGGAGCTTCCGGCCGACCGCCGTCTAGGGAGGCGCGCCACCAGGGATCCCCATCACAGTGGGTCCCACCCCACTAGAGCCGAAGGTCGGGGCGGTCCGTGGGCCCCACAGACCCGTAGATCACGCCGTCCGATTTGCACAAAAACGCGGGTTTCGGCACCGCCGGGCGACATCAAAATGCTGCCCATCAACCCAATTCGCGTGATTCCCGGGCCCCGCATGTGACCTTTTACCTCCCTGCGTGGAGTGGGTCGAATTAGTGTATTGCTGTAATAATTGTGAACCGGGAGTCCGTGATTGGCCGGGGTCGTCTTCCCCACGCCGGGTGCGTGGAGGTAATGGTCCTAACTTCTCGGCGTTCATTTGCTAGTTTAGTATATGGTCTTATGCCGCTGTCGAGAGCGTAGGATACTAGCCCGTGTGTCCATGTCACCGCTGTGAGCGTGAGTGTGACCCGTCCCGCGACTCTATCCGAGTCCGGAAGTTGAGTCGGACTACCTTGAACTCTGCCTGGTTCCTTAACCGCACACGATCCACGCTTTCCCTCGCATGGGGACGACGAGTGAGTTTACACTTCTGTTAGCGACGTGTAGCATGTAGGAGCTCTTAGTGTTGATCTGAGGTCGCTCTAGTAGTCGTGTCGTTGCTGGTTGAGTCGTGTCCATCCAATATAGTGTCGTCTCCTCAGTCCGTCCCGCATCAGATTGTGGGAAGCCAAAGTGTTCCTAAAAGGTGCACTACCACAGATTCGACTTTAATGACCTGGCAGTGAAGACTCACAACAAGGATACCCCTTATGTAACATCAACTCGTGTCCCAATAGATGAATTTAAAATTGCAGGAAGCCGAGACATTCTTGAACAAGACACTATTGTGGACTCCACCATGAGGACTCAACATCGAAAAATATAAGGATGGGCTCGAGATGCTTGAGCCTCGGAAGAGATAGGCTGGACTACTATAATGACCAATTGGTGCCGAAGCACCATGAACTTGCATCTCGAGGGATGAATTAAACTCAAAATCAAGGGAGTCCAAGGCACCCCTGAAGAGATATGGGCGCAGGCCGGATCGCGGAAGTGAGAGCAATAGAAGAAGAAGAAAAGAGAAGATGAATGAAGAAGGAAAAGGGCAAAAAGGATAAAAAGTGAGAAAATGGGCTGATCCGACAGCCCTAAAAGGGTAACCCCAGGGCCCTTAACTAGCAGCCCCAAGAGCCTTCAACGGATAGCGTACTAAGGTTTGAACTGGCAATGCTTCAAGGCCTTCATCCGATAGCCGCTTCGGAGCTGTCATATTGAGGTGGGCAGGTTCTACCGGTTCAGCCTGGCGGGTGTTGCTGGATGGTTCTTGCAGGAGCTGCCGGATAAAGGCTGCCGATACAGGCTGAACCGGCAATACTTGAGCTACCGAATCGGCAGCACTCTTCAACCCCCAGAACCTTGAAACGGCAGCCCTTGGGGTCCTTAACCGGCAGCTCCAAGGCACCTCATCTGGAAGCTCCAAGGCACCTGAACTGGAAGTACCTACCAACCTCATACAGCAGTGTGTGAGCTACTGAACTGGTAGCGCCTGAGCTGCTGAACTGGCCCTACTCACCTGGCAGCACCTTCTAAGCTAAACCGACAGCCTCCATCCGCCTTAACCGAGAACCCCATCTGCCCATACGGCTGCCCCTTTGGGGCTTAAACGGCAGCACAATGCATCTCCCTCATGTCCGTCTCCCCTTCACCCCTATGTAAGGGGGGGCTGCAATGGAGAATAGAGAGGACACGTAGACAAAAGGCATCGAACACGTACACAGAAAGAACGCACACACACAGAGAGATGGTAGTGAGAACAAGAGAGGAGAAAGAGCAACAGAGAGGGGAGAGACCTCCCTGCAGAGCGACACAGTCACGCAGAAGAAAAGAAGAAAGATAGAAGAAGAAGAGAGGGAGGAAGAGAGAATAAAGGTGAAGTCTGGGGGGGAAGGAGTCAATACTCCACCCTCCCCCTACGCCTTATGTTTTTTTCTTTCCTTGATGTATTTTCTTTTTTAGCTTATGTTGCCTCGTCGCAAGGTACAAATGAAATGCATTTCTTATCCTCACGCATTCTCTATGTCTGACTTCATTTGTTCCCCCAGCAGATGAATGAAAGATGTGTGTGAAAGGCCTCCATGTGGTTTATGTGCACACTGTATGTTTCTCCCTAGCTTGTTTTGAATATGTTCACCCTTCTTTGTTATCTTTCTTTTTGGTTATTTACCATCTCATTGCTCATCGTGGTCGTTGGGGGACATGGGCGTGATCATTGATTTGAGGGAAAACGAGTACATCTTTAAAGGGGGGACTTGGAGTTTATCCAATACCATGGATATGACCCTGAGATCCAGACCCTTGTGAGCTGCATTATTGCAAAATTTCTTCATGTTTCACTGCCTACCCCATCATACTTACCATGGGATTCTTACATTTCTCCCACAATGGTTCTGCGAATATCTTATTTTCAGGCTGATTCGGAAGCCTCAGCGCGGTTGATCCGATAGCACCCTATGGAGCATTCTGTCTGCCCATATTCTTGTGAAGCGGCAGGCCCCCACATGTTCTCACGCTCACTTCAAGCTCAAGAATAGCCTCCACATTAAATTAAGCCGTCTATCCCTTGGGGCACTCAGCATCGCTACTGTGAGTGTTGCCATGTTTGGCACACTTTAATAACTAAGGGGTCATCTCAGGTTCCCGTGGATGAACACCCGCTTCACTCACCCTAGAATACCTTCGGTCTAGGGGAGATGCTACTGAAATTCCACCGGAAGTCCGACCAGAAGTCCAACCAATAAATAAATGAATAGATGAATAGCCATGTCCATGAATAAGAGATAAAGGATAAAAATAACAAAAATTATACAAATCAATGACAACAACAAAAATAACAAGGGAGTGTCAATAATTCCATGGGATATTGTTGTACCCAGACAGTTTCTCAGCAAAATATTAAAGGATAAGGGTTCGGGAATTTCCCCGAACACCTTTAAGGCATGGGCTACCCAGCTCTCCTACAACTTGCCCGGCCCAACCAAGGGTCCCAACCAGCTAGCCGTGACATACGAAGACATCAATAATTGATTGGGATTACTCCTCATCGCTCAGTGACAGGCTTTTCCCGCACTCTACACGGCCACCCGGGCCAACCTAGGGGTGCCCTCGACTACAAGCCGTGCCATGTGGCACCTAGCAACAAGGCCGAGGCCTATCCCAAGACACCTTCTTCCAGCCCTCCAAAGTATAAGGGAGACCTAAATAAGTCAACCACAGCCTTTGGAGGCCCGCAGCGCGTATATACGACTCACACACGTGTGTCGTGCATTTCCCTGAACACCTTGTGGGCGCATATATCCCAGCCCTTGTACAGCAAACCGCGGGCCAACCCGTGGCTCCAACACACCAGTCGGGTTCTACAACAACCCTCCAGCAAGTCGGGGCCACCCCTTACCCTTACACACGTGGCGATGAGCCGCTTATCCTTAGCTCTCGGGCCAACCCGGGGCTACCCTGCCAACCTACCGTGCAACGTGGCACACATTACGAGGCTAGGCCCACGCACCCAAAGTGCCTCTTCCCAGCTCCTACGAGCTTATACCCTCAGCCTCGGGCCAAATCCAAGGCCCACCAGTCACCCACCTAAGCCGATCGACAACCCGAGGCGTGTTGGGACTTTCCCCGAACACCTTGCGAGCGGCAGCAATAACACGACATCGACAAGCCCCCACGGGCTAATCCCAGCATCTCGGAGCACTCTGTCCTTCAAAGGACATCCCTAGATGACAAAAGAAGAGTTCGCCCAGGGCGTGGCCGTGCCCCGGGAGGGCAGAACCCCCTTGGGGAGCGCACCCTCCTCTTAGCCCAATGGCCCCATGGTCGTTCTCCCAGTCCCAGTCACTCCCAGCTCGTGTAAGATTGACCGGCGTACCCATTGGCGGAAGGATCCGATGGCTAAGTTCAGGATCGCGCAAGTCCTACGTCAACACTTGTGTTCCTCGTCCGCGCACGGCCGGCCAACCAGTATCCTCCAGTATCCTTTTGTCCTTCTGCACTTGGTCAAAGTAGGACAAAAATAGAAGAAAATTGGGTTTTTATAGGGTAGGACCGCCCCCCTCTCTTTGCCTCTAATCCGCCTAAACCCCCCCGGGGAGGGTTTAGGCGGACCAGCTTGACCCCCTCAGGCTGGTCCGCCTAAACCCCTGGTAAAATAAAAAAAAGTTTTTACACAAAAACCCAACCCCCCAGCCCTGGTCGTGCCAACCCACAAGGGTTTAGGCGAACCAAACCCTGCCCCAGGGCTGGTCTGCCTAAACCCATCCAACACAAAAAAAATCAAGTTTACTACGCGTAAACCCCTCCGGGGAGGGGTTTAGGCAGACCAAACCCAGCCCCTGGGTTGGTCCGCCTAAACCCTCCCTCCCCCACTCCATAAACAAAAAAAATGTTTTTTCTAAGGGTTTACCCGGACCAAGTTTGGCCCTCAACTTGGTCCACCTAAACCCTTCCCTGACCCTATGCCTTATAAAAGCCCGCTTGGGAGCTCAAGGGGCAGAAGGAAGGAAAAGAATGCAAGAATCTACGATCTAACTGCTACACCCTCGGGCTTCCGCAGGCATCCAGCAAGGGTCGAGGACGCGAGAAGCTTTGTGTGGACGGTTGACTTGTAAAATGGCTTATATACACAGAGGGTATGTCACGCGTACTCCCCCACACGGCGTCTAGCCATGTCGCACAAGTCCACTCCCGTTACACACAAGGCGTTATGACCACGGCAAGTACACCCGCCTCCCAGGTCTGCCCGCGTTTGTCAACTTACGATGGCCACACATACGCCATGATGCCGCATCTACCTCCGTCACGGGGTCGTGTCCGACTGCTCAGTCCGAGCCGCGCCCGGCCCTCCCCCAGTTATCGGCCAATACCTCCCCCGGCCACCTAGTCCAGTCCTCCCTCGACGAGCTGGGCATGGCCCTTGCCTCGAGGAGAGCCTCTGTAAAACACGCGGATATCCACCTCATCATGCATTGACCCGGGGACCGACCCGCGTGTCGGGATTATCCTGTGGCTTGCACCAGTTGTACTTTGGCCGCTACGGCCTACCTGTAAAGCCCATGCAGCTCTCATAAAATATATTATCACTTGAATGTATGTCTTTGCATCCATATTCGGGTCCCAGCCTCTCCCGCACCACTCGGCGTATGGGCCTAGTGTCCCAGACCCCGGTAAACACCTCCCAGACATGCACAAGCCCATAGCTGCCGAATGCTCCCGACCCTCCACCCCTGGCTTTAGATACATACATGCTCCTCTTCAGCATGGAACGAAGGTGTTTAGATTCAATTCGATGTAAATAAACACCAACTGCTTGCGATCGGTGGGGAAAGACGTCCAGTACACGATTCCCCACAATCGCCTGCGCACTCGCGTTTATGGAACCTCCCCTCTCTCCACGTGTCGCCCGTTTCCCGAGCCCACGTGCCGCGTCCTCGCGACGCTCCCTAGTCAAACCTTGGTTCTATAGGTGATTGTCGAGAAATCGACTGGCATGCCCGCATCCCAGCCTCGTTTCCCCAAATCTCATAAACTTCCCATGCCATCCGACCCCTCTCAACTTTCCGTGAAAGGAGAGTGCCTGGTACCACCCTGAGAGGCCTACGGTCATGAAGGAGGATACCCGAGATACATCAAACTTGAAGTCCCGCGATCAATGACACCCAAGAGGGGGGTGAATTGGGGGTTTACCAATTTTACAAAAACTTTTGACCTTTTTGAAACACGTGATATAATGCTAGTTAAGAGATTCAAAACTATATGATCACAAATTGGATTTATCAAACTATGTATGATAATGATATAGATTATGCAACATACACGAAGATAAATCGGAACAAACAGTCTACACTAATACTCACGGAGAATGGAGATAGAAGAAATGGACCAAACCACACAATGCAAACCACACTGCACAAAGGTTTTTAAGGTGGTTCGGATGCAACGACGGCAGTCCTACGTCCACCCCTCACCAAACCCGGTGAGGCTTCACTCGGGGATAAATCCCCAAACGGAGACGACGCTCCAACCACACACGCAGGATGACACCTGCACACACACACGGGGATGCACCCCAACACACACACACACACACACACACACAGAGACGAGGTCTCCAACACGATCCGACAGAAGGATCAACAACACACACAAACGCTGCAATAGATGCAGCACTCGACACACTAAAAAGACCAGATCTAAATAGATCCACATACACACGTAGATCTAGGAAGCTCTACGTACACACACACGAATAGAACACAATGACCACACACGACCACGGATCCACAACGATCTACACACACACAAATGTTTCCAGATTATAAAGAACACAAACATAAAGCCCAAAACATAAAAACAATGAAGCACGGTTTAGAAGACTCCTGATTTGGCTTCCACTGAGTGTATGATGTAGATTTTGAATGATGCTTCCTTCTTCACTTGAATGGAGCTTGAATGGCTTCAGATAAAGCTTGAAGAACTTGGAGATGAATGAATAAACCTTCCACGAATTTACTGTTCACTGAGCTACAGTAGTTCTTTCTTCTCCCTTGGGCAGCCTTCCCTTGAATCCTTGATTGCTTGCTTGCTTCTACTCTTCATTGGAGCTTTGTTGGCTTCAGATTGAGCTTGAATGGCTTCAGATGGATGAAGGGATTGCTGGACAGAGTACTGTTTACGCAGCTCCTCTTGCTCTTGCAACAGCTCACTTTCCCCCTTTGATAGCTTCTTCTTTGATCTCCCTTGAAGCCCTCTTGCATTCTTAGGGTTATGGCTCCAAATGAGATGTTTTATAGCCCTTGAATGGTCCATGGACATCCCCCAGACCAGATCCACATTTTGTGGGTGATTTGGTGTCATTAGGATTAAAGAATTATAAGGAGAAAGGCTCTTCTCGAAGTTGAAAACAAAGTCAACATATGTTGGCTCGGGGCTGGCGGTCGACCTGTGGAAGCTGGCGGTCGACCGCTATTGAGAAACCTGTAGAAATTTGATCCCTGGAATTTTAGGTCGACCTGGGGCGGTCGACCGCTGCTGTCGGTCGACCTGGGGCGGTCGACCTGTAGTTCTATAGGATGAGACTTTTTAGGTTTCACCCCCGAACACCATTGCAACCCATTTAAGTCTGAGGCTTCAAACTCCTTTGATCTTGGGGAATATATGTTGAGTGTTTTGACCTACAAAACCATATAAAAAGAGATTAGGACTTTGATCAATAATTCATGTGGTAATTACATGAAGTACATGTATGAACCCCTTTGGCCATTTGGCAATTTCAATCAATCAACAAGAGCTTATTGTAAACCGTTTGAGCAAGATATAAGTACCATGATTCTAATTTTCAAGCAAGTTTCTCATGAGTTGTTTCAACATAACGCAAGCTCAAAATGATATGTGAAATATGTATTAGAGTTCAAAAAGTGATTTACATTGAGACCCAATTTTACATATAAGATTGGAACAATTGTTGCTTTCACAAATACCTGTATGTAGCCAAGCTCCATGAAGAGTATGCATGGGAAGCATTCAAAGCACATGTTCAAGTCAATCATATTCAACCAATCGACAGGAACAATCAACCATTTAGTTTAGTTATCACCATTCACTTAATCGCACATGAACATCAAAACCATGACTTCAACAACCATCAAAACCAAGGCATCACACAAAAAGTTTAGTTATCATCAAAACCATAGTTCAACAAAACTCCCGTATTCTCCTTTCCTGCCGTGTTCCTTCCCTCATCCTGGTCACCGGCATAAAAAAACCCCCCCTTGTCGATGCCTCGACGCGTCTCCGCGCGGACAAAAGGATGGCACGCCCGGTGGGACGTCTCCCGCCTTCCTTTTTTTTCCTAAAGAGAAGCCTGTGCCAACCCTGAAGCCATGGTACCCTTTTCATGTCCTTGCAGGAGAGGCAGATGGGGGTACTCATGCACATTTTCCAGTAGCTCCCAGCTCGCGTTCTCACTGCCAGACCGCACCTAGCGACTGTCAATGACCGCTGCCTCCGCGGCATTCAGCATTCTACCAACTATGGCGGCCGTCACGTACAGTCCCATCGTCATCGCCACCCATGCACGGGTGGGCGTCTTGGCGACACCGATTGTTTTCGACAGCTTCGCCCAGTCGTCAGATCACCCTATTTCTTGGGTGTGGTCCCTATGGCTGTTCCACAGCTACTCTCAACCTCCACTCCCTCCGTTGTGGCGGACATGCCACGCTAGTCTCCAGCATTAGTGGCCCACTCGAGTGTCAGACTAGGGCCGTCCATCACTGGCCCCTGTGGGGGTCCTAGATCATCCCCTTCCCGGACGACCTTTGCCCCCTGGGCCCAGTCTCGGCCGACCTCTAGTGCGGGCCTTGTGCCCCAATCTTCGGCCACCACTATAGCATCCCGCTCGGTCCCCCAACCCTGATCCCCAGTCAAGCCGACATCTGACACGGGTTTCTACCCCCGGGTGTCAAGCTTCCCAGCACCTGCTCGGGCCTCCAGTCCCAAGCCTCAGTCGAGCTAGCTCCCCACACGGGTTTCCCAACCCGGGGGAAAGGCTCCCTACGATTCTGCTTGATCATTCGACCAGAACCCCGAAAGAGCGGTCGTCCGGCGCGTGTTCTCAACCCCGAGTTCAAGGCTCCCCAGCACCCAGACCGAGCACACAACCCCGGTGATGTGACATGACCTAGGGATGGCAACCACTAGGCCAATGCACCTTGGACCTATGACTCGCAAACAAGAAACTTTGACGGCAGAATCACTCGGGCGAGCTCACTCGCTTAGCACACACTAGTGCCCGTAGGCAACTCGGCGATAGTGGAGGGGGTCCGAAGTGGGACCTTGACGTTCCGAGGTAAGGGTAGCTTAGGATGGACCCCTAAGGGCATGGGATGCCCAATCTCACGGGCGGCCAGCACGCCAAGGGCGTTGGATGTAGGGAGCTCTCGCCTCACTCCGCGGTGGTCACTCGCACTGTTGAATTCAAGTTCGGGCACTCAGCTCACCAACCAACGTCCCACTAGCAGCAATACTAATCTAAGCAAAGAGTTAACCACCAGAGAAGTGTGGTCAGGTGCTCACCTGGTCGGCGTGAAAACGCCGATCTCAACCAGAGACGAGGGCGAGCGGGGAAGCGTGGCTACCCGCACGCCGCGCCGATGATGCTTTGGTCGATGACCTGCTAATACATTCACTACACCATCACAGAGGGGTTGATCAAGGGGTTGGGAAATTAAATATTGCATCCAAACACTACCTCTCGCACGGAGGGGCTTTAAGTCGGCCAGGCGGGGTGGGGGGAGCTAAGTTAGGAGCCGAATTGCCGAACTCCGCCGGTTCTGCCAGCTTCTAAAACAGCCTGACAAACAGTCGATGATGGCGCCGCCACGGGCTCCGCCGAGCTCAGATGAAGCCAAAACTGGTGCCGAAACTTCCTGGGTTGGCCCAGAAGGACGTCTGAATTTTTTAGGAATTTCCTGACGTCGGCGGTGGCTGGGGCAGGGTCTGGAACATGATCAAACTGCTCTGGCTCTGACTATTCCCAGAGTGCTGTTGTAGGAAGACGAGGGCGCCATGAGCACTTTCAGGGTCTGATTGATGCGGGACTAGAACTGCTGCGATTGTGGTTGAGTCTTCTTCGAATGGAGACCAACGGTGCTGTCGTCGGAGGTCAGAGCTGACCGCGAAGATAGGAACAGTGGAAGGGTGTCGGACCAGGCTCTGCAGGAACTGACCTTGCACACCTTGGGGTGAAAATTTGGAACTCTTGACTCTGGGGTCCAAAAATTGCTCTGCTTCTTGGAGATGGTGGGGGACTTGGAGAAGAACACCTCAGCCAAGTTTCACGCTCATATCTTCTCAGGAATGGCCATGGTCGCGCTGGAACATGGGCTCTAGTTCTCTGTCGGAGTAGTCTTGCGCAGCATGGGGAGAACGGCTCTCTCGGGCAGCTCAAAGCTCAGATGGACGCGAGACCACCTCGCCTAGGAAGCTCTCTGGATGGCCTTTCCAGAAATATAGGGCTTGTCAGCAAACTCCTAGAGATGGTGTCATGGTCGAGCCTTCAACTGGTACCTCTGCTGCTGCCTGCGAGCTGGGAACAGGCTGGTGGTGTAGGGTTATGTGTATGAGGGTGGGATGGCCAAGGGAAGCAAGGGGAAATGGGGAGGGTGACCAGAGGAGGAAGGGGGTGTTGGGGAGGGGTGAGGGGCAGCCAGCAAGGGAAGGAGATTCAAATTTGGCCTAGGGTTTGAGCCCCTTCAGCCGTGGGGAGATGGAGGGGTGCTTGGGGAAGGGGAGTGGGTGGTTGGTGGTTGGAGGATGGCTTGGAGATTGGTGGATTCCACCTTGGGGGTTGGGGGGAATTGATTGAGTGTATGGGGAAGGGGGGATATTAATGAAGAGTGAATGGAGGAGAGAGGAGGGGGAAATTTGAATTTTGGGAGGGGAGGAGAGAGAATGGGGGCGCCCCCCTTTGAAGGAGAGAGATAAGAGAGAGAGAGAGAGAGAGAGAGAGAAATATCAAGAGAGATAGAAGAAAACTGCACAAAGGAATTATCTATTATATTGATCATCAAAGGTTACAAATGAGAGAGGGGAGGGGGCTATTTATAGACTCCATCCTTTTCCTAAGACCAAATTGCCCCTTGACAATTGATAGATTGACCACACAGTCCAAGGAGGGGCGCCCCTGGGCCTAGCCCATTGAATGGGGCCCAATAACCTCTCAAACCAACCATATGACAACTAACTTAGGTAAATGACTCACTAACCTAGGTACCATACTCAAATAAATGGAAAATTATACAGTTTATGACTCAAATAAAATATAAAAATTACATGACTAGACTCAGAAACACATGACGGACACAATGGCGCATGCCGACGAACAATCCGAGCCTCGAAAATGTGGAGGGGCAAGGGATGCCCCCATCATACCCCCAGATGGGGAGAACTCGACCCCGTCGTGTATGGGTCCACCGGGGAAGTGGTACACCCAAGCAGCTCTAGGTGAACCACGATCTCCTGACTCGACCCCGCGTCCATAGTTGGGGGACGGCTCTTCAGCCTTTCAAGGTGGCTCGGGCACACCCTCTTGCTGGCAATGATACCTTGCTTGCCCAGTATTGTCGTCGTGTGCTCACGTCAGGCTCACAAGCTGATATGTGGTGGCTCTCCGGGGTGTCTCTCTCAAGGAAGGTAGAGGCTTGAGGCACTCACTTAGATACACTATAGTGCCCGTATAGGTTGTTGGGTCCACCATGTGGGAAGTGGGGTGAATCCCAAAACCCATCGGCAAGTCCAACCCGTAAGCTCGGTTGCCAAAGCCACTCAGAACTCGGGAAGGTCCAAGTCCTTGTGCCCTCGATTTGGAGATGACCCTAGGGTAGAGCCACTCCAATGTCACCATCACCAACTTGCCTACTTGGAATCCCAAGTGGCGCTTATGAGCTGTTGCCTGCTCTTTGTGATCCTCACCGATCGTTGCTAGATGCTTGCATGAATGCGTATGCCATGCACTACGATGTGGTGTGAGTGTGAAAAGTATGGTGTGCAAAGGTGGACCGGGGCAACCAAATGTAGACCGATCATACTTTAATGCCATGAAGACTTTGACGGACTTAGGAGGGCCGGGGCATCCATAGGTGAACCTATCATGCATGGGTATGACAAATATCGGGGGACCCGGACATCCATGTATGCTCCTTTCATGCGTAAGACCAATGATGAATGGGGGAGGACCAGCGCATCCAAATGTGAGCCAGTCATGCATTGGGCCTAAAGTGTGTGGGACATGTATGAGATGACCGGACTTGTGACCCATGTCGAATGATGTGATATGCCAAGATAGGTGCACTCTTGTCTCAGAGGTGACGGCCAAGTGTGTGGGTATGGGGTGGTCCCTGAGCTCCCACTCATAAGGATGGAAGGGGTTAAAGAAGGTGTATATCATGGAGTGGGGCACTTCCTCATTCCCAAGGTGTAGGTCGTCCATGGTTATGTCTTCCCATATGTGGCCTGAGTCTTGAAAGAGGTGGGCTTGATCCAACATGGTGGGTGAGGGTAGGTAATAGTGGGTGGTGGGTAAGGCAGGTGGGTTACGTGGGCATCTAGGCTCCCATAGGAAGGGGTCGAAGGGATCATGGAATGGGTTACCTAGAGAGAGGTACTCTAAGTCCTCAAGGTCCTCAAAATATGGTGAGGCATCCTCCTCCATGAGGATAATTGGGCCTGTGATTTAGGTGGGATGGTAGGCCACGAATGGATGGCTTGACTCTCTACCCGAGATAAGCAACTCCAATTTGTGGATAGCATCAGGCTCATCAGGTGTGGGGAGGAATAGAAGAAGGTTGCTAGTGTAGCAACCCACAATGTAGGTTGAGGTGATAGACCTGACACATATGTGTAGGAGGTCAAGGCTCCTAGGTTGGTTGGTCACTATGGTCAACATGCCGGTCAACTTGATTTGCCATGCTAAGCCCTTAAGAAGATCCCCTAATGTTTCCACTTGGTAGGATGATTGGATGGTAGTGCGATAAGAGGAGAAGGGTAATATGGGGAGGTTTAGCTCCATGGGAGGGTAGTTATTGGACGTGATCGGGTGAATTGGTCTCACCTTTAGCCATCTAGCCAAGGGCTCATATATGATTATGGTGCCATGTGTGATGGTTTGTGGCTCTTGAAGGTCCGGGCTATGTGGGGTGGGGGAGATGATCTCCTCTACCAAGGGGATGGGAAGGTCTTTTGTGGGAGGGGTGATGATGATCAGCGTATGGTGCACCCGGGGTGGTGGGTAAAGGGAGACTTGGGTTAGGATAGGGAGGGGAAGTAGTGGAGGCCTAGGAAATGGTAGAGTTGGGGTCGGGAGTGGGAGATGGGTTGGGTGATGAGGATTGGGTTGGTTGGTCTTGGGAGGTGTGTCCCTTATGGGGGAAGATGGTAGGGTGGAGGCGGGGGCCAAAGGGGCTTGAGCAGTGTAGATTGGAGAAGGGGGGTTAGGTTGGGGTGCGGGGGCCCTTTTGGGGCTAAGTGGAGAGGCGGAGGCCAGGCTCATTTGGGTTTTATTGGAGAGGGTGGGGGTGATCAGGGTTGGAATTATTGGGAGTGGTGGAATTTGGGCCCTAAGGGAGGTCTTGGGTTGGCCGGGTGGGGATGGAGGAGTTCAAGTGCTCCCCGGGCTATGGTGATCCGGTTACAGGGGGGAAACATATCTAGCCCTAAGTTGCTCCTTCATGTCCCCCCATGTGGTGATGGAAGCTTCCCTTCTAAGCATCCTTAACTCGATAATTTGCAACCAATGAGTTTGAGCCCGTTTAGTAAGTTGCATTTTGGCAAATCGGGCATTCTCTTCATCGGTCATGGGATACCAAGTAAAGTAATGGTCCATGGAAGGAAGCCTCCCAATCTAAATAGTCATTCGGATGAGTTCCATCAAAGGTGGGAGGTGAGGGAGGTACCATTCTATCGCCAGCCCTTGGGGCGTGCCTATTTTCTCCTAGTTGGTCGAGTCGACCCAATAGGCTATCAAGCCGCTCATTGGCATAGGTCAAGGCCCCCATGATGTAGTTGACGTGGCCAGAGAGTCATGAATGTTGGTGGCGGGTTTCCCTTGGGGGTTGGGACCCAAGGAGAGGGTTAACGGGTATGATCGGTATGAGGTGACCATGTTAGTGGACATGGGTGATGCACCGGGTGACTATAAGTACATATGCGTGTAGAGACAAGTTGAGAACTTACTCTGATACCACTTGATGTGACACGACCTAGGGATGGAAACCACTAGGCCAATGCACCTTGGGCCTATGACTCGCAAGCAAGCAACTTTGACGGCGGAATCACTCGGGCGAGCTCACTCGCTTAGCGCACACTAGTGCACGTAGGTGACTTAGCGATAGTGGAGAGGGTCCGAAGTGGGATCTTGACGTTCCGGGGTAAGGCTAGTTTAGGATGGACCCCTAAGGGCCTGGGATGCCCAATCTCACAGGCAGCCAGCACGCCAAGGGTGTTGGATGTAGGGAGCTCTCGCCTCACTCCGCGGTGGTCACTCATGTTGTGGAATTCAAGTTCGGGCACTCAGCTCACCGACCAACGGCCCACTAGCAGCAATACTAAGCTAAGAAAAGAGTGAACCAGTAGAGAAGTGTGGTCAGGTGCTCACCTGATCGGCGTGAAAATGCTGATCCCAACCGGAGATGAGGGCGAGCGGGGAAGCGTGGCTACCCGCACGCCGCGTCGATGATGCTTCGGTCGACGACCTGCTAATACATTCACTACACTCTCGCAGAGGGGTTGATCAAGGGGTTGGGAAATTAAATATTACATCCAAACACTACCTCCCGCAGAGAGGGGCTTTAAGCCAGCCAATCGGGGTGGGGGGAGCTAAGTTAGGAGCCGAATTGCCAAACTCCGTCGGTTCTGCTAGCTTCTGAAATAGCTTGACAGACTGTCAATGACGGCGCCGCCACGGGCTCCGCCGAGCTCAGATGAGGCCGAAACTAGTGCCGAAACTTTCTGGGTTGGCCCAGGAGGACGTTTGGATTTTTGGGGAATTTCCTAACATCGGCGTGGCTAGGGCAGGGTCTGGAACAGGACCGAACTGCTCTGGCTCTGACTGTTCCCAGAGTGCTATTGCAGGAAGACGAGGGCGCCATGAGCACTCCCAGGGTCCGATTGATGCAGGACTAGAACTACTGCGATCATGGTCAAGTCTTCTTCGAACGCAGACCAACGGGGCCGCCGTCGGAGGTCAGAGCTGACCGCAAAGATAGGAACATTGTAAGGGTGTCGGACCAGGCTCTGCAGAAACTGACCTCGCGCACCTTGGGGTGAAAATCTGGAACTCTTGACTCTGGGGTCTAAAAATTGCTATGCTTCTTGGATATGGTAGGGGACTTGGAGAAGAACACCTCAGACAAGTTTCACGCCCATATCTTCTCAGGAATGGCCATGGTCGCCCTGGAACTTGGGCTCTGGTTCTCTACCGGAGTAGTCCTACGTAGCATGGGGAGAATGGCTCTCCCAGGCAGCTTAGAGCTTGGATTGACGCGAGACCACCTCGCTTGGGAAGCTCTATGGATGGCCTTTCCAGAAATATAGAGCTTGTCAGCAAACTCCTGGAGATGGTGTCATGGCCGAGCCTTCAACTGGTACCTCTGCTGTTGCCTACGAGCTGGGAACAGGCTGGTGGTGTAGGGTTGTGTGTATGAGGGTGGGATGGCCAAGGGAAGCAAGGGGAAATGGAGAGGGCAACCAGGGGAGGAAGGGGGTGTTGGGGAGGGGTGAGGGGCAGCCAGCAAGAGAGGGATATTAAAATTTGGCATAGGGTTTGAGCCCCTTCAGCCTTGGGGAGATGGAGGGGTGCTTGGGGAAGGGGAGTGGGTGGTTGGTGGTTGGAGGGTGGCTTGGAGATTGGTGGATTCCACCTTGGGAGTTGGGGGGAATCGATTGAGTGTATGGGGAAGAGGGGATATTAATGAAGAGTGAATGGAGGAGAGAGGAGGGGGAAATTTGAATTTTGGGAGGGGAGGGGAGAGAATGGGGGCGCCCCCCTTTGAGAGAGAGAGATAAGAGAGAGAGAGAGAAATATCAAGAGAGAGAGAAGAAAACTCCACAAAGGAATTATCTATTATATTGATCATCAAAGGTTTCAAATGAGAGAGGGGAGGGGGCTATTTATAGACTCCATACTTTTTCTAGGACCAAATTGCCCCTAGACAATTGACAGATTGACCACACAGTCCAAGGAGGGGTGCCCCTGGGCCTAGCCTATTGAATTGGGCCCAATAACCTATCAACCCAACCATATGACAATTAACTTAGGTAAATGACTCACTAACCTAGGCACCAGACTCAAATAAAGGGAAAATTACACAGTTTATGACTCAAATAAAATATAAAAATTACATGACTAGACTCAGAAACACATGATGAACACAATGGCACATGCCGACAAATAATCCAAGTCTCAAAAATGTGGAGGGGCAAGGGATGCCCCCATCACCCGAGATTTCTCCAGGTCGGTCCCCGGTGTGGACCTTCCGCATCAGGTCCCGACCTCTCGGCACCAGAGGGGGGTTCTTCCCCTTACCATCCAGCAATACCGACTCTTAGCACAGGATTGCCCCTATGGGAAGCGGCAATTGCCATGTCGGTCGTTGGCCCTTCATCCCACACTCTAGCTCCGCCAGCGCTCAGCATAGGTTCGCAAGCTCGGGTCGCTGGCACCTTAGCACCTTCCACGACGTTGCCTCTCGGTGCAAGAGTGTCATCTTGAGCATCGGCAACGCTTCTATCAGCTCAGGCAAGAGCTTACACCTGAGTCACCCAGCCATCGACTCCCGATGCGGGTCTCGTACCTTGGGGACCGATCCCCGTACTTTCAACTGATAGCTCCATGCTGCCAGTAACCGCAAACCGGGTCTTCTCGGTCTAGCACCTAGGGGCGGATTCTTCCTTGGCTCCCCAGAAGAAGCGTCGCCACAGCCGCAAAGGTAGGTGACTCATCGCTGCAACTAGTAACTCAGGCAAGACCATCCTTGTCGGTGACCTATGGATTCGCCTCAATGGGGGCAAACCAATCATACTTCAGGAATGGTCAGTTCTTACAGTTCCCACCACCAACCGCTTCAGCCTCCTGGACGAACGCGAGAGGATAGGGCGGAGCTTAAAGAAGCCGCCACCTCGGCGCCAGTCTGGGGGTACCCGCACCAGTCTGATACACAAACTCCCACGTCTCGTCGGCGGAACAACGACGAGGTAGACCAGCAACCGAACTTGAGAAGAATCTGGGTTACCTCAGAAGAAGCTCAAGCCGTTTGGAGGGCGCGTATTAGAAACCCCCTGCGAGAGCTCAGACCTGGTATCAGGCAAGACGTGGCTGATCCTACAACAATACCGTCTGACGACGCCCAGTCATCCAATGTCCCCCGCCTGGGCAAGCAGAGGCAAAGACAGACCCGTCCCAGGGCCCGCCAGCAACCTGTCCCAAGTTCTCCTCGAACTGACATCGGGATGGGGGCTCCTCTGCAACACACCTCGATCTTTGACAGATTGGGGGCACCCGTCCACCCTGAGGAACACCCTCGGGGGAAGCGGACGGCCCGGCTCATCAATGACGCGGTTAGGGTGTTCGCGTGCTACACCACCGGACACAAACCTGACACTCAGTATGACGATATGAACCAGCCTCTGGCCCACTTCAGGAGGCCGCGTCAACAGACTCAGCCTCCGGCCCCGGCAAGTCACGTTGAACAAAATAATAATAATAATCATCATCATCATCATAATGAACAAAAAAAGGAAAGTCACCTAATCCGGCACCATTGGGTGCCGTGATCCGGCACCACCGGATGTCATGATCCGACACCCATGGGCGTCGTGATCCGGCGCCCACAAGTGTCGTGATCTGGCGCCTATGGGCCTAGTGATTCGGTGCCCGCCCAGTTTAAAAAAAATGAAGCATAGGAAATAAAAATCATGAAAAAAGAGAGTTAAAATTAAAATCATAGCCATAATCAATAAACAAAAAATGTATAAAAAATAAAAAAAGAGGTCGGTCGATAGGGGCCAAGGCCTTGTCGACCGAGTCGACAGGGCTCTTGACCCCCTGTCGATCGAACCCTATAGCAGCAAAAAAAAGAGAGGAACAATGGCACCAAAAAAAAGAGAACTTTTAAATTAAAGTTATAATAATAGTCAATAAACAAATAAATAATAAAAATAAAATAAATAGAAAATAAAAATAAATAATATCTAGTAATAATATAAAAAGAAAGAGAAAAGAAAAGAGAGGAGGTCAGTCGAGCGATCTGCAACACCGGTCGACCGATTTGGGTTCAAAACACGAGATTTTGCTCTAAAAACGCCCCAGACACCCCCGTTAACTCGGGTTGCATAAGTAATAAGTTGTCTAATGAAACAAGCAAAAAGGAATAATAACATACAATCAGACTCAAAAAGAAATAAATAACAAGAATTAACGATGTCGGCTCCGGGGCCTCCATCCTCTAGACGTCGGTCAAAGGGAACATAGACAATGCCTATTATAGGTCAGGGCCGAGCCCCTCGGGGTTTCCCCGCCGTCATGATCGGAACCTGGCCTTGCTACAGGCCGACAATATTTTGGATTCGATCGGTCCTTAGCTTTTTTTCATCCCCCAAATATTAAATTATGCCGCATCTTTGACAGACATTTATTCGAAGAAATTTTCTCCAACACTGTCATGTTTTCGAGCCGTAGTAGTTTCTAAATAAAGGAGTAAAAAAATAAATGAGCGACGAGTGAGCGAGACGGTTTGAGCACTTTTACCTTCGGCATGGGGTGCCTTGCTGTACTTACTTTCAGTCCATTTGTTTTTATTCAACAATTCAAACTTCATGCTATAGGGCCCTTCTTCCTAGCGACTAATCAAGGGTTTTCTCCCCTTCGGGGAGATGTAATTAACTCCGTGACCTTTATGGCATGGCGGGTTTCAGTCTCGACCTGCTACCCATCATCATCTAATCAGTCAGATGATGCACGCACTCTTGACTCCGAGCCGCTTCGGTCTTCGGAGTCTGAATGAACTATCACATTATGACTGGCACACCTATGCATAAAATAAATAAATAAATAAATAAAACAACCTAAATAAATAAATAAAATAAAAACAGTTCTACAAGTCTTGCACGCTCGGTGGGATAGAGCCTCCCTTCATCTCCTCGCTAGGACCAAGGGCCCCATAGCCTCTTTCTGAGGTTCTAATTGTCAAGCCTGAATTGTAGGTTATACTCGGATAATTCGATGGCCGTTATGTTCGGACCACTTGTGATCAATGACCATGCCAGATACGGCTACCTGGAAGTGCCGATGAGATGCAACGACTTTCCTCCGGTGGTGGGTTCCCCAACTTCTTGGGGGTAGCCTTTGTGGACTTGCTAACCACGGAGGTCGCCGAGCCCGTGCATGTCAACAAGCCAGTTGTCCCAGGAATTACAAGAGCTGTATCAAGACCTGCTAAGACGGTCGGTTGCCACGTGCACCATGTATGCCACAACGCCCACTCGACTAACAAGAGGCCGACGCCTCACCAAAGAAGAACAAAAATGAACATCGTCGCTACTTCATCCAGAGGTTGTCTTTTCGCCTCTGGCAAGTCCATCCTCATTGGGAATGTGAGGATTCATCTTAACACCCAAATGGCCAAGGTTATTCCAGACCGTGTCATTCTGGAGATCCCAGTGCACAACTCCTACCAGGCACTGAGCAGGGTCGAGAAAGAATATGCTGAGTTGGCCTGTGGGCCAAAAAATAGGTTGGTTCAGAACCAGCCAAATGCATACAAATTTGGGTGCTGAAGAGGACCCAAGTAGCCTCTGTGGTTCAACTAGGTTCTGGAAAGGTCTGTCAGAGAGGACCAAGACAAGATATGCCGGCTAAGTTGATAGCCCCAATCCACCCTCCACCGACATTCTCTACCCATGTCCGGCAAAGAAATATTCCTCACCACCATAAACACTACCACTAGGCAGCCCATTTAGGGTGATCAACTAATAGGCCCTTGTTCATGCTCGTGGAAACCTCCTGGTGTTTACCACGATGGTGACACACACTCACCTGATAAGGAAGGCTGAGATGGGTCGATTTAGCATTCGGGGATTCCGGTGATACTGACGGGGATATACAAAGAGCAACATAAACACAGAGGGAATAGTGTAATTAATCATCTTAGGTGACCGGAATAGGAATGAATGGGTGGAATGTGGGCGTGCCAGCCGATTTCTCGACGATCACCTGTGGAACCAAGTTTTGATCGGGGAAGTGCCACCAGGGCATGACACATGGACACGGGGTATCAGGAAACACGTGTAGAGAAGGAGGTTCCACTGGCATGAGTGTAGGCGATTGTGGGGATTCATGTACAAGACATCTTTCCCCACGGACCGCAAGCAGTCAGTGTTTGTTTTACATCGGATTGAATCCGAACACCTTTGTTCTTTGCTTAAGGAGGACCGGAGTTGGTAGAGGACAGGATATGCACTAAAGCTATAGGGTGATCGTCACACTCAAATAGCAGCGTTGACCCGATTGGGCTCTGGAGGACTGGTTGCATGTGGACCGGTGTGAGGGCTATGAGAGAACACGGGTGCAGGTGCATGTAAAAGACCGGGTTTTTGGCTATTCTTTTTTTATAGATGCCATAAAGGCTTTAAGTAGGCACTGAAGGCCTAAGTACATCTGGTGCAAGCCACGAGACAATTTCGACATGTGTGTCGGCCCTTGGGTCAATGCAATACATAAGAGGATGTACGCGTATGCTTTTATAGAGGATGATAGGTGGTATGAGTGGATCTAGAGGGGGGTGAATAGATCCCACACTCAATTCTTGGTCACTTCGAAAATCAAGCAAAGACTGCAAGGTAGAGGGAGCGATTTTAGGTGCTATTCTATGCTAATACACGAGATGTTTGAATCACAAACACATGACATACGTTGATCAAATTACAAAACCTGTGAAAGGGGTAGATGAAAGGGAGTCGACACAGCAAACCACAACACACAAGTTTTAAGGTGGTTCGAATGCTATCTAGCAGGCCTACGTCCACCCCTCACCAACTCGGTGAGGCTTTAACTTTTGGCCAAGAAGAATACACACACACACACACACACACACACACACACACACACACACACACACACACACACACACACACACACACACACACACACACACGCACACACACACACACACACACACACACACACACACACACACACACACACACACACACACACACACACACACACACACACACACACACACACACACACACACACACACACACACACACACACACACACACGTTGTCAAACAGCTTGCACGAGGAAAGCGTTCCTCAGCACACATACACGGTTGCAAGGTAGCAAACACACACTGCGGTCCGTGAAACAGGGTATCAAAAAACCACTGAGGAGACTCAACAAACACACACTGAACGGCTAAGAAAAGAAACACGAAACAACAAAGAAAAACTCCAAACAAGAAAGGCTGCAATGTAGCTTCTGATAGAAATCGGGAAGCTGAACAAAGATGATGTAAACTGTGATATGGAACTTCAACTTCAGAGCACTGGATCGAACTTGTTTCTGGGCTGCAAACCTCTCCTCTCTTCTTTTTCTCTCAAGGTTTCTACTGGAGGCTTCAGGGAAGCTCTTTACTCTCTCTTTTTCCCGCTCTCTTCTTGTTTAACTCTTCTCTTAAGCAACAGTAGCGGTGGCAGTAGTAGCTCTTCACTCAGAGAGCTTAATATTTATAGAGGGAAGGGGGCAGACGATTTTCCCTCCCAAATCCTACCATCTGATTAGTTAGAATAGAAATAATGTTATTGAACATAGAGCTCTTCCAGATCTCTTCCCTCATTAGCTTGTGACAGAAAAGAACGGTCCTCTATCATAGGTGCTTTTCAAAGAAGCATTCTGATTGGCTTATTGCAAAAAGGAGGGTACCATGAAAAGAGACCTTTCCCAAAATTGTCTTCTGACAGATCTTTTTTCATAAAGAAATGGTCTGACTGCCTTATGATGAAATGAATAGTTCTCTATCCTAGGAGCTTTTTCAAACCTTGATTCACGTGATTTAGGATCATGCGACGTTGACTTCAGACGAGTTTGCGTGTTTGACTCGAACGAGTTTTAAACAGATGGAGGTCTTCAAGTGCATCGACGTAGCTTCCAGTCGTCTTAAGCTATTGCGAGCGAGTTTGAGGATGCGTCGAGACCGTGAAGAGGTTGTGTTGAGGCATCTGGCATTCCACTTGAGCCAGCCCATTGTGCGTCGACGCAGCTAGACTGGTGTGTTGACGCATCGTTTGAGGATGCATCGAAGGCACTTTATGTGAAACGGCCCTGTGTCGACCTACTGTAAAAATAGTGTCGACATACTTGAGGAGTCTCTCCTGTTTGATAGTTGTTGGAGCTGACCCTGCGTTAACGCACTCTTTGACGTGCGCTTGAAGCAGCTTCTAGAGAACGTTCGGAGTCGACACATGCATGATCATGATGTTGCTGGAGTCAACGCTGCCTTGGTTGTTCTTCCTTTTGCGAGAGAGCAAGCCGACGCCTTCTTTAGATGGAGTCGACGCATTCATGAAACTTGTTGCTTTTCCTCACATTTGGCCAATAAAAAATATATATCTCAGATTTTTCAAAATAACTAGCCAATGACTTATAGTGGGACATCATCAAAACATAATGCATACAACATTCTCCCCTTTTTGATGATGGCAACTATGAGTCATTTGCTCACATTTTTGAAATTGAAATCAAGCAGCAGGTTTTGGCAATGAATAGCATGAAACACATCAAGAAAAAATTTCAGGACATGCAGTGAAGACCAATCACTCTGTGATTTACTGACTGACCAACCAGACACCAACCAAACTATGACTCATCAACAACTTCTCCCCCTTTGACATCATCAAAATGTGAGGAGAAGGGTTTAAGTTGGGAGGCTGAAATAGGATTTTAGTGAGGGGATTCAAACCTAATACAAACATTGTTGAGCGAGACTGATTCTGAAAATGAACAACTTCCTCAAAAAGCGTAGCTTGGTGTGAACTTATTATTGAGTGATTTAAGGTAAATAATTGCAGAGGTTGGAGAGGCTAATAGAGCAACTGGAGTGCCTACTCACAGAATTACTAGAGCTTAGGCACTGTGGCACACTGAAAGACCGTAACACTCAACTTGGAGCCTTTCTAATGCAAGCCCAGTGACTTTTCAGGAAAACTGCCATTAGCATTGAGACCAAACATTATGAAGCAATGAGAGTCAACTCAATTAAGCACCTCTGGTTTTTTTTTAGTGGAAGGCACAAATTAACTATCTTATATAAGCTAACAGTTAGGTTGAACTGACACCTTTTGATGTGAAGAAGTGCATTGATTAGATGCAACCTTCCCCAGTTACTCAGTATAGTTAACTATTCTGCCTCATTTTGACCAGAGATAGCTTGTTACCTCATGCCTTAGCCCACATCACTTCATTGGTGAAGGGGCATAGTTTCTCAACAGACTGAAGCCATTGCTCTGCGTATATTTGCAACACTTTTTTTAATGGATGAAACCAAAGCAGAGTTGGTTACAACACTACCTTTTTACGCGAACAACCTCATGTCTCAAGTGAAGGGTGCCCGGTTACTCACTAGGCCTTCACCATTGCTCTGCATCAAGTGCTTCAGATAGACTGAGATATCATGATTGTTTGAAGACAATGTTGAATGGGAAGGTAGTCAACCAAAACATTACTGAACTCTCATAATCGGGCTAAAGGAGTACTAGGTTTTAGCGCGCTCAATGCCCTAACAAGAGTAAGCCTGAAGAGGCCTTCCTTTAGCTTGCCACTTTCATACCTCACAAAGTTATTAGCCTTAAACCTCCAATTCATTGGAACAACCATCATGCCAGAAGCTGGAAGGTCATTTTTTTCAGGAATGGCAGTCATTGAAGATCAGATATTAGGCGTGAATCTCCCCCTGAATCACAGTATTAAGTGAGAGGGTGAAGGGTTAGGAAGCAAGATGAAGGATCACAGACAAGCAACATCAGGTTGACTCAATTAGGCCGAGAGTCGACTTTATTTTGGAATGGAAAAAATTGCAGGTTGATGAATGCTCATTCTTTCATGATAATCTATGTCAAACACACCATTTCATATGCACATAATTAGTCAATTATCCATACTTTATAGTTAATCTCAACCTCACATTAATCGGGTTGTTCACACAAATTAACTTAATTTGTAGGTAATTATTCAATGAAAAGAGGTTGAGGGTCATGAGAATTAATTTCCCATTGCATAATTGTAAGCATTCATGATTTATTTGTGCAAAATAATAATTCTTAATGGGCTTAATCCAAATTGTGTGTGTGCAGGACGTTAAAGGCTATTGCTAGAAGGTCCAGGGGCGAAGCTATCAAAAGATCAAGCAAGGGGATGCCCTGGGGCGCCCCCCTCCTTTCTCACCACCTTTGACCAAGTCAAGCAGCCACCATCTATTTTATGGGAGAAAAAGGATTAGGAAAGTGATTTTTATAGAATTATCTTGTGGAGAAAATCTAGGAGAGAAAAAAGGAGATTCCTCTCCCCATTAGGAAAGCGACCCTCTCATCCCTCTCTCCTTTTCCCATCTTCCAACCCTAATCTCCTTCAATCCTAGCCTTCCATCACCTTCTAACTCGATCTCTACCCTCCGTGTGACCCAATTCTCCTATAAATAGCCCACAAAATTGGAGAAGAGGGACTTCTTCTTCTTTTCTTTAGCAAAGAATTTTTCTTTAACCCTAGGCCGCCCTTTTTATTCCCTTTATGTTTCTTGTTTCATCTTACTCTTTTCATGAAAGTTCTTCATTTTTAAAAGCTCTATAATTTATTATTCTTCATCTTTAGTTAATTCTACTTTGTTTTCAAGTTATCTTATAGTTTTCAAAGTTTAGTTTTTTACATTTTACTGTTCATCTCGTACCCGCGTCCCTCTATTCTTCTCACGTTTTCTCCCTCTTCCACTACTTTTCTCCCTCTGCTCCTTTTACAAAAGTTCTTCCTCTCTTCATCCTCTTCAACTTCTTCTTCTTCGTCATCCTCTAATTCTTCTTACTTTCAAAGTTATTTCAATTTTATTCTTGCTCTATTTTTAGTATTTATATTTTACTGTTTTTAAACTCTCTCTCTCCTCTTACTTCTCCTTTCTTTTTCTTCTCCATTCACATAGATAGATAGCCTTTCTTGTTGTTTTTCTTACCATCACCCTTCTACTCAATCTCCTCTCTATTTCTCTCCTAGATCTCTCCACAATCTCTCTTTTCACGGCGGTGTGCACTCCAAGGCGGGGCGGTGATCAAAGGCTCGGCGGCGTGGACAACGGCGATCTCTTCATCCACTTCTTGTCACGGTGATGTCTACATCAAGGCGGGGTGATCTTCTCCATGGCTCGGCGAGGATTAGACGGCGCTATTCTTCATCATTCCTGGCTCTAGTTCTTCTATTTTTGTTCTTAGTTCATCATTAGCTGTAATTTTCAATTTTCATAGACGTAATTTCAATTCCTAGCAATAGAAATTTCATTTATGCAAGTTGTCTTTCTCTTTTCCTCTCTACCTCATCCAATCTTCTCTTCTTCAACCCTCCAACATTCTTTTGTTAGATTTAATTCCATGCAATTTAATTTCATGCACTTTTAATTTTAATTTTCAACAACTCACTCAAACATTGATTTTAAAACATAAGACTTTTCAACATAATAAAAGATCTTCCTCCTCGTGGGATCGACCCGTATTTATCACTCTACTTTGACTTAAAATCGTTTTCATAAGTGAGTGCGATTAAATATTTTAAAATTGAGCACGACATTATTTTTCAACGACTAGTGTTTATGCCCATCAATTTTTGGCGCCGTTGCTGGGGAGGAGGAATTTTTTTTGGTTGGAATTTTTTATGTTTCTTGTGTATATGTAAATTTTAATTCCTTTCCTCTTTTTTTACAGAAAAAAAGAAATTCAGACCTGAAAATCCCAAAAATTTTAAGTGTTGTAGAAAGCGTCGCTGAAAGGGCTGCAATATGTCACCAAAAGGAGTAGAAATCAAAAAATCTAGAAAAAAAGATCTATAAGAAAATCTGTCATAGAAGGCAGAAACGTAGGTGCAGAGGAGCAGAAATATGTTAATTAGGAAAATCCAGGAAAAAGAAGCGTCACTACAGGTCCAGATCTGAAGGTAAAAGGTTCTGTTTTGAAAATTCTAGAAAAATCTAAAAAAATCTGAAAAAATCTAAAACAAAATTAGAAAATTTTATAAAAAATAGAAAATAAAAATATCAAAAAAAAAATCATCATCATGATATCATGCTTTCATATTAGTTGCATCTTTTGCATACATTGTTGCATTTAGTTAATTCTTTATTCATTTACTTCCATCATTTGAAAAAAAATTATTTCTTTTCTTCTGTCTTTCCCCTTCTTAGGGGTAATTTAAGCACACCCCTCTTGGAATTGGAAGGACCCTCCAATTGAGCACTCCACCTCATTAGATCAGAATCTCCTTTTCCAAGATCTCCATAAGTCCCGGCACCCGTGGATTCCCTCACGGACGCCGGGCCGGTTGCACCAAGAAGATCCAAGGAGGTAGTTTGCCCTTAGAAGGTGAAAAAAAAAGAAAAAAAAGAGTTTTGGGACGTATTGTTATATTGAAAAATCGGTGTCTAGGAAAGATGTCCAACGATAAACGTCTTAAGCGGGTTTGTGGTTATTTAATTTGGTCCCTACGAAAGTAGGGGGAGCCTCTCACAACCCCACCTCTTACATGGTCGGTAAACCAACTTGATAGTGGGTGCCGATTCCTCTTTTGTTAAAAAAAAATTATCATGGTGCATGCAATATTTGTATAGTTGTTGATTGCATTGCTTTGAAAAAAAATAAAGAAAAATAAAAAAATAAAAAAAGGTTGGGTGAGAAATTCCTATTTTTGAGTTGGACTTGCATATTCAATAAGGCACATCTTTTTGCCCATTTTTCTCGATCCATTCCTTGGGCTATGAATCCAAATTCTTCATACCACCTTATTCTCAAGATCATAATCACATGTGGGCCAGACTGGCCCATTATGTTGACAATTATCCAACTCAAGCTCCACCTTTCACCCAACTTGGCCCGACCCACTACGAAAGCCCATACTCTTAGTCGGCCTACAATGAAAGTCCATCACTCATGGGGGCCCAGCTTCATTCCTTTAATCAAGATCATATCCAATCCACTCAATTCTTTCATGGGCCTTATGATTCGTCTCGCACCCAAGAACAAGCCCAAATTTCCTAAAGACTGTCCACACCTTCTTATGATTCTTATTGGGGAGGACAACATAATAGTTCTTGGGATTTTTATCATTCTTATCAAGGCCTGGACCAAAATCCTCCGGATCAATTCTTTCAAAATTGGGCTCCATTATCAAATACCTTTAATGATCAAGCCCACTATGGAGAACAACCCATATCCTCTCCACTATCTTACTATCAAACTGATCATCATTCAACTTCTTACCCTTCTAAGTCTGCTTCGCCTCAAGCTACACATCTATCTCCTCTACACTCAGCTCTCAATCAGGAGGAGTGCTTTAATCAATTCTGTCAATTTATCATGGTGCAGAATCAATCCCTCCAGGCCCGACTAGATCGACTTGATGAGAACATCAAGGGCATGGAAGTGGATCAATTGCCTTTCCAATACAAATTCTGATTACCAACTTCCAAGATTTGACCATAATGAAAGCTTTTGTGATTAACCCATGATTTCCCATGAACACAATACTCAACTCACTCTTGATTTAGATCATGTGGGAAATATGGAGGAGTCTTATCAGGAAGTTTTTGAGGGAGTTAGTTATAGTGTGATGATGATCAAAAAGATGAGCTTGAGGAGCTAGAGCGTAATTACCCTTATGCGGAGAGTTCTAAAGAAGTTGATGATCTCAAGTTGGGGGCTAGGGAAGAGAAAAGTAATATGCTAGTCCATGATCAAATCCCATTCACTTCCCTTCTTGAATTTGAGGAGACCTTGTTCCAAGGAAAGGATGAAGAGGATGTGCGAGTGGAGGATGAATTGAGTGAGGCCATAAATGCTCTCTCTTGGGTGAAGGAGGAGGCATGTACCCTGCATGAGTTTTATCTCGATTGGGCATCTTATGATCAAGGGGAGAATATTGATTTTCTATCTATTCCTGACATCGACAACTCTTACTTTGTGGTGGACACTTTCATGTTGGCCGATTTGTCTGATTCTATTGAGCCTTCCATGCTTTATGGTGTTGAGGAGTATGCTTCTTTCACTTTTGATTTTCCTTATCTCCTTGACACTTACCCTTTGACTAAAACTCCTCTCCCTTCGATCTATTCTCACCTCACAAATATTCATGTAATTCTTAAAATTGAGGTGGTAGAAAAATTGTTGAAAAATAATAAGGTCCGCATTCATGTTTTCAACACTTATAAAGACCTTAAGTTTGAAGAGGAATATTTTATAATTGATGACATGATGATTCCTCTTTCATTTTCTTATTGGGGCAGTCCATTTGACCTATTAAAATCACCATGGTATTCAATGAAGGCCAAAATAAAAATAATGAATGTTGATTTTTACATGACTTCCACGGAAGAAAAATTGTTAGCCTACGCGTTGCACGAAAAAATCAATCATGCTAACAACCAATCTATCTTTAGGCCACATACGTTCTTTCATAGTCTGGTCTTTGCGTGACACAAATGGTGGAACTTCAAAGAAGATGAGATCATTTAGTTGCTCATTCTCAAATCCACATGTTGGTTATGTAGCTTTCATACGTCTGGCTGAAGACGGAAAACTTAGCACTTCTGGGAGGCAACCCAATATTTTTATTTTTTGATGTTTCATTTTAGTTTATTTTTCAGTCGTCAGGTAAGAGCAGAGGAGATGACGGTGTCACCATTATCACAAAGGAGAAACTCGCCCCGAATATCAGGTTGTATCCTTCCTCCTCAGCAATATTTATTGTTACATTGTTCGGTTATTTCTCTTGCTTATATATGTCATTGAGGACAGTGTCATTTAAGTTGGGGAGAAAATTTTAATGATTCATATAGTACAACCTGACAGGAGTTCTTGCATGATGTCCTGCATATCATCTTGTCCATTTTGTCCTACATTTGTGTATTGAAAAAATTTAAAAAATGAAATCTGTGATTGAGTTTTCTTGATCTATGCTCTCATTGAAAGTAATTCTGGAATAAGAATGACTAGGGAGAAGGGTGATGAAAAATTTATTCGACCTAGCCATGGAAAACTAATTTAAGAATATCTTTAAAGCTCATTAGCACTTTAGAAAGAAAAAAATCACCTTGCACGCTAATGAAATAAGCAAGATAGGCCTTCTTTTATATTGGAGTGGTGTCTGATACTCTGCACTTCTTGAGGAAGAGATATTTTTGATAAAGCTATCTGCCAATGTTATCCATCAAATAAGTGCAAAAGCACATTGTTGAAAAAAAACACCATGAAAAATGTGCCTAATCCTAGTAATCGGGTATGTTTCTCCTAAGGTAAGAGTTGAGGTTCGCGCCAAATAGTGAAGAGTTGTGCAACATCATGTGTGTATGAAAAAAAAGAAAAAAAGGAAAAAAATCTCAAAAGGGACAAAGAAATAAGGCAGATAAAAAGTTAGTGTGCTTAATACTCAGAGTTAGGAGGTGTAGAGTTGAAAGGCACTTGCTTGGAATAACAAATGAGGGATGCAATTGTCTTCGCTGTGGATTTAGTATTACACATGCACAAGTGCTACTGAGCTTTGGGTTACATTCTTTGTCATGTCCCTGAATTTTCAACCTAAGGCTAGTATGCATTAATGCTTCCTGATTCCTAATCTTTGGTTGATTCTATGAAGGAAGAGCTGGATATGGAGGTATGAACTTTGCAAACTCTCGTTGGTCCTAAATTTTAATTTTAATTTACATTGCTAAGGGACTAACAATGAGTAAGTTGGGGGGTGTGATGAATGCTTATTCTTTCATGATAATCTATGTCAAACACACCATTTCATATGCACATAATTAGCCAATTATGCATACTTTATAGTTAATCTCAACCTCACATTAATCGGGTTATTCACGCAATTTAACTTAATTTGTAGGTAATTATTCAATGAAGAGAGGTTGAGGGTCATGAGAATTAATTTTCCATTGCATAATTGTAAGCATTCATGGTTTATTTGCATAAAACAATAATTCTTAATGGGCTTAATCAAAATTGTGTGTGTGCAGGACGTCAAAGACTATTGCTAGAAGGGCCAGGGGCGAAGCTGTCAAAAGGTCAAGCAAGGGGATGCCCTAGGGCGCCCCCCTCCTTTCTCTCCACCTTTGACCAAGTCAAGCAACCACTATCTATTTTATGGGATAAAAAGGATTAGGAAAGAGATTTTTATATAATTATCTTATGGAGAAAATCTAGGAGAAAAAATAGGAGATTCCTCTCCCCATTAGGAAAGCGGCCCTCTCATCCCTCTCTCCTTTTCCCATCTTCCAACCCTAATCTCCTTCAATTCTAGCCTTCCATCACCTTCTAACTCGATCTCCACCCTCCGTGTGATCTAATTCTTCTATAAAAAGCACACAAAATTAGAGAAGAGGGACTTCTTCTTCTTTTCTTTAGCTAAGAATTTTTCTTTAACCCTAGGTCGCCCTTTTTATTCCCTTTATGTTCCTCTTTTCATCTTACTCTTTTCATGAAAGTTCTTCATTTTTAAAAGCTCTACAATTTCTTCTTCGTCGTCTTTAGTTAATTCTACTTCCTTTTCAAGTTATCTTCTAGTTTTCAAAGTTTTATTTTTTACATTTTAATGTTCATCTCGTACCCGTGTCCCTCTGTTCTTCTCACGTTTTCTCCCTCTGCTCCTTTTACAAAAGTTCTTCTCTCTTCATCCTCTTCAACATCTTATTCTTTGTCATCCTCTAATTCTTATTACTTTCAAAGTTATTTCAATTTTATTCTTGCTCTATTTTTAGTATTTCTGTTTTACTATTTTAAAACTCTCTCTCTCTCTCCCCTCTTCCTTCTCCCTTCTTCTTCTTCTCCATTCACATAGATAGATAGCCTTTCTTGTGATTTTTCTTACCTTCACCCTTCTACCCAATCTCCTCTCTATTTCTCTCCTAGATCTCTCCATAATCTCCCTTTTCACGACGGTGTGCACTCCAAGGCGGGGCGATGATCAAAGGCTCGGCGGCGTGGACAACGACGATCTCTTCATCCACTTCCTCTCAAGGCGACGTCTACATCAAGGTGGGGCGATCTTCTCCAAGGCTTGGCGAGGATTAGACGGTGCTATTCTTCATCATTCCCGACTCTAGTTCTTCTATTTTTGTTCTTAGTTCATCTTTAGTTGTAATTTTTAATTTTCATAGACGTTGTAATTTCAATTCCTAGCAATAGAAATTTCATTTATACAAGTTGTCTTTCTCTTTCCCTCTCTACCTCTTCCAATCTTCTCTTCTTCAACCCTCCAACATTCTTTAATTAGATTTAATTCCACGCAATTTAATTCCATGCACTTTTAATTTTAATTTTCAACAACTCACTCAAACATTTATATTAAAACACAAGAGTTGTCAACCTAATAAAAGATCTTCCTCCTCGTGGGATCGACCCGTATTTATCACTCTACTTTGATTTAAAATCTTTTCAGTGAGTAAGTGCGGTTAAATATTTTGAAATTGAGCACGACATTATTTTTTAACGACTAGTGTTTGTGCCCATCACTGGTCAGGCCAATTGACTCACTAGTTTAGATGGTGTCGACACACACAGGAGGAGGTGTCGACACAGGTGACTAACCAGAACATCACATGCAGCAGAACTATCAATAGCTTGACTCACATAGATTTCACTAACTCCCCCTCAACTCATGGACTCTAGAACACTCTGTGTGAGGACCCTTGGTACTTGGTAGAGTATCTTCTCACTCATAATGAGTGCTTTTAGATAAACTTTGTCTGTCCTTCCACATGCAATCAATTTATATACCAGTGGGTCATTCACACACAAACAGCCTTTGACTCATGAAATAGACTAGATATGCACAATGGACTCCCCCTGACAGAAACATCTAGTGACTTCTCTGACTCACCTGACCTAAACTACACTGAATCAACAAGTAGGAGGTCTACATAGACCCAACTCTCTTCTTAGAGTAGAAAAACTCTCATTGTTCATGGGTTTTGTGAAGATGTCAGCAAGTTGCCTCTTAGTATCAACAAAGTGGAATTCAAAGTTTTTCTTGCTTACCTCATCCCGAAGGAAGTGATACCTTATTTCAATGTGTTTAGTTCGAGAATGCTAGATGGGGTTCTTTTTTAAATTAATGGCACTAGTGTTATCACACATGATGGGTGTACATCCAAGATCTACACCGTAGTCTTGGAGTTGGTGCTTTATCCATAACACCTGGGTCCCACAACTCCCTGTAGCCACATATTCTGCTTCTGTAGTGGAGAGTGCAACCGAGTGTTACTTTTTGAAAGCCCAAGAAACCAAACACCCACCCAAAAATTGGCAATAGCCACTATTGCTTTTTCTATCAAGTTTGCATCCAGCATTATCAACATCAGTATAAGATATTAACTCAAAACGGTATGATGCAGGATACCACAACCCTAAATCATGTGTGCTAGAAACATATCTCAGAAATCTTTTTACTACAATTAAATGAGATCCTTTAGGATTAGCCTGAATCTTGCACACATGCATACACTGAATTATATGTCAGGCCTAGAGGCAGTGAGATATAAGAGAGACCCGATCATACCTCGATATGTCTTGGGATCTATAGATTTACCATTCTCATCTACATCTACAGATGCATTTGTTCCCATGGTCGTGGAAATGTGTTTGACATCCTTCATCCCGAATTTCTTTAGAATCTCCAATGTATACTTGGACTGGTTTATGAAGAATCCATCCTTTGTCTGTGTGATCTGCTGTCCAAGACAAAAATGGAGTTCACCCATGAGGCTCATTTCAAATTCCTTTGTCATTAGTTCAATAAATTGCTTACACATATTTGAATCGGTTGAACCAAACACTATATCATCCACATATATCTGCACTATAATGATATGGCCATTTAACACTCTTGTAAATAGAGTTTGGTCAAGTTTACCTCTGCTATAGCCCCTACTGGTTAGATGTGCACTGAGTCTATCATACCAGGCTTGAGGGGCCTACTTTAGTCCATACCATGCTTCATTTAACTTATAGACATGGTTAGGAGAGTCATCATGTTCGAACCCAGGAGGTTGTTCTACGAACACCTCTTCTTTTATTAGGCAATTCATAAAAGCACTTTTGACATCAATTTGTTGAAGTTTTATGTCTAATGAGCATGCAAATGCTAACAAAATTCTGATGGCTTCTATTCTTGCTATAGGAGCATATGATTCATCAAAGTCAATCCCAATCTCTTGATTATATCCCTTAGCTACCAACCTGACTTTATTTCTTGTTATTACCTGACGGGATCGTCATCGACATCGGACTTGATCTTCCGTCTTAAAATATTTGTAATTTTTTTTATTTTACATAAGGGTCTTTGAAGTTTGTCTTTTGACATCCCCAAGTGTCTTTAAGGGAGTTATAATGAGTCATAGGTGTCTTTTCATATTTCTAGGCATCAAAGAGTCTTAGAGTTTTTAAGGGAGTTATAATGAGTCATGGGTGTCTTTTCATATTTCTAGGCATTAAAGAGTCTTAGAGTTTGTCCTTTGATCTTCTTTGTGAAGTCTATAAAAAGTCTTGTAGTCTTTATTTGAAGCAATAGAATGAAGAAAAAACCAGTTTAGCTATGGCTATGAGTGTTCTTCCAGATTTTTGGAACCCCGGGTGAGAGGCCCAACCCCACTTCGCCCCGCCATGGAGGTCGTCCATGAAGCTCTGGTGCATCATCTTTGAGAAGAGGACGGGTGTGAAGCCCCATCGAAGCTCCACGATCTTCCTCCTTCACCTTTCAACCTCTGTCGTCGTCCATCACCATCGCCACCACCGCCGTGCCAACTGCAACGCCTGCAACCGCCATCACCGTAGAGAAGAATTGAAGAGCGCGACTACGTCGTCCCTGAGATGGGGATGGGTGTGAGGCCCCGGCCGAGCTCCTCCGTTCTTCTCTAGTCACCTCACCTTCCTGCTCTCCGAACGACAGTTTGAAGTACTTCCTCGACCTCGTCTCACGTCAAATGGTATTAGAGCAAGTCATCCAGTTTGTCCCAACAAGCCGGGGTCCTGCGATTCGAGATTTGAGAGTCGAGGTTCGAGGTCGAACCTTCTCCAAGCGAGGGGTTTGATGGAATCGTCATCGACATCAGACTTGATCTTCCGTCTTAAAATATTTGTAATTTTTTTTATTTTACATAAGGGTCTTTGAAGTTTGTCTTTTGATATCCCTAAGTGTAGCAACCCTGATAAAAATAAGAATTTTAAATAAATCAAATTAAAATAAAAGATAAATAATTAGATGATGAAAGCCTAAACGCATAAGAATAAGATGGAATGGAAATAACGCCTTTGGTAAAGGCGCTACTTCATTAAGAAACGCCTCTAGATAAGGCGCTAATTAAAAAGGGACGTCCAAACAACAAGGCGTCAATTATCAAACGGCCAAAAGGGGAAGTAAATATAATGCCCTCCACCTGGGCGCGTTTTATACAAGAAATGACGCTTGACAAGGCGTCAATTTAAATTAACGCCGTCACTTAGGACGTTAATTCAGTTCGAGTTCCGTTCGAACCCAGCCCTCATCCAGGGTAAGTTTCTGGATAACTACGTCGAAGATGAAAATAGTAAGGACTCTATCAAGGCAATACTACCCTTGATCAAACTCTAACTCTATTAGGGTTCCCCAAAACCCTATAAATAATCCTTGTCCATCAAACCCTAAAATCTATTTGGTCGAAACTCTGCTGCTGCGTACGTGAAGAACAGGTGATGTTCTTTCCCTTGCCTTCAAGTTACGTATGTGAAGATTATTAATATCTTCATCTTCTTCCTCTTCCTCTACAGGTTGCCTGTGGTGTGAAGACGATCACCCCTTTTGACAGAAGATTGGGTATTCTTCGTCCATCTTCATCTTCTGCCTCTCCTTTATCTCCTGCAAGACATCATACTCTGTTCGTAACAGAGTACCGTTTCTTCATCCGGTTAATCTTCAACAAAAGGTAGGTTTTCTCAAGAAACGTAGCCCAATTTAATTTAAGATCTTGAATAAAATCATATGTTATCCATGCATAGAGTTTCATCGTGGTTTCAAATATTTTCTGTAAAATTTTGAAAGAAGCGACCCTGACAAGGGCGCTAATTCTTGTTTTGACGCCCTACCCAGTAGGCGTCAATTTCATATAAATTAATAACTACCATGTTTAAAATTCTATATCTGTGAAACCATGAACCTAATCTAATGCATGATCATCCTGAATGAATTCTGCTATTTTTCTGGTCCTGACTATATAAATTGTTCCTGAAATTTTATTATCTGAAATTTGGAAAATTGCTGAATTAATGACCTGAACAAGGTCGTCTCTTATTGAACTGACGCCCCAGACCAGGGCGCTAATTGAAAAGTAACGCCCCTGTCCAGGGCGCGTTTTTGTTAAAATTCCAGAATATTGATTTTCTACAGAATAGAAATATTGAAGGGACGACTGATGTACAAGTCGTCAAATTTGTAAATAAACGCCCCTCTGTAAGGCGTTAATTGTATAATTAATGACTTAGCTAAAGTCGCTATTTTCTGTATTACTGATTTTTTTCCTTGTTACTGTTAACCGAGGGTTTCATACATATATATACTTATATATATATCGGCACTATATTCCAGTCCGTGAATATAGTCCCATGTTTCATGATGTTTTATCGTTTACCCTCAATTCTCGGTGACATACAAGCTCTCCATTGGACATTCCGTTCCTTTGGACTAGCAAGTTAGTCATAGAGACCTCCGTAAGACTCCTCGAGCCTTGGATTCCCTCAAGGCCGACTGAGCTGGTTGTACCATAAAAAAACCCATTACACTATTTTGCCATGTCACTCTAAAGAAACATGGTATATCGGCCCTCATGTTATGCAAAGTGTGTATCATGAGAATTCTCTTAATGGGATGAGGTTATCATGCCATTTGATGCTGTTCTTGTAAACCCCAATTCTATATTCAACATGATGTTCTTGTGGACCTCAATTCTATATTAAGAATGAGGACGTCTTGCCATTGATGTGCTGTTCATGTGGACCTCAATTCTATAAAAAGAGTGCCCATACTTGCTTATCATGGTACCCAAGTTAGGGAACTAATTCCACCTAGTTTTATCGATAATCGTGATTGTACCGTTATTATCGCCATTCTATGTCAAGTGTCATATTTTTAGACTCTACTCTATCCAAGTTTATCCTACATGTCTACGAGCTTTATTCTTGAAATTCCATATTGGCTATACACAAAAGTGGATGTTAAAATACATGATTAATGCCTGCGCATATAGGGTCCGATCTGGTCCTGGGAGGAGCACCCGAAAGTACTTGTGCCCATGGGAGTTGATTGATCACGGTATTGGCATTATACCGAAGTGCATGACTAGCTTGATTGAACATTCCACAAATCTTGTACTTGACTTGATATTACATGACTTGCGTGGCCCGAAAAAGGGTAATTTCATACTTACGTGATTGAAACGTGATAGCCAAATTCTGACATGACATGATGAATACACTTGCTTGAATATCTTGATATCTTTTGATATAAGTTCTTGAAAGTTCATGACTAGTTCTCGTCGTTATCTTATTGTTATACTCTCTCTCTCTATCTTATCGTTTTATGTGAGCATGCATAGCTATAGTGCATTCATGAAAGATGTAATCACTTAAACCCTTGCTAGTTCTTGAGATATAATTTCCTACTGAGCGTTCGCTCACTTAGTGTTTCCCTACTTTTCAGGTAAGTCCGACGATGAGGGAACTCAAACGGATGGGGAAAATCAAGAGTGAAAGAGATAGAGCTTCTTCCGTGTTATCTAGTCTTTTCCATATTTTCTTGAGTCAACCTTGTATTTTTCCTTTATTTTAGTTAGTACTTCAAAGGTTTGTAATAGACATATTCTTATGAAGGAATAAAGGATTGGGTTATCTTTACTTTTGCGCATCTCTGATTTTGGTGTCGAATACACTAATACTCTGATTGACATGATTGATATAAACTCGTCGCGCATCTCCGGGTATCTTCCGCGCTCGGGGCGTGACAGTTTTTGTGGTATCAGATCCTAGGGTATTCAATTCTTAGGAAAACCCAAGTCCAAGGATAGGTTCAAACCTTTAACCAGTGAGATTGGGTAAACCAAGGGTTAAGTTAACATAAAAACTTAAAAGCCCTTAAGGCGAGTATATACTAATATAGTTATTGTAATTGTAGGATAATGGCTGCCGAACGTGCTCAGTGGCGCAACATGCAGCGTACACTCCAAGGCATGACCCAAGTGCTGCAACAAGTAGCACAGGGAGGTGCACAACGAGCCGGAAATCTCCACCAAGTCTTTAAAAACATGAACCCGCCTAAATTCACGGGTTCTACTGATCCGGATGACGCAGAGCACTGGATCAGGGAGACGGAACGTATATTCCGTGTTATGCAGTGCACAGATCAAGATAAAGTCTTATTAGCTACCTTTCAGTTGGAAAGGGATGCCCGATGCTGGTGGGAATCAATAGAAGCTACTATAAATCAAGACCAAGTTACTTGGGAAGAATTCGTTGAACATTTCAACGCTAAATATTTTTCGGAACGAGTACAGGAAAACAAAGCTGCAGAATTTGCTGCACTGAAGCAACGGTCCTTGACAGTGGCCGAGTACGAGGCCCAATTTTCTAGATTATCTCGGTATGCTAAGCACTTAGTTAGCACCGAGAAGATGAAAGCTAAGAGGTTCCTTAATGGGCTCAGGCCCCAATATATTACCCAATTGGCGCCGATGGATATTCAAGTCTATTCGGAGATAGTACGTCGAGCCCAGCTTCTAGAAGATGCCACGGAACTATCAGATAGAATCCGTGGGAAGGACAAGAAAGAACAAGTTACAAGTTCGGGTTCCTTTAAACCCAACTTCAAGAAGAGGTCTAGCAATGGAGGTGGTGAGGACACGCGCCACGCTTCACGACGGAGTACACGGATCTCGCCGGCATCCCTTTGGCTCGGTGATCACTTGGCGGACGCGCAGAGTTATCTTTAGTTATTTATGCTTTAGGCCATGCTGGGCCTTGGTTTAGTCCCTGCGTGGACACTTTATTTATTATTGTGGACCTTTGTAGGCCAATTGGGGCCAATTAGGCTTCCATTAGGTGATGTTAGGCTTATTAGTTAGGCAAGAGGGTTAGTGGGCCACCTTGTGGTCCACCCTTCTTGGCCCATTTGGGCTGACCACCTTCCCACATGGTTGGCCCATTGGGATTTGCGCCCCCCCCCCCTTGTGGATTAGGGTTTTGGGCGCCCCCCTTCATCTCTTCCAAGAGGAAGAGGTGGCAGCCGCCCCCACTCCTACTTTGTAGGAGTGGAGTGCGCATCCCCCCCCTTCCCCATCCGACCACACCCCTCCTCCTTTGGCCGCCCCCTTCCCCCAATTGCCTCCTAGATTCTAGGAAGCCTTGCGCCCCCCCCCTTTCCCCCCTTGCCTTGTGCGCACCCCCCTCCCCTTCCTCTTGGCTAGGGTTTCAAACCTAGCATTCCCCCTCCCCATATAAAAGATCTCATGTATTTTCTTTGGAGAATTAATGAATACATGAAATATTTTGATTGAGCAGCCATTGGCGCAGCCACCCCTTGGAGAGGGCGACCCTCTCTTCCTCCTCTGCTCCTGCGACGGGAGCAACCCCGGGGTGTGACTCCCCATCCCCTCGGTGCGACGCCGAGGTTCTTCCTCCCTTCTACTTCATCTCCGGTTCGAGTTCGCATGTTCCAGATTCGGCCCCGAGTTGCAGCGGCGTCCCCATCTGGTGCGGATCGAATCCAAGCCCCTCCTTTTTTTGGTGGATACTTCTACGAGTCATCAGCGCGTGGGCTTTGGTTTCGCCTCGATCCGAGGTCGGCACCACCCGTGGCGAGTTTTCTCGTGAGCTAGCGCAGGAGCCTCCCTCTCTGCGCGCCCAGATCCACCCTCCTTCTTACGAAAATCCCACAGGACGGAAGACTCCGAGTTTGGAGCTGATTTCTTCAGGGTTTGTACCTCTCGTCGTCCTCTTTCCAACGCCGCCAACCTCGTCTCGTTCCGACGTCCGAGCTGTTCGTGGCGTTCGTTCCCGTGAGGTCGCGCGGGTCTGCCCAGTCCACCCGGTGCCAGGACAACCGGCGATTTCCAAAGTTCACAGCGTCCAACCACGACCAGATCTGATCGAGCTCTTTGGTCCGGACCTGCTGCTCTGCGTCCCCGACGTCCTCCCACAAGCGGGGCCTCGTTCGCCTACCGGAGCAGCGAGTTACCATTTTCCCCGCTCGACAGCGCAGTTCTGGGAGCAGATTCCTTGTCCCCACTTGCAGGTGCGGCCACGGCTTCCACGGACGGAATCTGAGCACGCCTTTTGGCCGAGGCTTCCTCCTGCGACCTAACTACGCGCCCTCGCTGACGGCGCCCCAATCGGACTCCGGATCCATTCGTGGGAACGTTTACCACCGAGTCGCGCGTTGCTGCGATTCTGCCGATCGTCATCCGGACCCTCCTCGTGGCCAACCCTTCACCGAGTGCTGCCCGTCAGCCCGTGTATCGGCCGCCCCGAATGGAATTGTTGTAGCCTGTTATCTCCCTGCGAGGAGTGGGCACCATTGCTGGCTTGTACCTATTCTTTCATTGTGTGTATCGGGGTTGTCGGTCTCGGCCGGGGTTCCTTCCCCACGCCTAGGCGTGGAGGTACGTGCGACGCTCCCCCCCTTGGCATTTTGCTTTACTAGTATGTGATCTTGTATGCCGCGTGAGAGTGTAGGGATCCTAGCTAGCATTCAACACCGCGAGATCGTGAGTGAGAGTATCCCATTCCGTGGCCCTAGTCGAGCACCGAGCTCGGACTAGACTCCTATAGTTGCGCGTCGGCTCCTTTGCCGCTTTGATCCACTCGCTTCCCTCATAGGGACGACCGTGGACTTGGGTTTCTTGTTGAGAGACGCCTCTCTTCGGAGGAATAGTACGGAGGTCGATCACTCGGCTTGCCTTGTCACGTGTGAGTGCTGGCCGCACTTGGTCTTCATCATAGGTTTAGTCCATTTGTCAGTTCCGTCCCGCATCAAATTTGGTATCAGAGCTTAGGGAACCAGTTTGTTCTAACAAATTGGGGTCTTAGGTCATTCGAGTCTTTAGGTTGTCTAGGGTGCAATTGAGGCCTTAGAGTTATCTAGGTTGCATTGAGTCTCTTAGTTCATCTAGGTAACCCACCATTGCATTGTAATGTTAGGTTTGTGTCTAGTTAGAGTTTTGTCCTTGTCTCGTTGAGTCTTGCATGTCCAGCTCCGCGCCAACCCCATGGTGGTTCCTCGAGCCCACATGTCAGATTAGTCATCCCTATTGGCCCGATTCGATGCTCTTATGGTACGACCCCTAAGTGTCGCCCCTACCACTCAGTCGTCGGGAGACCCGATCCCTATACCGATGACCGAGTCATTCCAGCGCCCTGTCATGTCCACTGCCATCCTACCTAATGGGATGCATACGGAGATCGACTTCATCAGTAGGGTGTCGTCTAACTGTGTCTCACAAGACATTATTGAGTCACTCTCTAAGACTGGGGAGATTGTTCTCCGTGATGGTTTAGCTTTTATCGAGTTTCAACGGTGGTTTGGCCCCGTTAAATATTTCGATGGCGCTTGGTGCAAGATCAGCACACTTGCTGGTCCATGCATCATTTTAGGGCGAACTTGGTTGGAGGAAAGAAGTGCGACCATCGACCTGGATAGGAGGACCTGCACCTTACACCCATCTCACCTTCCCGGTGAGTTTGTCTTCCATGACGGCGTTACGCCGACCACCTCCATGTCATCACCTGGGTTTGTTCCAGTGAGTTACGAGGCTGAACAGGAGTTGATTGAGGAGTACCTAACTGAGGTTGAGGAGTTAGGGAGTGATCCCCTCCACATCATAGAGGACTCCGTTTCCCCTCCCGAGAGAGAGGCTTCACCCTTAGACCCTCATATAGAGACATTCTTACCTTCCGAGGGTGAACTGGTCATTGGTGAGTCTTTAGCTAGCTGGCTAAGGGAGGGTCCACTTCTAGATGTCTCCATTCCTTGCTATACACCCATGGGACCAGCCCTCCCAATAATACCCCTTAACTCCTTTCACACCACTTTTCGGTCCTTCTGCTTTCTTGAAAATGTGAAGGACTTCCTTAGGAGTTTAGATTATCAATGGGAGTTGACTTATATGTTGACCTTAGGGTCTGACCAACCCTATAGTCATAGCTTTACACTCCCTGCTTTGGGGTCTATTACCTCGGTCTACACCATAGGACATATCACATCCGAGGTCCTTTTATTATTTCCCATACCCGTGGAGGTTGATTTTGTCCCCGCTTATGGTTTCACGGTCCCGAGGGAGGAACCTTGCCTTCCTTGCCTTCCTCATGAGCCTCTTGCCCCATACATGAGAGTGCCTGAAGGTGATTATCTGCACCTGGGCGAATGTCGCACATGGGCAAGTATAGTGAAGGGACCTGTCGGGAGGGGTCATCATTTCTTTGACCCTTTCGATCCCCTCCCTAGTGAGCCTCTCGACCCATATTCTTTTCCCCACCTTGTCGAGGAGGTCCACTATCATACACCACCTAGGCCTTCTAGTCAACACCTCACCTTACCGGCATCCAGATGCCCGAGCTTAGGAGGCCAGGGACACATGTCTCTTCCCCATGTTTCTTCATGTCCACCATCATATAGGGGTTTGTCTCATATAGGGAATGTCATGAGTGAGTTTGGGCAATTTAGTCCCCATGAGTCTACCACATTCCGTAGGACACCCATGCATGATAGATACAACTTTGGTTGTCCTGGTCCTCCCCGTGTTGTCCAGTCATGTAGGAGTCATAGGCATGCTAGGTCTGTGTTTGGATGTCCAGGACCACCACTGCATTCACATAGGTATGAGTCAACACAGCTAGTTCGGAGTCTACATCATCACCCCCTCGAGGCCAGCAACGCACGTTATAAGGATTAGCTGACGCGCATCGACGCACCCGTGAGTTCCAAGTGGGAGAGTACGTCATGATCAGGGTTAGACCTGAACGGTTCCCTTCGGGGGCCGTGAAGAAACTCCAGGACCGCGGTGCCGGACCCTTTCGAGTCTTGAAGCGAATTGGGTCGAATGCGTATGAGATTGAGCTGCCAGACGACTATGGGATCTGTTCGACGTTCAATGTTTCAGATCTGGTGGCATATCGGGATCCCGCGGTGATTCCCAGTGAGCTTTTTGGGCCTACCCCTCCTGTTGAGAGCATTACACCTTCTGAGCGTCCACCTCCTCCAGCCCCATTACAGACACGCGAGCATATAGATTGCATACTGGATGAGCAGGTGACCACGACCAGGAGCGGAGCCTACCAGCGCTTCCTAGTGCGTTGGAGAGGGCGCCCTGCGACAGACGACGCCTGGATCACACGTGGAGAGCTGGAGAGGATCGACCCGGACCTGCTGGAGCGCTACTTGAGCGACCGTGACCCTTACTCGACGGGGTCGAGTTCTTCCCACCCGGGGAGAATTGGTGAGGACACGCGCCACGCTTCACGACGGAGTACACGGATCTCGCCGGCATCCCTTTGGCTCGGTGATCACTTGGCGGACGCGCAGAGTTATCTTTAGTTATTTATGCTTTAGGCCATGCTGGGCCTTGGTTTAGTCCCTGCGTGGACACTTTATTTATTATTGTGGACCTTTGTAGGCCAATTGGGGCCAATTAGGCTTCCATTAGGTGATGTTAGGCTTATTAGTTAGGCAAGAGGGTTAGTGGGCCACCTTGTGGTCCACCCTTCTTGGCCCATTTGGGCTGACCACCTTCCCACATGGTTGGCCCATTGGGATTTGCGCCCCCCCCCCTTGTGGATTAGGGTTTTGGGCGCCCCCCTTCATCTCTTCCAAGAGGAAGAGGTGGCAGCCGCCCCCACTCCTACTTTGTAGGAGTGGAGTGCGCATCCCCCCCCTTCCCCATCCGACCACACCCCTCCTCCTTTGGCCGCCCCCTTCCCCCAATTGCCTCCTAGATTCTAGGAAGCCTTGCGCCCCCCCCTTTCCCCCCTTGCCTTGTGCGCACCCCCCTCCCCTCCCTCTTGGCGAGGGTTTCAAACCTAGCATTCCCCCTCCCCATATAAAAGATCTCATGTATTTTCTTTGGAGAATTAATGAATACATGAAATATTTTGATTGAGCAGCCATTGGCGCAGCCACCCCTTGGAGAGGGTGACCCTCTCTTCCTCCTCTGCTCCTGCGACGGGAGCAACCCCGGGGTGCGACTCCCCATCCCCTCGGTGCGACGCCGAGGTTCTTCCTCCCTTCTACTTCGTCTCCAGTTCGAGTTCGCATGTTCCAGATTCGGCCCCGAGTTGCAGCGGCATCCCCATCCGGTGCGGATTGAATCCAAGCCCCTCCTTTTTTTGGTGGATACTTCTACGAGTCGTCAGCGCGTGGGCTTTGGTTTCGCCTCGATCCGAGGTCGGCACCACCCGTGGCGAGTTTTCTCGTGAGCTAGCGCAGGAGCCTCCCTCTCTGCGCGCCCAGATCCACCCTCCTTCTTGCGAAAATCCCACAGGACGGACGACTCCGAGTTTGGAGCTGATTTCTTCAGGGTTTGTACCTCTCGTCGTCCTCTTTCCAACGCCGCCAACCTCGTCTCGTTCCGACGTCCGAGCTGTTCGTGGCGTCTGTTCCCGTGAGGTCGCGCGGGTCTGCCCAGTCCACCCGGTGCCAGGACAACCGGCGATTTCCAAAGTTCACAGCGTCCAACCACGACCAGATCTGATCGAGCTCTTTGGTCCGGACCTGCTGCTCTGCGTCCCCGACGTCCTCCCACAAGCGGGGCCTCGTTCGCCTACCGGAGCAGCGAGTTACCATTTTCCCCGCTCGACAGCGCAGTTCTGGGAGCAGATTCCTTGTCCCCACTTGCAGGTGCGGCCACGGCTTCCACGGACGGAATCTGAGCACGCCTTTTGGCCGAGGCTTCCTCCTGCGACCTAACTACGCGCCCTCGCTGACGGCGCCCCAATCGGACTCCGGATCCATTCGTGGGAACGTTTACCACCGAGTCGCGCGTTGCTGCGATTCTGCCGATCGTCATCCGGACCCTCCTCGTGGCCAACCCTTCACCGAGTGCTGCCCGTCAGCCCGTGTATCGGCCGCCCCGAATGGAATTGTTGTAGCCTGTTATCTCCCTGCGAGGAGTGGGCACCATTGCTGGCTTGTACCTATTCTTTCATTGTGTGTATCGGGGTTGTCGGTCTCGGCCGGGGTTCCTTCCCCACGCCTAGGCGTGGAGGTACGTGCGACGCTCCCCCCCCTTGGCATTTTGCTTTACTAGTATGTGATCTTGTATGCCGCGTGAGAGTGTAGGGATCCTAGCTAGCATTCAACACCGCGAGATCGTGAGTGAGAGTATCCCATTCCGTGGCCCTAGTCGAGCACCGAGCTCGGACTAGACTCCTATAGTTGCGCGTCGGCTCCTTTGCCGCTTTGATCCACTCGCTTCCCTCACAGGGACGACCGTGGACTTGGGTTTCTTGTTGAGAGACGCCTCTCTTCGGAGGAATAGTACGGAGGTCGATCACTCGGCTTGCCTTGTCACGTGTGAGTGCTGGCCGCACTTGGTCTTCATCATAGGTTTAGTCCATTTGTCAGTTCCGTCCCGCATCAGGAGGTACTTCCTCACAAGATCAGAAGTTTAAAAAGACCAAGCCCTTTCTCCATCACCACTACCCCATCAAATATAGTGTGCAAGCACTGTGACAAGGCGGGCCATAGAGCAGAAGAATGCTGGAGGAAACTAGGAACATGTCTCCGCTGTGGGAGTCGCGATCATCGAATTCCCGATTGCCCATTACTTAATGATCAAGTCGGGGACGGGAAGCGCCCAGTAACCAAGAATGCTCGTCTTCACGCAATTAAGCAGACCGAACAAGAAGAAGAAGGCAGACTAGTAGAAGGTACATTAAAAGTTTGTTCCAAGTCTGCATATGTCTTATTTGATACGGGTGCTTCACATTCAATTATTTCCAAGAAGTTCGCTGATCCGTTACCCCTAGAACCGGAATGGTTAAAATTAGTCTTGTCTACTCCTCTAGGAAACGAGACTGATATTACACACCATTACCAGAACTGTGAAGTATTGGTTCATGGTAAGAATCTCCCTATTGATCTTATATGTTTAGATCTAAAGGAGTATGATGTCATACTAGGAGCGGATTGGTTATCCAAATACCAGGCAACAGTCGATTATCGCAATAGCAAGGTTACTTTCAAGGACTTTCCAGAACTAGTCTATACTAGCCCCAAGAGTCGGAGCAAGTCACCTCTTATTTCGACTCTCCGAGCTAGCAAGCTCATCAGGAAAGGATGTGTATCTTTCCTTGCATTTGTCACGATTAAGGAGGCCAAGGAAACTAAGATAGAAGACATCCCGGTGGTACAAGAATTTCTGGACGTATTTCCGGAAGATTTGCCTGGATTACCCCCACAAAGAGAAGTGGCCTTCACCATCGATTTAGTTCCTGGTGCGGGTCCAGTTTCTAAGGCACCGTATAGAATGTCACCTGCTGAACTCAAGGAGTTAAAGGAGCAATTGATGGAACTCATTAAGAAAGGATTCATAAGACCAAGTACTTCCCCATGGGGAGCGCCTGTATTATTTGTATAGAAGAAAGATGGATCCATGAGGTTATGCATCGACTATCGACAGTTGAATCATCTCACTATCAAGAACAAGTATCCACTGCCGAGAATCGATGAGTTGTTTGATCAAATTTCAGGATCCAAGTACTTTTCCAAAATTGATCTTAGGTCGGGATATCATCAGTTAAGAATCAAGGATGAGGACATTCATAAGACTGCATTCAGAAGCAGGTACGGCCATTATGAATTTGTTGTTATGCCTTTCGGACTAACGAATACCCCTGCTGCCTTTATGCAGTTAATGAATAGTATATTCAGGCCTTATTTGGATCAATTCGTGGTTGTCTTTATAGATGATATATTGATTTATTCCAAGACTAAGGAAGAGCATGAGGAGCATTTAAGGATTGCACTACAAATATTAAGGGCAAACCAATTATATGCAAAACTCAGCAAGTGTGAATTCTGGCTTGAGGAAGTGACTTTTCTCGGACATGTTATATCAAAGGATGGCTTATCAGTAGATCCGTCAAAAGTTGAAGCTGTAAGAAATTGGGAAAGACCGACCAATGCTAGCGAGATCCGAAGTTTCTTAGGTCTTGCCGGCTATTACAGGCAATTCATCAAAGATTTCTCTAAGATCGCCGTACCACTTACGAGGTTAACTCGCAAGGAGATCCGTTATGAATGGAGTGAGGAATGTGAAAGAAGCTTCCAAAATCTCAAGGATCATCTAACTACAGCTCTGGTCTTAGCGTTACCAGTGGAAGGAGAGAAATTCGAGGTATACACTGATGCTTCTGGCATTGGCCTCGGATGTGTTCTAATGCAACAAGGAAAGGTTATAGCTTACTCTTCTCGTCAATTAAAGAAGCATGAAGAGAACTACCCCGTCCATGACTTAGAATTAGCCGCGGTAGTATTTGCACTAAAGATCTGGAGGCATTATCTATATGGAGTACAGTTTACTGTATACTCCGATCACAAGAGTCTCAAGTATCTTTTCTCTCAAAAGGAACTAAATATGAGGCAAAGGCGCTGGCTAGAATATCTCAAGGACTTCGACTTTAATATACAATATCATCCCGGAAAGGGTAATCATGTAGCAGATGCCCTTAGTCGAAAGCCGAGAGCACTGTTAGCCAATTGTATGATTCAAGAATGGAAGTTGCTGGAGCAATTCTCTAAGCTTAATATAAGCATGGACACGAACTTCAAATGTGTCACATTGTCTCACATAAGCATTCATCCAGACCTATTAGTTGAAATACGAGCACTTCAAGATAATGACCCAATATTAGTAGAGATCAAAGGCAAACTGGAAGGACAATCTGATTTCCAAATAACTTGTGAAGGAAGATTAATGTTCAGGAATAGAACTTGTATACCGGATTGTCCTGAGTTAAAGAAGAAGATCTTAGATAAAGCTCATAGATCAAGGTACACGATTCATCCTGGATCTACCAAAATGTACCAAGATGTGAAAAGAAATTTTTGGTGGCCCAACATGAAAAGGGAAATAGCGGACTACGTGTCGCGCTGTCTCACTTGCCAACAGGTCAAGGCGGAACACCAAAAGCATGCTGGAAAATTACATCCTCTAGATATTCCCAAATGGAAGTGGGAGAATATTGGTATGGATTTCATCATGGGTTTATCTAAATCAAAAGGAGGACATGATGGAATATGGGTTATTATTGACAGATTGACTAAATCGGTGCATTTCTTGCCAATCAAGAGCCGATGGTCAGTCGATGTGTTGGCTGCATTATACATCAAGGACATAGTCAGATTACATGGTATTCCTGTTTCAATCGTGTCTGACAGAGATCTCCGTTTTACTTCTCATTTTTGGAAGAGACTACAACATTCGTTGGGAACAAGGCTTAACTTTAGTACAGCTTTTCATCCTCAAACGGATGGTCAGACTGAGAGAACTAATCAGGTCATTGAAGATATGCTTAGGGCATGCATCATTGATTTTGGTGGGAGCTGGCATGATCACTTGCCTCTGGTTGAATTCGCATACAATAATAGCTACCAGGCAAGTATACAAATGGCACCTTTCGAAGCCTTATACGGAAGGAGTTGCCGATCACCCTTATGTTGGGACGAAGTTGGAGAAAAATAACTATTAGGACCAGACATGGTAAGGGATACCACTGAGAAGATACAATTGATTAGAGAAAGACTGCAAGTTACTCAGTCTAGGCAAAAGGCTTATGCTGATACAAGAAGGAGAGATCTTGAATTCCAAGTTGGAGATCATGTATTTCTCAAGATATCGCCTGGACGTGGCATACAGAGATTTGGTGTCAAGGGCAAGCTTACACCAAGATTCATCGGACCCTTCGAGATACTGGAAAGAGTTGGCGAGGTTGCTTATCGCATCGCATTGCCTCCTCAATTGTCTGAAGTACATAATGTGTTCCACATATCTATGTTGAAGAAGTATGTACACGATCCATCACATATTATTGAACACGGAGACTTAGTTATCCAGAAGGATCTCACATATGAACAGAAGCCCATAAAGATACTAGATCGTGAAGTACGTACTCTAAGGAATAAGGTTATTCCCATGTTAAAAGTACAATGGAATAAGAGTTCCGATCATGAAGCCACATGGGAGACCGAGGAATTCATGAGGAAGCAATTTTCAGAATTATTTTAAGATATATACTCCACACTCTCCACATATATATATACTATGGAATTTGGGGACAAATTTCTTTTAAGTGGGGGAGGGTGTAGCAACCCTGATAAAAATAAGAATTTTAAATAAATCAAATTAAAATAAAAGATAAATAATTAGATGATGAAAGCCTAAACGCATAAGAATAAGACAGAATGGAAATAACGCCTTTGGTAAAGGCGCTACTTCATTAAGAAACGCCTCTAGATAAGGCGCTAATTAAAAAGGGACGCCCAAACAACAAGGCGTCAATTATCAAACGGCCAAAAGGGGAAGTAAATGTAACGCCCTCCACCTGGGCGCATTTTATACAAGAAATGACGCTTGACAAGGCGTCAATTTAAATTAACTCCCTCACTTAGGACGTTAATTCAGTTCGAGTTCTGTTCGAACCCAGCCCTCATCCAGGGTAAGTTTCTGGATAACTACGTCGAAGATGGAAAATAGTAAGGACTCTATCAAGGCAATACTACCCTTGATCAAACTCTAACTCTATTAGGGTTCCCCAAAACCCTATAAATAATCCTTGTCCATCGAACCCTAAAATCTATTTGGTCGAAGCTCTGCTGCTGCGTACGTGAAGAACAGGTGATGTTCTTTCCCTTGCCTTCAGGTTACGTATGTGAAGATTATTAATATCTTCATCTTCTTCCTCTTCCTCTACAGGTTGCCTGTGGTGTGAAGACGATCACCCCTTTTGACTGAAGATCGGGTATTCTTCGTCCATCTTCATCTTCTGCCTCTCCTTTATCTCCTGCAAGACATCATACTCTGTTCGTAACAGAGTACCGTTTCTTCATCCGGTTAATCTTCAACAAAAGGTAGGTTTTCTCAAGAAACGTAGCCCAATTTAATTTAAGATCTTGAATAAAATCATATGTTATCCATGCATAGAGTTTCATCGTGGTTTCAAATATTTTCTGTAAAATTTTGAAAGAAGCGACCCTGACAAGGGCGCTAATTCTTGTTTTGACGCCCTACCCAGTAGGCGTCAATTTCATATAAATTAATAACTACCATGTTTAAAATTCTATATCTATGAAACCATGAACCTAATCTAATGCATGATCATCCTGAATGAATTCTGCTATTTTTCTGGTCCTGACTATATAAATTGTTCCTGAAATTTTATTATCTGAAATTTGGAAAATTGCTGAACTAACGACCTGAATAAGGTCGTCTCTTATTGAACTGACGCCCCAGACCAGGGCGCTAATTGAAAAGTAACGCCCCTGTCCAGGGCGCATTTTTGTTAAAATTCCAGAATATTGATTTTCTACAGAATAGAAATATTGAAGGGACGACTGATGTACAAGTCGTCAAATTTGTAAATAAACGCCCCTCTGTAAGGCGTTAATTGTATAATTAATGACTTAGCTAAAGTCGCTATTTTCTGTATTACTGATTTTTTTCCTTGTTACTGTTAACCGAGGGTTTCATACATATATATACTTATATATATATCGGCACTATATTCCAGTCCGTGAATATAGTCCCATGTTTCATGATGTTTTATCGTTTACCCTCAATTCTCGGTGACATACAAGCTCTCCATTAGACATTCCGTTCCTTTGGACTAGCAAGTTAGTCATAGAGACCTCCGTAAGACTCCTCGAGCCTTGGATTCCCTCAAGGCCGACTGAGCTGGTTGTACCATAAAAAAACCCATTACACTATTTTGCCATGTCACTCTAAAGAAACATGGTATATCGGCCCTCATGTTATGCAAAGTGTGTATCATGAGAATTCTCTTAATGGGATAAGGTTATCATGCCATTTGATGCTGTTCTTGTAAACCCCAATTCTATATTCAACATGATGTTCTTGTGGACCTCAATTCTATATTAAGAATGAGGACGTCTTGCCATTGATGTGCTGTTCATGTGGACCTCAATTCTATAAAAAGAGTGCCCATACTTGCTTATCATGGTACCCAAGTTAGGGAACTAATTCCACCTAGTTTTATCGATAATCGTGATTGTACCGTTATTATCGTCATTCTATGTCAAGTGTCATATTTTTAGACTCTACTCTATCCAAGTTTATCCTACATGTCTACGAGCTTTATTCTTGAAATTCCATATTGGCTATACACAAAAGTGGATGTTAAAATACATGATTAATGCCTACGCATATAGGGTCCGATCTGGTCCTGGGAGGAGCACCCGAAAGTACTTGTGCCCATGGGAGTTGATTGATCACGGTATTGGCATTATATCGAAGTGCATGACTAGCTTGATTGAACATTCCACAAATCTTGTACTTGACTTGATATTACATGACTTGCGTGGCCCGAAAAAGGGTAATTTCATACTTGCGTGATTGAAACGTGATAGTCAAATTCCGACATGACATGATGAATACACTTGCTTGAATATCTTGATATCTTTTGATATAAGTTCTTGAAAGTTCATGACTAGTCCTCGTCGCTATCTTATTGTTATACTCTCTCTCTATCTTGTCGTTTTATGCGAGCATGCATAGCTATAGTGCATTCATGAAAGATGTAATCACTTAAACCCCTTGCTAGTTCTTGAGATATAATTTCCTACTGAGCGTTCACTCACTTAGTGTTTCTCTATGATGGGGACATCGCTTACTCCTTCACATACCTCCGAGGGTCCTGCTACTCGCCATTTTGCTCGCCATGATTTTTGGAGTCTAGCTATATAATTTCCATAATTTTCTTGAGTCATAATCATGTAATTTTTCCTTTTATTGAGTCTATTACCTAAGTTAGTTAGTCATTTACCTAAGTCCAAGTTTCATTAACTAGCTTAGTAGGCTATTGGGCCTGGCCCATGGGCACCCCCTTCCCCAACCTTTGGTCTTCTGTCAGTTGTCCACAATGTGAGGACTTTTTGTAAATTGTGGGTTTCCTATATAAGGACCCCAATCCCCCACTTGAAGAGGGTAATTGATGAATGAATGAAAGCTTGAAATCCACTTGAATCCCCTTGAGTCTATCTCTCTCCCTCTCTCTCTATCTCTCTCTCTCTCTAAATTTTGAAATTCACTCTCTCTCCTCCCTATTCTCCCCTAATTAAGACCCCTCCCCCTTCCCCATACCTCCCATTTAATCCCCCTCCAACCCCTAGGTGGAAGCCCCTCTTCCAAGGCACCCCTTGGCATTCCCCATACACCCCCTCACTTCCCCAAGCACCCCCTTCACCCCTCCCAAGCTAAAATTCGAATTCTCCTCCCTTTGGGACTGCACCACATTCATTCCCAGCCCCCCTCACCTCCCTAGGTCGCAGCCCCCAACCCCCCTTCCCATTGTTCTTCCTTTGGCCAACCAAGCTCTTCCACCCCTCTCCCCCCTTTGATCAGTCTGCAGGTGGCTGAAGAAGGCCCGTCTTGCAGAAGCTACCCCGAGTTCGTACGGCAACATCTGAGGGCGTATCTTACCTTTCTGGAAAGGTCGTCCAGTCCCCTACGCAGGCGAGAAGGAATCGTGCAATTCCGAGTTTGTGGCCACCCGTGAGAGCTATCCTACCCCGACTGCGCCAGACACCACCTGCAGAAAGCCTGAGCCCGATTGGAAGCTGCTTCACGACCAACGGAGAAGGAATCAGGCTGAAGTTCCTTCTTCAAAGTTCTTCCTCCCCCTGTCCCGGACCAGGAGAAAGAAGCAGAGCTACATTCGGCATCCGGGACCCCAAGTTCTGATTTTTCTCCTCCAGTCGCACGAGGCTGTCTTCTCCAGTCTTCTGCGACCAGCATACACTCATCGGCGTCCCCCTGTCCACCCCGACCTCAGAAGGTGTTGCCGTCAGTTTTTCTGTGAAGAGGCTTTGTCCACGGTTCCAGCGACTCCGACGGTTCATGATTTGGCATCCGGGAGCGGCCGGGACAACTTCTGCAATCCACTGCTCGCATCTGGTAGCCGCTGCGGCCAGAGTCTGCAACCCGGTTCATCGCTGCACCACGGCTAATCGTGGAGGATTCAGACCCACATCCCTTCATCAAAGTTTTGCTCCTCCCGGCCCTCTTTCAGGATCAGAAGGCGGAACGGCATTCGGACACCGGGGAACAGAGATACGAATTTTCTCCCTCAGTCTCGCGGGTCTGTCTCCTGCAGTCTGCAGCGACCAGGGCCCACTCTCCTAGGCACACCGTCCACTCTCAGCATCGGATTGCAGCTCCGTCGACTCCTGCTGAGAGCCACCTCGACCACGGACGCTCCAGAGCTGATCCTGCCACATTTGAGTTCCGGGAGTGATCGTGGCAGCCAGTTCTTCAAGCCCCTGCTCCTGGAACCTGTGCAGACCAGAACACTTCGGTCCTGTTGCAGAGCTCCTACCGGCCAGCGACGACCACCAGAAGCCCGGCCAGAATTTACAGACCTCCAGGAGCCAATCACCATCAATTTGGCGCCAGTCCCACGCCATTCTGAGGTCGTCAGCGAGCTCGGGAACTTCCACAGCACAGACGGGTCAGCAGATCGGGCAGCAAGCAGAACTCGGGAAGATCATTTCAGTTCTTTCCATAGTTTCCTCGCCCCTTTGCCTGGCCGGCTTACCGCCCCACCCTGCGTGGTGGTAGTGTTTGCTGTAATTAATCAATTCCCACTCCCGAGATCACCCTCCTGCGCGAGGTGTAGTAATTGTACTCTTGACAGGTTTTTGAAGCTACACCGGCGCAGTGTGCGGGGACCACACTTCCCCGCTCGCCCTCGTCTCCGCCCGGGTTCGGCGTCTTCACGCCGATCAGGTGAGCTCTTGGCCACTCTTCTTTGCTGGTTATTACCATTGCTTGCTTAGTATTGCTTTTAGTTGTCCGTCGGAGGTGAGAGGAGCGCCCGATCCTCAATTCAACCAATTATAGTGTTTCGCCGCGGAGCGAGTTGAGAAAGTTCCATCACATCCCACGCCCTCGGCGTGCCGGCTACCCGTGAAATCGGACATCCCTGGCCCATTGGGATCTATCCCTATCCGGCCGACCCTTGGAACCGCGAGATCCAAACTCGGACCCTAACCCCCATCGCCGGTCCTCCTTCGGATCCGAGTGTGCCTACGCGAGTGAGTCCGCTAGTGTGACGTTACCAACTTGTTGTGTTGCTTGCTATCCTAGGTCCAAGGGAGTCGTATCACATCAAATTGGTATCATTGTCCTCCGCTGCATATTGTATCACATCAAATTGGTATCAGAGCCAAGTTCTAGACTTGTCTCTACTAAGTCTTGTCCTAGGGCAATTGCATTCATCACCCGATCATCATGCATACCCCTCGTTGGCCAAATGGTCCGATTGACCCCCTCCACATGGACTACATTGTAGATGAGGACCTTCATTTTGATGGAAATCCTCATGCCTATCTTAGGTGGGAGAATACCATGGAAAGGGACTTTGAAAGTACTTGGGTATATGGATCCGAGAGAGTCCACAGGGCCAAGGCACGACTTCGGGGTCTAGCTAAGAAAATGTGGGAACACAAAGAGAGATTCAGAAGGGTTTGGGGGCAAGAGCCCATTCACTCGTGGGAAGAGATGAAGAGTGAGCTTAGGAAGATCTACGCCCCCGACCGTCCCACTCCTACCGTGAGGAGCATAACCCGAGGAGCACCCCCACTCCCCCTTTTCCTCCCAGTCAACCCAAGGCCTCCACTAGGACCCAAACCCCACCACCCAAAAGACCCCAAGACTCATTAGAAGAACTAAGGATTGAGATTAAGAATATCTTCACCTCCCTTAGGGTCCAAACTCCACCACCCCAAATAATTCCAACTTGCACCACCCCATCGCCAAAAGGCCTTCCCACTCCCCTGGAGAGCAAGACCCCCACACCACAAAGGAATGAGATTGAAGTTGAGGAATATGAGGCCTCCCCCGAATGGGAAGAGGAGTATGAATCACAATATCATGGGTTAGGCCAAGAAGTTCCCATCCCAAGTGGAGGAAGCATCATGGCTCACTCCACCCTCACCATTCCAACCCGTATGGACCCCATGTCCACTCCACCTAGGCCCGTGATGACCACCACCACCCCACCCAAAACTCTCCCACCAACCCACACTCCACAAACTTCCTTGGTCCCCAAAACCACCCCTCCATCTTCCCCTAAAAGAGACACACCCCCTGAAACCAATCAACCCAATCCTCCTCAACCCATCCATCTTCCACTACCAATCCCTACCCAACCCCAACCTAGGCCCCCACTTCTCCCCTTACCGATCCCAAACCAAGTTCCCCTTTACCTCCCACCCCGGGGGTACCACACACCTACCCTCACCACCCCACCCTCAAGGAACCATCTCACCTCCTTGATAGAGGAACCCATGATTCCCATACCCGACCCCATAGAGGTGAACACACCAACCCCCGCCATAGAGATCGCCCATGTCCAGGAAGAAGAAGGAACTTCACATGGTGGTCTTCACCTTACACCACCCTCCTTAATAGGGACCGAGCTTATCTTAGGAGAACCCCTTTCACGTTGGCTAAAGGAGAACCCATTTGGAGATCTCATGGTCCATGCTTACCCACCCATGGAGCAAAACCTTCCTATAGTACCCTTATCCACCTATCACACCACAATCCAATCATCCTATCAGGTGGAAACATTAGGGGATTTTCTTGAGGGTCTAACTTGGCAAATGAAGCTAACTGGCATGTTGACCACTGTAGCCGACCAACCTAGGAGTCTTAACCTCCTACATCTATGTGTCGGGTCCATCTCTTCCATTTACACTGTGGGTTGCTACACTAGCGACCTTCTTTTATCCCTCCCCATTCCCGAAGAGCCCGATGCTATCCGCGAATTGGAGTTACTTATTTCGGGTAGGATACCAAGCCCTCCAATCATGACCAACCAACCCTCCTCGAACTTCGGTTCAATTACTACATTTAAGGAGGAGGACTCACCATCATTTGGAGACCTTGAGGTGAAAGAACACCTCACCCTTGGTAACACATTCCATGACCCCTTTGATCCCACCCTATGGAAGACAATGAACCCATGGGACCTGACCGCCCTACCCACCACCCACTCCCTCCTACCCTCACCCACCATGCTAGAACCAACACACCTCGTCCTAGACCCAGCCCACACCAAGGGAACCATGACCATGGGCAGTATACACCTAGGGAACAAGGTAGTGCCCCACCCCATGATGCATACCTACTATGATCCCTTCGACCCTTACAAATGGGAGCTTAAAGGCCACCCCATACCCACACACATGGTCATCATCTCTAGGAGAAGAAAGCACCCATCTTGGCATGTCACATCATTCGACAAGGGTCATGAGTCTAGCCCTCCCATGCATGTCACGCACAGTTTAGGCTCAATGCATAACTGGCCTACATTTGGTTGTGCTGGTCCACCCACATTCTTCATAGCCCTTACACTTGAATGGAGCACACGTGGATGTCCGGGTCCCCGGTAACTCTCACAGCCATACACAATAGATCCGCCTATGGTTTCCCAGGCCCCCCTGAGTCCACAAGATGCCTCATCACATCCATGAATGATAGGTCTATGTATGGTTGCCCCGGTCCCCCTTTGCATACCACATACTTCCCACCCCCACCGCACCATCACTCAAAGCATACTCATTCAAGCAAGCATCCAAATATGGGTAGTGACGATCATAATGAGCGGGCTATAACTCACGGGTGGCACTTTGAAATCCAAGGAGGAAACCTCGCGATGGTGGCATTGGAACGACTCTATCTTAGGGCCACCTCCAAATCAAGGGCACGAGGACTTGGACCTTTCATGTTCCGAGTGGCTTTGGCAAACCCTTATGGATTAGATTTACTAATGGGCTATGGGATATACCCCAATTATCATGCGGCTGATCCGGCACCCTACATGGGCACCGCGGTGAATCCCAGTGAGTACTTTGAGCCTATAACTTCCTTTAAGAGGGACACCCCGGAGTGCTTCCACAAAACAGCCTTGAGAGCCCGACGTGTACACAGAGGGGCAATACTATGCCAGCAGGGTTCCATCGCCAGCATGAGGGTGTGTCCGGGCCGCCTTGAGAGGATGAAGAGCCGTCCCCTGGTCGCAGGTGCAGGTTGGTTTTGGAGATTGCAGGACGCCCTGAGCTGCTCCCCCGGTGGGCCCTTACTCGACGGAGTCGAGTTCTCCGCACCCCGGGAGTATGATGGGGACATCGCTTACTCCTTCACATACCTCCGAGGGTCCTGCTACTCGCCATTTTGCTCGCCATGATTTTTGGAGTCTAGCTATATAATTTCCATAATTTTCTTGAGTCATAATCATGTAATTTTGCCTTTTATTGAGTCTATTACCTAAGTTAGTTAGTCATTTACCTAAGTCCAAGTTTCATTAACTAGCTTAGTAGGCTATTGGGCCTGGCCCATGGGCACCCCCTTCCCCAACCTTTGGTCTTCTGTCAGTTGTCCACAATGTGAGGACTTTTTGTAAATTGTGGGTTTCCTATATAAGGACCCCAATCCCCCACTTGAAGAGGGTAATTGATGAATGAATGAAAGCTTGAAATCCACTTGAATCCCCTTGAGTCTATCTCTCTCCCTCTCTCTCTATCTCTCTCTCTCTCTAAATTTCGAAATTCACTCTCTCTCCTCCCTATTCTCCCCTAATTAAGACCCCTCCCCCTTCCCCATACCTCCCATTTAATCCCCCTCCAACCCCTAGGTGGAAGCCCCTCTTCCAAGGCACCCCTTGGCATTCCCCATACACCCCCTCACTTCCCCAAGCACCCCCTTCACCCCTCCCAAGCTAAAATTCGAATTCTCCTCCCTTTGGGACTGCACCACATTCATTCCCAGCCCCCCTCACCTCCCTAGGTCGCAGCCCCCAACCCCCCTTCCCATTGTTCTTCCTTTGGCCAACCAAGCTCTTCCACCCCTCTCCCCCCTTTGATCAGTCTGCAGGTGGCTGAAGAAGGCCCGTCTTGCAGAAGCTACCCCGAGTTCGTACGGCAACATCTGAGGGCGTATCTTACCTTTCTGGAAAGGTCGTCCAGTCCCCTACGCAGGCGAGAAGGAATCGTGCAATTCCGAGTTCGTGGCCACCCGTGAGAGCTATCCTACCCCGACTGCGCCAGACACCACCTGCAGAAAGCCTGAGCCCGATTGGAAGCTGCTTCACGACCAACGGAGAAGGAATCAGGCTGAAATTCCTTCTTCAAAGTTCTTCCTCCCCCTGTCCCGGACCAGGACAAAGAAGCAGAGCTACATTCGGCATCCGGGACCCCAAGTTCTGATTTTTCTCCTCCAGTCGCACGAGGCTGTCTTCTCCAGTCTTCTGCGACCAGCATACACTCATCGGCGTCCCCCTGTCCACCCCGACCTCAGAAGGTGTTGCCGTCAGTTTTGCTGTGAAGAGGCTTTGTCCACGGTTCCAGCGACTCTGACGGTTCGTGATTTGGCATCCGGGAGCGGCCGGGACAACTTCTGCAATCCACTGCTCGCATCTGGTAGCCGCTGCGGCCAGAGTCTGCAACCCGGTTCATCGCTGCACCACGGCTAATCGTGGAGGATTCAGACCCACATCCCTTCATCAAAGTTTTGCTCCTCCCGGCCCTCTTTCAGGATCAGAAGGCGGAACGGCATTCGGACACCGGGGAACAGAGATACGAATTTTCTCCCTCAGTCTCGCGGGTCTGTCTCCTGCAGTCTGCAGCGACCAGGGCCCACTCTCCTAGGCACACCGTCCACTCTCAGCATCGGATTGCAGCTCCGTCGACTCCTGCTGAGAGCCACCTCGACCACGGACGCTCCAGAGCTGATCCTGCCACATTTGAGTTCCGGGAGTGATCGTGGCAGCCAGTTCTTCAAGCCCCTGCTCCTGGAACCTGTGCAGACCAGAACACTTCGGTCCTGTTGCAGAGCTCCTACCGGCCAGCGACGACCACCAGAAGCCCGGCCAGAATTTACAGACCTCCAGGAGCCAATCACCATCAATTTGGCGCCAGTCCCACGCCATTCTGAGGTCGTCAGCGAGCTCGGGAACTTCCACAGCACAGACGGGTCAGCAGATCGGGCAGCAAGCAGAACTCGGGAAGATCATTTCAGTTCTTTCCATAGTTTCCTCGCCCCTTTGCCTGGCCGGCTTACCGCCCCACCCTGCGTGGTGGTAGTGTTTGCTGTAATTAATCAATTCCCACTCCCGAGATCACCCTCCTGCGCGAGGTGTAGTAATTGTACTCTTGACAGGTTTTTGAAGCTACACCGGCGCAGTGTGCGGGGACCACACTTCCCCGCTCGCCCTCGTCTCCGCCCGGGTTCGGCGTCTTCACGCCGATCAGGTGAGCTCTTGGCCACTCTTCTTTGCTGGTTATTACCATTGCTTGCTTAGTATTGCTTTTAGTTGTCCGTCGGAGGTGAGAGGAGCGCCCGATCCTCAATTCAACCAATTATAGTGTTTCGCCGCGGAGCGAGTTGAGAGAGTTCCATCACATCCCACGCCCTCGGCGTGCCGGCTACCCGTGAAATCGGACATCCCTGGCCCATTGGGATCTATCCCTATCCGGCCGACCCTTGGAACCGCGAGGTCCAAACTCGGACCCTAACCCCCATCGCCGGTCCTCCTTCGGATCCGAGTGTGCCTACGCGAGTGAGTCCGCTAGTGTGACGTTACCAACTTGTTGTGTTGCTTGCTATCCTAGGTCCAAGGGAGTCGTATCACATCAAATTGGTATCATTGTCCTCCGCTGCATATTGTATCACATCACCCTACTTTTCAGGTAAGTCCGACGATGAGGAAACTCAAATGGATGGGGAAAATCAAGAGTGAAAGAGATAGAGCTTCTTCCGTGTTATCTAGTCTTTTCCATATTTTCTTGAGTCAACCTTGTATTTTTCCTTTATTTTAGTTAGTACTTCAAAGGTTTGTAATAGACATATTCTTATGAAGGAATAAAGGATTGGGTTATCTTTACTTTTTCGCATCTCTGATTTTGGTGTCGAATACACTAATACTCTGATTGACATGATTGATATAAACTCGTCGCGCATCTCCGGGTATCTTCCGCGCTCGGGGCGTGACACTAAGTGTCTTTAAGGGAGTTATAATGAGTCATAGGTGTCTTTTCATATTTCTAGACATCAAAGAGTCTTAGAGTTTTTAAGGGAGTTACAATGAGTCATGGGTGTCTTTTCATATTTCTAGGCATTAAAGAGTCTTAGAGTTTATCCTTTGATCTTCTTTGTGAAGTCTATAAAAAGAGTCTTGTAGTCCTTATTTGAAGCAATAAAATTAAGAAAAAACAAGTTCAACTATGGCTATAAGTGTTCTTCCAGATTTTTGGAATCCCGGGTGAGAGGCCCAACCCCACTTCGCCCCGCCATGGAGGTCGTCCGTGAAGCTCCGGTGCATCATCTTCGAGAAGAGGACGGGTGTGAAGCCCCATCGAAGCTCCATGATCTTCCCCCTTCACCGTTCAACTGCCGTCGTCGTCCATCACCACCGCCACCACCGCCGTGCCAACTGCAACGCCTGCAACCGCCATCATCACAGAGAAGAATTGAAGAGCGCGACTGCGTCGTGCCTGAGATGGGGATGGGTGTGAGGCCCCGGCCGAGCTCCTCCGTTCTTCTCTAGTCACCTCGCCTTCCTGCTCTCTGGCTGATAGTTTGAAGTCCTTCCTCGACCTCGTCTCACATCCTTACCCCATCTTCATTAAATTTGTTCCTAAAGACCCATCTAGTCCCAATGACAGGTTGGTCTGTGGGTCTGGGAACCAGATTCCACACTTTGTTCCTTTCAAATTGGCTAAGTTCCTCATGCAAGGCATTGATCTAATATTCATCCCACAAGGCTTGTTCAATGTTTTTGGGTTCAAATTGGGACACTAATGCAATGAGGTCTTTATTATTAACATCTTTATGAAACTATCTAGTACTAGGGGGGTCATGGAGGCTTCCTATTATGTTTTGGACAGGGTGGTCTTTTAAAGTCCGAATGTTGATGGAAGACTCACCGGGCATGGTTGATTGAATAGAATTTTCAGTCGACCGACCTGTTTCTTGTTCTGCAGATGGCAGTTGGCTGCCTTGCCCTGGTTCTTCCTTGGATTCCAGAAAATTTACATCATCATTCTCCATTTCCCTGTCATCAACACTTTTATCAAACTCATCAGATATTTCAGCAAACACTACATGTGGAGTTTCTTCCATAACTTGATTTTTTACATTGAACACCCTATATGCCCTAGATGTTTCGGAATACCTCAAAAATATTCCAATATCACTCTTAGCCTCAAATTTATCAAGATTAGCTTTGTCATTCTTATGGATGCAACATTTTGAACTAAAAGCTCGAAAGTAGGCTAAGTTGGGTTTTTTTACCTTTGAGCATTTCATAGGGGGTTTTCTTACTTTTTGGTCTTACCATGGCCCTGTTAATTATATAGCATGCTATGTTTGCTGCTTCAGCCCATAATTTCCTTGGCAGCTTACTCTCGATTAGCATTGTCTGGGCAATCTCCAAAATCGTCCGGTTCTTCCTTTCTACAATGCCATTTTGCTATGGAGTCCTGGGAGCAGAAAATCTATGAATCAGTCCTTCCTGGTTACAAAATTCAGAAAATGAAGAGTTTTCAAACTCTCCTCCATTATCAGATAAAATAGTAGATTCTGAATTTATCTTCTTATCTTACTTTTCTAAAGAACTTCTAAAATTCATGGAAGGCATCATTTTTATTGGCTAAGAAGAAAATCCATGTGAAGCGACTGAAATCATCAGCTAGCACATAACCATATTTCTTTCCATTGATGCTGGCGGTTCTTGATGGTCCAAACAAATCCATGTGCAGGAATTCAAATGGCATGGACGAAAGGCGTTCATTTCTAGGTTTAAAAGATTTTCAGGTTTGCTTTCCTAGGGAGCATGCTTCACAGACTTTAGAGTTCTTTTTGAAGGATAAATTAGGCAGACACCTAACCATTTCATGGTTGGCCAGTTTGTGCAGAACACTATAACTGACATGCCCCAGCCTTCTATGCCACAACCATGCATCATTGGGTTGATTGGCAGATAGACAGAGGTTTTCTGAAAAAGAACTATCAAGGTCTACCATGTAGACATTATTTATCCTATGACCTACAAACTTCACAAAATTAGAGTTTTGTTCAAAGATTTTACATTCACTGGCATCGAACAATACCTTGTGGCCTTTGTCGCATAGCTGGCTTATGCTAAGTAAATTGTGCTCAAGGCCATCTACTAGCATGACATTTTCAATGAAATTGGAAAAATTCTCACCAATTGTACCTGTACCAATGACTATCCCTTTGTCTTTATCTCCAAATCTCACTTGTCCTCCTTCCTTCTTGATCAGATAACTGAATTTCTTTTTATCTCCTGTCATGTGCCTCGAGCAGCCGCTGTCCAAATACCATCGATTGTGATGGGCTGCTAGGCATTCCTGCATAGAACAGATCAAGCAGAAGCTTTTGGAACCCAAGCAACTTTGGGTCCACAATCATTTTTGAAAACATGTAGTAAACTTTTCAGAATCCATACTTGCTTGAATGAATTGGTTTTCTGACCAGATCAATATTGATTGTTTGTGTGTCCTAATTGGTTGCAAGTATAGTAGACATGTTTCATAACACATGGATCAAATTGTGGTTTTGTGTTCTGACGTCTGAGTTTGTTGAATTTGGTTTAGTGGATATTCATGTTGGATTGCTAGTTGAATTTTCTATTATTGTTCCTTCTTTGATTGAAGTGGAGATTGTGATTGATGTTCAGATTAGTCCCAAACCTGTTCCAGTTGAACTTGCGGTGATCAGAGGAAGATTGACCACTTTGACTGAAGTTTGATTTGTATTTTTGATTCATGTTTGTTTTGCTATGCCTTCTATAAACGGGATGGCCGAAATTTTTTCTGGAATCAGAGTCTAAGCTGTGTCGACTCAGCTCTTTGGTGCGTCGACCTTGCTGCCTAGCCGCTCTTGGTTGAGCTGTGGTGCATCGACCCAATTGATCAGTCCGTCGAACTATGGGTTCAACATATTTTCTGCAATCAGCCTGTTGGCTGCTTCTTTGATTTTTGTTTGTTCTGGGCTTAGGGACATCCTTCCATGTTGGTTCTTCAGTTACTAACTTTCCTTTCCCATTCTCAGGACAGAATGAAATGGTCTTTAGTTCAAATTTCATTTTCTCAATGGGGTTGAACCCCAGCCCTTCTTTTCTAAAATTCACTTGGGTTCCTAAGATGGCATCTAGATTGGACTTACCCTGGGTCATTTTCTCTAAAACAGACTGCTTGTCCTTCAACTCAAGTTCAGCCCTTTCAAGATTTTTCTGCATTTAATTATTGACAGCTTTTATGGCTTCATATTTTTCAAGGCTGAGTTTATTTTCTTTCTCATGTTCCTGACATTTCAGTTTGACTTCTTCGAGTTATTTTCTAAAATTTTCATTTTCCATTTTTAGATTTTCAAGTTCTGAACTGTCAGAGTCACATTCCTCAATCTATTTCCTTAGTTTTTTTTTTTCAATCTTTACGGTTTCCAAATTTTTATTGACAGGATTGTCATGAACTAAAGCGTTGATTTTCCTCTTTATATGCTTGTTTTCTTTCTTAATTGCTTCGTATATTTCAAACAAATCAGTGTACGTCTCTTCCCATTCTTCAGTAGAGAAATTGTCAAAGAGAGTAGTTACTTGATCTTCTTCTTCTTCATTAGCCATTAAACAGAAGTCATCTTCCTCTTCTTTTTAAGAGGAGCTTTCATCTTCCTCCTCGTCATCGCTCCAAGTACAAACCATTGCTTTAGGTTTCTTCCCTTTGGCCTTGAATGTCTTCTTAAGCAGCTCAGGGCATTCTCCTTGCATATGCCTAGGCTTCCTGCATTGGTAGCATAAAACTTTGTCAGACTTCCTTGTTTGATCAGGTTTGAGGTTGGGGATTCTACTTACCTGTGGCATCCTCTTCTTTTTACGAAATTTACCTTTACTTAGGAATTTTTTAAACTACCTGGTGAGTTGAGCATGGTCACACATGCTGTCTTCTTGGAAGTTGTCTTCATCATCTTCCTCGGACTCATCGGTGCTCTTAGAAACTTTGAGAGCCACTGGCTTCTTTTTCTTGTTATCTTCCTCGTTTCTTCTCAAGTTGAGCTCATATGTCATGAGCGAACCTATCAGCCCATCAACTATCATCATAGACATGTCCTTCGAGTCTTCAATTACAGTGGCCTTAGTGTGCCACGCTGGTGTGAGAGATCGAAGAATCTTTCTAACCTGTTCACTATCAGAGTATTCTTTACCCAATAATTTTAGGCAGTTTGTCAGTTGGGTGAGTCTAGCATACATTTCAGAAATGGACTCATCAGGTTTCATTCTGAACATTTCATAGTCAGATATTAGCATGTTGGCCTTGGTGGCCCTGACCTCAGAAGCTCATTCATAGATTAACTCAAGCCTATCCCACATCTCTTTTGCAGATTTGCAAGTTGATACTCTATAGTATTCAGCGGGATGGATAGTGCATTGCATTGTGTCCATCGCGCTCCAGTTAATCAAGGACTTCTTGATCTGGTCAGGGGTCCAGGCATCATCCACTTCCGGTAAAACAAAAGGGCCTCGACGGACTACTCGCCAGATCAGGTGATCCTGGGCAAGAAGAAAAACTTCCATCCAGTTTTTCCACTATAAGTAATTTGTTCCATCAAAGAATGGGGGTTGATTGATGGAGTGACCCTCAGCTATGAAGCTTTGAGGGATGTTCCCGTCAGATCTCCCCTGGTCATTGGACCACATCTCTAGGGAACCCGCTCTAATACCAATTGATAGGTGGTATGAGTGTATCTAGAGGGGGGGTGAATAGATCCCACACTCAATTCTTGGCCACTTCAAAAATCAAGCAAAGATTGCAAGGTAGAGGGAGCGATTTCATGTGCTATTCTATGCTAATACACTATATGTTTGAATCACAAACACATGAAATACATTGACTGAATTATGACACCTGTGAAAGGAGTAGATGAAAGGGAATCGACACAACAAACCACAACACACAAGTTTTAAGGTGGTTTGGCTGCTATCTAGCAGACCTATGTCCACCCCTCACCACCCGACGATCTACTCTTGATTGGTAGAAAATGTGCAGACTTGGTCAACCGATCTGCAATCACCCATATTCCATCATGTCCGCCCTTGATTTTTGGAAAACCCATGACGAAGTCCATCCCTAGGTTCCCCCACTTCCATTTAGGAATGTCTAAGGGATGTAATTTACCTGCGGGCTTTTGACGTTCCACCTGTATCCTTTGACAAGTAAGGCAGCGAGAGACAAATTTCGCTACCTCCCTCTTCATATTGGTCCACCAAAAATTTCTCTTTAAGTCTTGGTACATCTTGGTGGCACCAGGGTGAATAGTATATTTTGACCGGTGTGCTTCTTCTAAAATCTTGTTTTTTAACTCCGGGCAATCCGGAACACAAGTTCTTTTATGAAACAATAACCTTCTATCCGATGCCAGCTTGAAATCAGGTTGTTCATATGTAATGCCTTGGGTTTTTTGGATATTTATCGAATTAGGATCCGTGGGTTTCGGATCGCTTTCGTAGGTCCAGGAGTGTGTTTTGTGCTTTACGTGTGTTTTTCCCTGATATGCCTTCAAAACTTTATGCAGGGTGAACCATTGTGTTCTCTGACACCGAGACATGACCAGCGCGTTGTGCTCTTCACGAGGATCACGGAGGTAATTTTTTGAATTTTTGAAAATTTTGGGTTTTTCTATTAATAACCCCCACAACTTCTCTTTATCTCATTCTCTCTTTCTCACTCTCTCTTCTCTTTCTCTCCCCCTCTCCTCCGGGCGGCCGACGGGGGTGATGGTGGGTGAGGCAGGGATGACGTGAGGCTGAGGAGTGCGAGGATGGGGCGATGATCTAGGCGGTGGAGGCGCGACGAGCTCGGACGCACGTGCGGGTGCCCGGCGAGGGTTTCATGGTGTTTTCTTCATGGATCGGCGTCCACGAGGCGTGAAATCTTCGGTGGAGGTAGGGAGATGGACCCTCAGCTCGTGTACTTCATTTCCTGTGATTTTGGTAGGCCGTGGTGAGCCGAGCGGCTTATTTGAGCGTTTTGGAGAAAATACATGTTTTTGGGGGGTGAGCCCGATCTAGAGTTTTGATCGCATTTTTGGGGTCTAAATGGGTCATCTCGGTGCCAGAGAGGTTGGGGACTATTTTCCCCTTGTTTTTCCCTTCACATGGGTGTGAACAGGGCATGGAATGGGCTTTCCCGCCGTTTTCGCCATTTTCGAGCTCGAGACGGCCTAGCAGTCCTTCCAGGGACCGCTAGGGTGTTTAGCGGTCATGTGGAGACCGCTAGGGTCCCCCATGTGTCGGTTCGAGCCTTGCGGTCTCGCCATGGACCGCCACGGTGCCTTAGCGGTCTGGTGAAGACCGCAAGGCTCTACTTTATGGTCTAGGGGTGACCGTTTGACCGTGTTTTGGTCATTTGAGGTCAGTGGGGTAGCGACCTTGTGACTGACCGCTCGGCATCGCCTAGCGGTTAGGCCAAGGACCGCCACCCTGCTTGGCGGTCCGGGATTGACTGCTTGGGGTTTTGGTTCATCGTCAGCCCTTACGGTCCTGGCTGGACCGCTAGGCTGGGCCTTGCAGTCCAGAGGCGACCGCTAGGCTCCCTGATGGCCGAGAGTGGACCGCCAGGCGGTACTTTGTGCTCGTCGTGTCTGTTTCACGTTGTATTGGTCTCCGGTCGACCCGGTTGTGACCCAGTGGTCGACCTTTTGCCTCGTGAATGTCTCGGACACCATGGAACCTGTGTTCATGCTTTTGGGGGTGTCTGGAGGTATCGTGTTATCTCGATTAGCATGCCCATAGGTTTGGTGGGTCTGGGTGACCCCATGTATTTCGGGCTTTCGTGTTCTCGCTAGATCGAGTCACCATGTATCGGTATGAGTGCGGTGAGGCTTCCCCGCACGTCGTGGGTTTCTCCGGAAGGTGGTTTCCGAGTGGGCCATGTGTGTGGCCTTAGACTGTGAGTCTAGTCACCCAGCCTGGGGCTAGAGGTCTCCTAAGTTCCCTTTTTGAGGGAGTGGTCTCGACAGTCGTGAACTGCCTCGTGAGTCATCGTGCCGAGGTTTCTGACCCTAGGGTTAGGGCAGATTGACAGCGTGGAGCTGTCCCTGTACGACGGTCTTGACTCCGAGTCTTGTGACTCAAAGACCGTTGGATTTAGTAGGTCTAGTGGGCTGTCCAGAGTCTGGTGACGTCGTGCCACCTGTTACTCCGTGTTACTCGCGATGGGTTCGTGAGTGACTTTCCGTGTTCACGTTTAGTGACCTCCCACTAGTCGTAGCCTTCTTACGGCACACGTGTGCTGACCCACCTGGGGGTGGTGGAGTAGCTTACCCGAGAGAGATGATTTTTAGGCTGGTTACCGTAGGGCCCCCACGCGCAGCCTGAGTCCTGGCTTCGGGGGAAGAACCAGCTAGAGGATCTGACCTAGGGCGCATGGTCGGTGTGTGCACACTTAGTTGGGGGCAGTCGGACCCGCCCTGACGAGCGTGACCCCAGCTAGTCCTTGTTCGTGGTACTGGTTACTGTGTGTCTATGTCTCTGCCTGGGGCGTCGCAGCGCGACACTTGAGTCACGGACTAAGTCGTTAGTGGATGCATCCGACTTTGCTTCTAGTGGGCAGTGCTCCCGTCACGTGACATGAGTCTCTTGTGACTTGAGTTTCTGCTTTCTATCTACGAGATGTGGTTTTGCGTGCAGTTCCGGGTGTGTTCCCAAGGTAGAGGTCTAGGGGTTTTTCCGGTGAGCGTCACTGAGGGTTTTCCCTAGACGGTGTAAGGTCCATGACTGCGAGGTCGTGATGGTTTCTTCTGGCGACGTAGCCAGAGGTTCTCCCGTTAGTTCGGTAGTCACCCGACTGTGAGACTCGGTTGTGCTTTTTCAGTACAGTAGGAGTAGTTGTAGTGCCGAGTTTTGACCAGCCACCGGTTCGCTGTTCCTGCTGTAGTTGTAGCTGCTTTCCTTTCCGCTACCGCCGTCATTTACGGTTGGGGTTCCGTGGGACCCCTACTGAGCCAATGACAGGAGGCTCACCCTTGCTTTTCAGGTGCGGCAGTTCTTTATCGAGGTTCGAGGGTGTTGTACGGAGGTTCTTAGTCGCCTAGCTTGCCAGGCCGAGTGTTCACTTGGTGTTGGGTACGTTCTACTACCTTAGACTGTACTTTCTGTTAGACTGGACTCTGTTGTAGTTGTTAATTTATTTTTGTTAATTATTGAATTGTCCTACCTTATTTCTCATTTCTTTGTACCTCCACACTGCCTTTTAGCCCTTCCGAGCCCCGGTTCGTGGGCGGCGGGTCAAGATTCGAATGGTATCGGGTTCCTTTCCCGGTATCCAGATCTTGGGTCGCTACAGTTGGTATCAGAGCTATGGTTGTGGGGCGTACATGAGAATTTGAGATATTGTAGGGATCAGAGTCCATAAGGTCCAGTACAGTCGGCAGCTGACATAGGGTTTTGCATTTGTTTTCCGCTTGGTTTCTCGCGTAAGAGCTTAAGTGCGCGGCCTTGGCGCTCTGTTGGTGGTTGCTGTTCATGGCTTTTCGTGCTGGTGTGCGGCCCAAGGGATGTGAGATTTCTTCCCGATGGGTGGTGGCTCCAGATGTGCTGCGTTAGGAAGAGGTTACCGATAGATGTGTTGCTGCGGTGCGGCGTTTGAGGAATCTATAGTGAGGTCAGGTGGCTAGCGTGGATTGTTCATGGTTAAGCGGCCCTGAGTATGCTCTGAGGGAGCTATTGTTGGGTTGGCCACCCTAGCTCGAGGTTTATCCAGCCCCTTAGGCATTGAGATTGTGATTTCAGGTGTCGGAGCGGGTGCTCTGGTCGAGAGTTGCGCTCGGATGAGCGGAGGATCTTCTCGGTGAGCTATTGATCATCGAGCTGATGTTCTTGTCATGCTCTGTGGCATCAGAAATGACGTGTCGATCCCAGTTAATTTTGTGGATATCGAGGCCGGATTGGGCGGAGTTGTTCCAGCGAGCTCTAAGTCCTACGCTTTTGCGGGTGGATGGGTTGTGTTCACCCGGGATATGGCTTGAGATGTGAAGATTCTGCAGCGAATTTGGGACTCGAGGATGAGCATTGGCAGTTGCCGATTATGGCTTGTGTTGCGGCTCTTGGCGTGGTGTATTGCAGTTCGAGGAATTACAGCGGAGGTGCATCGAGAGATGTTGTGAATGTGGTCCGACGAGACACTGGGCGAGTGTGTCGGAGGAGCTGACCTGACGAAAGTGATGGTTTTTCCAGTGATGGAAGGTGATGTTCCCAGCGTATGCAAGGTTCGAGGTCAGGTCGAGCGTGGAGACCTTCCGTTGGTCGGAGGTGTATTCAATTTCTCTTTTCGTTAGAGAGAATCATGTTTGGTTAAGGTTCATCGTATTGCATCGTGCGTTCAGATTGGATGGCCTTTGTGTGCCATGAAATCCGTGTGAGACGCGCCCTGTGTTGTGGCAAGGTGGTTGCCTGTGAGAAGTCGTGCCCATTTCCCTATTGTGTAAGGGTGTTGGCACTGTTTCAGAAGGACGAGTGCCAGCTGGGTGGTATTCGTGAGAATTTACAGCTGGTGTTGTGGTTCCTGATGTCTGAGGATCGGAGCCTGCGATGTTACAGAGGATTGTAGGGATGGAGGATCCTGAGTTGTCGTTGTGGTGGTTGTGCATGTGGATTAGAGTGCAAGGATCGTAGCGTTGGTTGCTACAAGCAGATTCAGAGGATGTGTTGGGCATTGGAGGATTCATTCCTCGATGTGAGACGTGTTGTTGCTATGCCGTTACTTGAGGCATTGTGGCTGTGGCATTGGCTGGATGGAGAGTTGGGGAAATATGTTGGCGGGTGTGCCGCATGAGTACCCTATTTTGTGTTGGAAGTAGTGTCCTCGGATGAGGTTGTGTTTTTGGAGAAGTGATTTCTGAGAGATTAAGGGTCCCAGTTGGTAGCTGTGAGCGGCTGGTCAGGTTGACTGAGTGGTCGAACATGGTAAGATGTGTGTTGTTTGGGGACCCATGTGCTTTGGTCGTGGCGTCGTCGACCAGGATGCTGTGATGGCAGGTGGAGCTTTCCTGTTTTGGAGTTGTGTGCCGTGAATTGTTCAGGTTGTGTCCCGTGGCTTGTGGTAAGAGCAGAACCGGGATTGCCAGGCGTCCACTTGGAGTAATTGAGATGTGATAGGTTTGATGAGACAGGACGGTGGATAATGCCGGGTATGAAGATCTCTAAAGAGACGTTGACGCTGGAACTGTGACCCTTGGTCTGGTGACCAACATGGGAGGATTCCCCTGTAAGTCTGAGTCGAGTGACGTGAGGACCGAGGAGAGATCCTGTCATGTAGTTTCGTCGTGCTCCCCTGAGAGGGTAGAGTTGGCGTGAGGTTCGAGATCGGATGCGGTGTCCGAGTGAGATTTGTTTCGAGGATGGTGAGAAGTTTATCTTCTGGCAGAGTTGGCCGTGTTGCTGAGGGCGTACGGCTTGCCGGGTGTGAGCTAGTGGAAGCTCAGTGCTGTTTGTTTCTGGTGCAGGGTGTGAGATCGGTCAGCGGGTTGTGAAGCTAGCGTTTGGTTGGTCCACCGAGCATGGGCATTGACCGGTGGTCAGTTTTTGTGTTGTCCGAGGTGACGCCTGTGACGACCTGGACTCCGGATACCGGATATACCCGATAGGACTACCGGGTAGACCCGATACCACTTGGAACCCGTGAAGCCTCCCAAGAGCGATAAAAGCACCGAAGGGATAAAAGGATTGTTGTGTAGTACATTGAAGTCGTAGATATAACAGTAAGCAATTAAATTTCATTAGATCGGGTTTTCTAAAGTAGTAGAAATAAAATTACTTTTTAATTAAAAGTTTAGATTAACAATTATACCAGAGTCCAGTCCAAAGGAAAGACAAGTACAGTCGAATAGAAAGAAAAACGTACACTGAGGTCGGGGGAAGCCCGACGCAGGTGCCGCTGGAAACTACGAACACGGCACACCAGGAACCGCAAGGAAGCAGAGACGACCTCACCTGAAAAGCAGGGGTGAGCCTCGTGTCACTGGCTCAGTAGGGGTCACGCGGATCCCCACTAAAAACAACGTAGTAACACGGAACAACAACTAAAACATCAGTAGTAGTAGTAGTAGTAGTAGTAGTAGTAGTAGTAGTAGTAGTAGTAGCAGTATTAGTAAAGCAGGAAAAGCTAAACTACAACTAGAAAGTTGTAAAAGAAAGCTGTGAGAGCAGGAGTAGAACGGCGAAAAGAGAAGGGGAAGGAAAGCCGTAAGGAATGAGAACACGGCTACCGAGTAAAGCACGGATCCCTAAGCTACTCTAAACAGCGATAGAAGGGCGAACCCTGATCTCACAAAGTTAGGAGTTATCGATCCGTCGGCAAGACACCAGCCTCAAAACTAAGGCCAACGAAAATAGACAAAAGGCCTAGAAAAGACCTAGACAGACACGGAACACTAAAGCGTACACGACTGGATTGTCGTGTATGCTCCCTAAGCGTAAACGCATACACGACTAGATCGTCGTGCATACCACCCAGCGCTGACCTCGGGTAAGGCCAAGAAAAGACTAACCTGAAGAGGTCACGACGCACGAGAAATGTGAGAGTCACGTGTCACGTGACGGAAGCACCTCCTCACTAGAAGAACGGCTAGATGCGTCCTTGACGTCTTACACTGCGCCACTAGTATCTCGCTACGGACGCCGAGAATGACGGAGATTGAGATACTCACTGAACCAGAGCAGGAACTATAGTAATGAGTGACTAGTCAGGGTCAGACCCGTCGGCGTTCGTCCAAAACGCCCTTGACCACGTGTGCACACACAAGCTCAATGCCTTGAGCCAATCCTCTAGCTAGTTTTCTCCCCCAACAGGACGCTACTGCAAGGCAAGGGAGCCCACGGAAACTAGCTTACAAACCATATGAGTCGGGAACTACCCTCACCACCACTCTCAGGTGGGTCGACACTCAAGGTCGTCAGGCTATGACTAGTGGAGGATCACTAGACACAGGGACTCTGAAACACGAGTCCTGAAAGTCCAATATAGTCTTTCGCTAGCTTAGGTTTTACGATTCTTTGTCGCTTTGTTTCCGTGTGTTGTCTTGTGCGTGCTGTGTTAGCATTGTGCGAGATAGTTTTGCTCTCGTCAGGATGCGACGGGATGTTCCTTTTCGTCGTGGTGTTTGTCTTGATCGTGCTGTACTTGGTAGAGTTCGTCGGTAGGCTTGAATCTGCAGTACATTATTCGAGATTTCTCTGTGGTTTGTTCCGGTGGCTGGTGACTTTTCAAGTTGGTGTGATGGCCGTACATGTTCTTACGTTGTTTGGGTTGTCCCAGCTTAAGTCTGTGCAGCTCCTGAGGTGTTTCGCTTCTGTTAAAGTGGTTGCTTTGTTGCCTCGATTGAGAAGATGCTCAAGCGAACCTAGGATTTCCCTTCTTGGTGAGCTACTGTTAGTGAGCTTGATGCTTCTCAACCTGTTTGGTGGAGTCTTTTCGAGGTAAGCCTTAGAATTGATGTCTTAGTGAGACCTTTGTCCTGTGTCTGCTTAAGTGTGGACAATATTTCTTCGGAGCCTGATCTGTCTCTTTGTTCTACGATTGCTTGGCTTTGGACCTAATCATTATGTTGAGAGCCATTGTGTACCGTGTTTGTAGTGCCATGTCTAGCGGCTGATGTGTTGTGAAGCCTCATTAATATTTTTAGGATGTAATGGTAAGTTGAGATTAGCCTTTCTTTGTGCTTTATGCTGAAGCTGGTACTCTCCTTCGTTTGCACTTAGGCGACTTGTGATCAGTTGTTAGCAGGATCAGTACTCGTGGCATGTTACATTGTGATTTTTATGAGTTGTGATGGCACCAAGTGTGTGATGATATGTGGATACCGAGGTATTTCTGATGCCTGTGTACGTTGTTTGAGTGCGCAGCGGACGCGTGTGGGTTGGTCACCCACAGGTCGAGGATCGTTGGTTGTATGATTCTGGCCAGTCGAGAGAATTGTTCTTCTCGATGTGACTTCATCTTGGCTTCATGTGCCTTGATGTGACTCAACTTGTGGTAGTGTTCCGTGGTTATGTGTTCAGTATGGATCCGAGATCCTGCAAGAGCTGCTGTTGTCATTGTTGTCGTTTTGTCATTGTTTCCCTGTGAATCTGTCTTGGCACTGTGTGGACCGAAGTCTTGTCAGTTGGTTGTGCTGTACTCTTCTTTCTTGGTGGAGTTAGCTTGCGACTCGATCAGATGTAATGTCTGAGTGAGGACTGACTTGATTGTGTTTGTGGTCCAGTGCTGTCGTTGGCGTCCTATGTGCCAGGCTTTCTTTGTTGCCTTTGGCACTGGAGCTGATGATGTTGAGGTGTCAGCTGAGAGGACTATGTTTCCTTGTTTACGTGGATGCTTGCTGTATCTGTCATTTTGTGTTATTGGTTGCTGTTGTTGTGACATGGGTCGTGTCTCCTTTCTTGTGAGACGGAAGCGGCGTTGCCCTGTTTCGGAGGTGTCAGACTTGTGTTCACTTGTGTACCATGCTCATTCTGTTGATCGATTTCCCGTGAGATCCAGAGCGTATGCTTGTGATTATGGTCTGGCGGTGTCTCTCTGAACTATGTTTTTTGAGATTCGTGTTGTTTCAAGTTGTGTCTTGGGGTTAGTTCTTCTGAGTTGTGTTTTATGATCCGCGTGGGTTTTTCTCTTGTAGTAGTTACGGAACCTAGTGGTGAGTTTATTTCTCAGTTCATCGACTCGAGGATGCTACAGTGCGATGTACTCTTTGAGAGGATCATTTTGACTATTTTTGCGTAACTCAGTTCGAGTCTTAGCGGTTGTACGATGAACCGCTAGTTGCTCTAGGGGCCCTTTCTTAAACCGCTATGGGTCGTTGACGTTAGTCAACGGGTTAAGTTGGTTTGGGCTGACAGCCCAAGCTTTGACCGCCAACGTGCTGTAGCACTCCTTCCTTAGATCGCTACTATCCGTTTGACCGAGTCAATGTTTTAAGTCAGTTGGCTTTAGCGGCCCAATCTTCGAGCATTTCTTCCTTGTAGCGCGCCCTTCTTAGGCCGCTACAGTCCGTTTGTCTTAGGTCAATGGTTTAGGGCAGTTAGTGTGGCGGTTGATTCGAAGACCGCCTTAGTCCGTGTAGGGCTTCTATATTAGACCGCTTTTGGTGGTTTGATTGAATAGGTCAGTTCAGGGTTGACTGGGTTTAGCGGCCTAATCCTTGACCGCTACGGTCACCTAGCGGCCCATTCTATGACCGCCATCGTATGTCCTTCTGTTTAATTCCTGCGTGTCGTTTCCCAATATGTTAGTTTCCAAGTACCTTGGCTTGACCTCGTGGTTTTCCCATTGTTCCATGGATGTCTTTTGATGTCCTATGAGGGCTATAACCATGTTATCAGATAGCCAAGTGTACCCTGCTATAGATTAGGTTTTTGTACTGCTTCAGAGTCGTTTTAGGTTCTGGTCAACCCGGTGAGATCCAGAGGTTGACACGTAACCTTGTGTGTGTCTCGACTGTTCTGGATAGCTCGAGACATGGTTCTGGATGCCTTGAGGTACTATCTTACCTCGGTTTGCATGTCCAATTGTGTTGAGGGTCTTGGTGCTCCCTCAGGTCTCCGTGTGTCGTTTTACACGGTTGTGTGGATCTGATGATCCAGTGTCATTTTCCTGTGGCTTAGGATTAGGCTGATTGGTGGCTTATCACCGCCGTTGTACAACGATCTTGACCCCGAGTCTTATGACTCAAGGATCGTTGTGTCAGCAGGTCTAGTTATCCTATCCTGAGTCTAGTGACAGTTGGTATACTGCCATGTGTATGGGTGCTTCGTAGTGCGTATGATAGTGCATCCTTAACCTGTCTGTACTTCAGCACTCATGTTTCAGAGTCTCTGTGTCTAGTGAGCCTCCACTAGTTGTAGCTTGACGACCTCGAGTTTCAGCCCACCTGAAGTAGGTGGTGAGGGCAGTTCCCGAGATACGATTTTTAAGCTAGTTTCCATGGGCCCCTGCTTTACGGTAGCGTCCTGCTGGGGGGAAAAACTAGCTAGAGGCCTGGCTCTAGGCAAGAGTCGGTGTGTGCACAGGTGGTCAGGGGCGTTATGGATGAACATCGACGGGCGTGACCCTGACTAGTCACTCGTTACTGTAGTTCCTATTCTGGTTCAGTGAGTATCTCAGTCTCCGTTGTTCCCGAAATCCGTAGCGACATACTTGTGGCGCAGTGTAAGACGTCAGTGGACACATCTGACCGTTCTTCTAGTGAGGAGGTGCTTCCGTCACATGACACGTGACTCTCGCTTTTCTTGTGCGTCGTCACCTCTTCGGGTTAGTCTTTTCTTGGCCCTACCCGAGGTCAGCGTTGGGTGGTATGCATGACGATCCAGTCGTGTATGCGTATGCGCTTAGGGAGCGTGCACGACAATCCAGTTGTGTAGGCTTTAGTGTTCCATGTCTGTCTAGGTCTTTTCTAGGCCTTTTGTCTATTTTCGTCGGCCTTAGTTTTGAGGCTGGTGTCTTGCCGACAGATCGGTAACTCCTGACTTTGTGAGATCAGGGTTCGCCCTTCTGTCGCTGTTTAGAGTAGCTTAGGGAGCCGTGCTTTGCTCGATAGCCATGTTCTCGTTCCTTACGGCTTTGCTTTCCCTTTTCTTTTAGCCATTCTACTCCTGCTCTCCCAGCTTTCTTTTACAGCTTTCTAGTTGTAGTTTAGCTTTTCCTGCTTTACTATTACTACTACTACTACTACTACTACTACTACTGCTATTTTAGTTGTTGTTCCGTGTTACTGCGCTATTTTCAGTGGGGATCCACATGACCCCTACTGAGCCAGTGACACGAGGCTCACCCCTACTTTTCAGGTGTGGTCATCTCTGCTTCCTCGTGGTACCTTGTGTGGCATGCTCGTAGTTGCCAGCGGTACCTACGTCGGGCTTCCCCCGACCTCAGTGTACGTTTTCTTTTTGTTGGACTGTACTTATCTTTCCTTTGGACTCGACTCTAGTATAATTGTTAATTTTACTGTTAATTAAAAAGTAATTTTATTTCTGCTACTTTAGCAAACCTGATTAATGAAATTTAATTACTTATTGTTATATCTGCGACTTCAATGTACTACACGACAATCCTTTTATCCCTTCGGAGCTTTACAGCTCTTGGGAGGCTTCACGGATTTCAAGTGGTATCGGGTCTACTCGATAATTTTATTTCTACTACTTTAGCAAACCCGATGTAATGAAATTTAATTGCTTACTATTATATCTGCGACTTCAATGTACTACACAATAATCCTTTTATCCCTTCGGAGCTTTTATCGCTCTTGGGAGGCTTCATGGGTTCCAAGTGGTATCGGGTCTACTCGGTAGTCCTATCGGGTATATCCGATATCCGGAGTCCAGTCCAAATGAAAGACAAGTATAGTCGAACAGAAAGAAAAACATACACTAAGGTCGGGGGAAGCTCGACGTAGGTACCGCTGGCAACTACGAACACGCCACACCAGGAACCGCAAGGAAGCAGAGACGACCACACCTGAAAAGTAGGGGTGAGCCTCGTGTCACTGGCTCAGTAGGGGTCACGCGGATCCCCATTGAAAATAACGCAGTAACACGGAACAACAACTAAAACAGCAGTAGTAGTAGTAGTGCTAGTAGTAAAGCAGGAAAAGCTAAACTACAACTAGAAAGCTGTAAAAGAAAGCTGGGAGAGCAGGAGTAGAACGGCTAAAAGAAAAGGGGAAGCAAAGCCATAAGGAACGAGAACATGGCTACCGAGTAAAGCACGGCTCCCTAAGCTACTCCAAAGAGTGACAGAAGGGTGAACCCTGATCTCACAAAGTCCAGAGCTACCGATCCATCGGCAAGACACCAGCCTCAAAACTAAGGCCGACGAAAATAGACAAAATTCCTAGAAAAGACCTAGACAGACACGGATCACTAAAGCCTACACGACTGGATTGTCGTGCAAGCTCCCTAAGCGCAAACGCATACACGATTGGATCATCGTGCATACCTCCCAGCACTGACCTCGGGTAAGGCCAAGAAAAGACTAACCTGAAGAGGTCACGACGCACGAGAAATGCGAGAGTCATGTGTCACGTGACGGAAGCACCTCCTCACTAGAAGAACGGCCAGATGCGTCCATCGACGTCTTACACTGCGCCACTGGTATCTCGCTACGGACGCCGGGAATGACGGAGACTGAGATACTCACTGAACCAGAACAGGAACTACAGTAACGAGTGACTAGTCAGGGTCACACCCATCGACGTTCGTCCAAAATGCCCCTGACCACGTGTGCACACACAAGCTCAATGCCTTGAGCCAGGCCTCTAGCTAGTTTTCTCCCCCAGCAGGACGCTACTGCAAGGCAAGGGAGCCCACGGAAACTAGCCTACAAACCGTATGAGTCGGGAACTGCCCTCACCACCACTCCCGGGTGGGCCGACACTCGAGGTCGTCAGGCTACGACTAGTGGAGGCTCACTAGACATAGAGACTTTGAAACACGAGTGCTGAAGTACGGACAGGCTAAGCAAGCACTGCCACACGTACTGCGAAGCACAAAGGCAGTACACCAACTGCCAACAGACTCAGAACATGGCAACTAGACCAACCAACACAACGATCCTTGAGTCCCATGACTCAGAGTCAAGATCGTCGCACAACGACGGTGACCAGCTGCCAATCAGCCTAATCCTAAGCCACAGGAAAATGACACTGGATCATCAGATCCACACAACCGTATAAAATGACTCACTGAGACCTGAGGGAACACCAAGACCCTCAAAGCACCTGGACACGTAGACCGAGGTAAGATAGTACCTCTAGGCATCCAGAACAATGCCTTGATTGGATGAGACACTTCCAAGGTCACTTATCGACCACTGGATCACACCGGGTCGACAAGAAACCAAAGATGACTCTGAAGCGTCACGGAACACTACTCGATGTGATGGCACTCCCGGCTACCTTTTAACATGGTCATAGCCCTCATAGGACATCCAAGACGTCCACGGAACTACGGGCAGACCACCAGGCTAAGCCACGACAAATGGAGGCCAAACCATCAGAAAAATAACACAAAACAGCACTCTGGGAAACAAACGGTCATACACCTGACCACTTAACAGGTCAAATGGTCAGATAGGAGGCCGTTCCATTACCTAGAACACACGGGCAAAGCACGGTCGCCAAGAAGCCGTGCAAAGCCAAAGACGGTCAAACGCATGCCGTCCCACTGAATAGAACGGTCCACAGCTCAGCCGCTAACCAAAGGAAGCGGTTGACCAAAGGGCCGTTCACCACCTAGAGACAAAGACATTGGGCGGTCAAGAATGATCCGTGCCAAGACATATATGGTTTATCCAAGGCCATGTCACTGATCTAAGTGGTCTAAGGCATGGCCGCTTTACCACAAAAGCACAGGGTTACACAGTCTCGTTGAGGCCGTGACTTGCACAGCACGGTCTCCTCAAAGTAGTGTAAAGACTATAGCGGTCAGAGCCTGGCCGCTCAACCCAGTCAACCCCTAACCGACTTAACCGATCAAACCACTGAACGGTCCACTTTGAACCACTTCACCAGGCCAGGCGGTCACCCAAAGTGCCGCCTAAACCATGGCACGGTCCGAGCTCGACCGCTAGCTCGAACCGACTTAAAACGTTGACAAAAGTCAACTTAACATATGCGGACCACCCGGCATCGCACAAACCACAGGGCGGACGGTCGCATGGCCGCTTGGCCAGCGAACCGACATAGCCAAAACAACGCAAAGAATAAGCGGTCGCCAATGGGCCGCTTACCAAACATAAATGGTCTATCGCCCGACCGCTCTACCTTGAAAACAGTCTCTGTAAGACCGCGAAGATGATACGGCGGGAAAAATAGGGGATCGGCCGAATCCAGTCGTTCCACGCCCCAATCGCATCTAAACGACGGGGAAACAACCCTAAGACCCAAACATACCTTCCACAAACTGGAAGGGGTCCAATCGACATCAAAATCATCAAGAACGGGTGATTCTACCGAATCGACCCTAATGGAGTCACATGGGCTCCCGGGCTTCTACCAGCCCCAAATGATCACCGATCGTGATGAAACTTATGGGAATGGGATTCTAACATACCAGAGGTTAAAACAAAACTAATTTGACACGAAACCGTTGCCGTTTCACGGTGAACCCGTCGCACACCCCTAAAGCATGCTTTGCCCGAAACCCACTCGTACGCACACCGTTCGGCATGAAACTACAAGGAAATATAGAGGAGAAGTAGAGCTTCGATGTCTCTACCTCCACCGAAGATTCCATGCACCGAAGTGACTAAACTATGCTGGAATAGCCACGACGATCAAACCACGCCGACTTTGAATCCACCGATCGGGATCGCGCCAACCACGCTCCATTCCTCGCACCATCACGTGCCACAGTAGCTCCACGCCGTTGCCACCTTACCCACAGGCTTCCTCCATCTACAGCCGGAGCAGAGAGGGCGATAAGGGAGAGAACGGGAGAGAGAGGGGGCACCGTGCGAATGAAGGAAAGGAGAGAGGAAAAGAAAATAAAAAGGAAAGGAAAATAGGAATTTTCCTAATTTTCGTAAATTCTGATTTTTGGCCCGAAAATGGACTAATTAAGAAAAATACAGAAAAATAGTCGAAACGATCCTCTCAAAGAGTACATCGCACTGTAGCGTCCTCGAGTCGATGAACTGAGAAATAAACTCACCACTGGGTTCCGTAACCAGTACGAGAGAAAAACCTACGCGGATCATAAAACACAACTCATGACCTACAAAAGCGATCTGGAACTCTCCGATAAGGATTCGAAAGATCTGATAAGAATCCAGCATATTACAACGCCAGACTTGTACTCTTTAGCTCGTGCCTACTCTGATGATCGATGTGTCTTAGATTGTGAGCGAGGCATTTTCCGTGACCATTGTCTGGCCGCGTCCCTCAAGATCTGTGTTTTGCGAGATCCAAGTTTTTCTGTTCTGAGGCTCTGACAGCGTTGTCAGGTGGTTAAGGCGTTCTCCCCTTGTGGTTTAGTGCCAGTCCTGAATTTCGAGGATGAAATTTCTTTAAGGGGGGAGGGTTGTAATGCCCCGGGTTTTTTGAATATTTATCGAATCAGGATCCGTGGGTTTCGGATCACTTTCGTGGGTCCCGGAGTGTGTTTTGTGTTTTACGTGTATTTTTCTTTGATATGCCTTCGAAACTTTGTGCAGGGTGAACTGTTGCGTTCTCCGACTCTAGGACGTGACCAGTGCGTTGAGCTCTTCCCGACGATCGCGGAGGTAATTTTTCATAATTTTCTAAATTTCTTGAATTTTTGGGTTTTTCTGTTAATAACCCACCCACCCCTTCTATTTCTCTCATTCTCTCTTTCTCACTCTCTCTCTTCTCTTTCTCTCCCCCTCTCCTCCGGGAGGCTGACGGGGGTGATGGTGGGCGAGGCAGGGATGGCGTGAGGGTGAGGAGCGTGAGGATGGGGCGAGTCGCTGAAGAAGCCACCACGGACCCGTCCGACTTCAGAAATGGGCGAGACCAGCGCCAAAACTTCCTGGGTTGGCCCAGGAAGGCTTCAGAATTTTTGGGGAATTTATCGTGGTCGTCGGAGGCCGAAGAAGGATCTTGAACTGGACTCCTTGGTTCAGCTTCTGTCTGTTCCAGAATCAAAGGTGCTGGAAGATGTCCTCGCTCCGAGTAACTTCGAGCTCCGAAGGTGATGCAGCTTATATCGATACGACCATGGGAGGGTCCTCTTCGAGCAGAAACCCGAAAGGCCACCAGAGGAGGTCGGAGCAGAGAGACAGAACCCGAAGAGTGAAGTGGAGTCTGTTCAGGCCCTGACTTGACTGACCTGCGCACCCGAGAGAGAAAATTGAGAACTCTTAGCTCCGGATGCCGAACGGGGTTCCGCTTCTTGTTCCTGGATGTAGACTTGTCGTAGAAGATCTCAGCCAAGCCCCGCCTCCAGAGCTTCAGGTGGTCGGCCGTGGAAGTCTCTGCAAGCGGCTAAAGGTTGACAGTCAGGTAGAAGAAGCGCAGTTTGGGGAGAACGGCTCCTCCGGGCAGCCACAAGCTCAGAATGGGACGAGACCACCGCCGTTGCGAAGAGGACAGGGAGACGCTTCCGACGGTACCACTTGTGCTTCCAGGGATGCCAGGATGAAGTCGTGGCCGGCTCTGCAAGGCACTGGATTGGTCCTTAGCTGCGAACAGGACCTTCAGAGTAGCTCCAAGTGGTCATGCATTGTGGAGAAGGGTTATTGATTGGTGAAGGGGAATGGATGAGTGGTAGAAGGGGGATGTGGGGGAGGTGTGGAGGATGGCAAGGGTGTGGTGGAGGTTCTGGGAGAGGGGAGGACGTAGGGGGTTGGCTGCTAGTCTCTGCACAAGGGTTGGAGGGAGTGGTGGTGGAGAAGCTCAATGGAGGATGGAGGATGATGAGTGGGGCGGCCAGCGCCAAGGCTCCTCTTTGGGGCGACCTAAGGCATGGGGGGGAAGGTGAGAGAGGAGGAAAATATTCAAATTTGGCCTAGGGAGCTGAAAGATTGTGTGGGGACTAGGGTGGATTGTGTTAGGGAGAGGGAGATTGTGTTGGGAATGTCAAGATCCTCCTAGAGAGGGAGTAGATTTGGTGGGAAGTGGTGGAGGGGCATTGATAGCACCTAGGGAAGAGAAGGGGTGGTTGGGGTTGCAGATTTAGGGCTGATGTGGAGGGTGAGGTGGAAGAGAGAGAGAGGGGGCGGCCTAGAGAGAGGGGAGGGGAAGAGAGAGAGAGGGGGCGGCCTAGAGAGAGGGGAGGGGAAGAGAGAGAAGGGGTTCGCCCCCTTTGGAGATAGAAGGGAGGGAGGAGAGGGTTTCTCACCCTAACACTAGGTTTCACACCTTGAACACTCAAATTTTTGTGGGGATTCAAAATATGTAAATTCTCATTAACTTCCTCAAATAGGGTTGGGGTCCTATTTATAGGGACCCAACCTTTTACATGACCAAACTACCCCTAGCTTTACATGTAATGACAAAAGCAGTCCAATAAGCCAACCAAGGGGATAATGACTCAAACATAGGGAAATAAACCAAAGACCTAGGGAAATGACTCAAATAAAATGTAAAATACATCAAATGACTCAAATAGAAAACTCAAAATGGATAATTGGGCCCACATGGAGTGATGCCCGAGCTCAAACATCTCCTGGGTGTGAAGACGACCCGAGCCAGAGGGAGTCATGGGTGATGCCTCCATCGCCGGGCTTTCATGTTCTCGCTAGATCGAGTCACCGTGTATCGGTATGAGTGCGGTGAGGCTTCCCCGCACGTCGTGGGTTTCTCCAGAAGGTGATTTCCGAGTGGGCCATGTGTGTGGCCTTAGACTGTGAGTCCAGTCACCCAGCCTGGGGCTGGAGGTCTTTTAAGTTCCCTTTTTGAGGGAGTGGTCTCTGCAGTCGTGAACTACCTCGTGAGTCATCGTGCCGAGGTTTCTGACCCTAGGGTTAGGGAAGATTGACGGCGTGGAGCTGTCCCTTTACGACGGTCTTGACCCCAAGTCTTGTGACTCAAAGACCGTTGGATTTAGTAGGTCTAGTGGGCTGTCCAGAGTCTGGTGGCGTCGTGCCACCTGTTACTCCGTGTTACTCGTGATGGGTGCGTGAGTGACTTTCTGTGTTCACGTTTAGTGACCTCCCACTAGTCGTAGCCTTCTTACGACACGCGTGTGCTGACCCACCCGGGAGTGGTGTAGCAGCTTACCCTAGAGAGACGATTTTTAGGCTGGTTACCGTAGGGCCCCCACACGCAGCCTGAGTCCGGGCATCACGGTAAGAGCCAGCTAGAGGATCTGACCTAGGGTGCATGGCCTGTGTGTGCACACTTAGTTGGGGGCTATCAGACCCACGCTGACGAGTGCGACCCCAGCTAGTCCTAGTTCGTGGTACTGGTTACTGTGTGTCTCTGTATCCGCCTGGGGTGTCGCAGCGAGACACTTGAGGCACAAACTAAGTCGTCAGTGGACGCATCCGACTTTGCTTCTGGTGGGTAGTGCTCCCGTCACGTGACGTGAGTTTCTTGTGACTTGAGTTTTCGCTTCCAGTCTGCGAGGTGTGTTTTTGCGTGCAGTTCCGGGTGTGTTCTCGAGGTAGAGGTCTAGGGGTTTTTTCAGTGAGCGTCATCGAGGGTTTTCCCTAGACAGTGTTAGGTCCACGACTGCGAGGTCGTGAAGGTTTCTTCTAGCGGCGTAGCCAGAGGTTCTCCCGTTAGTTCGGTAGTCCCCCGACTGTGAGATCGGGGCGTGCTTTTTCGGTACACTAGGAGTAGCTGTAGTGTCGAGTTTTGACTAGCCACCAGTTCGCTGTTCCTGCTGTAGTTGTAGCTGCTTTCCTTTCTGCTACCACCGTCGTTTACGGTTGGGGTTCCGCGGGACCCCTACTGAGCCAGTGACAGAGGCTCACCCTTGCTTTTCAGGTGCGGCGGTTCTTCCTCGAGGTTCGAGGGTGCTGTACGGAGGTTCCTAGTCGCCAGCTTGTCGGGCCGAGTGTTCACTTGGCATTGGGTACGTTCTTCTGCCTTACACTGTACTTTCTATTGGACTGGACTCTGTTGTAGTTGTTTATTTATTTATGTTAATTGTTGAATTGTCCTACCTTATTTCCTATTTCTTTGTACCTTCACACTCCCTTTTAGCCCTTCCGAGCCCAGGTTCGTGGGCGACGGGCCAGGATTTGAATGGTATCGGATTCCTTTCCTAGTATCCGGATCTTGGGTCACTACAGTTGGTATCAGAGCTATGGTTATGGTGCGAACATGGGAATTCGAGATATTAGAGTAATCAGAGTCCATAAGGTCCAGTACAGGCGGTAGCTGGCATAGGGTTTTGCGTTTATTTTTTGCTTGGTTTCTCGCCTAAGAGCTTGAGTGCGTGGCGTTGGCGCTGTGTTGGTGGTGGTCGTTCGCAGCTTTTCATGCTGGTGTGGGGCCCAAGGGATGTGAGATTTCTTCCCGATGGGTGGTGGCTCAGTTGTGCTGCGTTGTGCAGAGGTTGCTGGTAGATGTGTTGCTGCGGTGCGGCATTCGAGGAATCTGTAGCGAGGTCAGGTGGCTGGCGTGGATTGTTTGTGGTTAAGCGGCCCTGAGTATGCTTTGAGGGAGCTATTGTTGGGTTGGCCACCCTAGCTCGAGGTTTATCCAGCCCTTGAGGCGTTGAGATTGTGATTTCAGGTGTCGGAGCGGGTGCTCTGGTCGAGAATTACGCTCGGATGAGCGGAGGATCTTCTCGGCGAGCTGCTGATCGTCGAGCCGATGTTCATGTCATGCTCTGTGGCGTCAGAAATGACGTGTCGGTCCCGGTTAATTTTGCCGATTTCGAGGCAGGATTGGGCAGAGTTGTCCCAGCGAGCTCTAAGTCCTACACTTTTACAGGTGGATGGGTTGTGTTCGCCCAGGATTTGGCTTGAGATAAGAAGATTCTACTATGAATTCGAGACTCGAGGATGAGTGTTGGGGGTTGCCGATTATGGCTTGTGTTGCGGCTCATGGCGTGGCGTGTTGTAGTTCGAGGAATTGTAGCAGAGGTGCATCGAGAGACGCTGTGAATATGGTCCGACGAGACACTGGGCGAGTGTGTCGGAGGAGCTGACCTAACGAAAGTGATGGTTTTTCAAGTGCTGGAAGGTGCTATTCCCAGCCTGTGCAAGGTTCAAGGTTAGGTCAAGCGTGGAGACCTTCCGTTGGCCGGAGGTGTATTCAGTTTCTCCTTTGGTTGGAGAGAATCATGTTTGGTTAAGGTTCATCGGCTTGCATCGTGCATTCGGATTGGATGGCCTTTGTGTGCCATGAAGTCCGTGTGAGACGCGCCCTGTGTTGTGGCAAGGTTGTTGCCTGTGAGAAGTCGTGCCCATTTCCCTAGTGTGTAAGGGTGTTGGCGCTATTTCGGAAGGACAAGTGCCAGCTGGGTGGTGTTCGTGAGAATTTGCGGCTGGTGTTGTGGTTCCCGATGTGCTGAGGATCGGAGCCTACGGTGTTACAGAGGATTATCGGGATGGAGGATCCCGAGTTTTCATTGTGGTGTTTGTGCATGTGGATTAGAGTGCAAGGATCGTAGTGTTGGTTGTTACAAGCGAATTCAGAGGATGTGTTGGGAATTGGAGGATTGATTCGTCGATGTGAGACGTGTTGTTGCTGTGCCATTGCTTGAGGCATTGTGGCTGTGGCATTGGCTGGATGGAGAGTTGGGGGAAATATGTTGGCAGGTGTACCGCACGAGTACCCTGTTTTGTGTTGGAAGCAATGTCCGCGGATGAGGTTGTGTTTTTGGAGAAGTGATTTCTGAGAGATTATGGGTCCCGGTTGGTAGCTGTGAGCGGATGGTCAGGTTGACTGAGTGGTCGACCATGGTAAGATGTGTGTTGTCTGGGGACCCATGTGCTTTGGTCGTGGCGTCGTCGACCAGGATGCCATGACGGCAGGTGGCACTTTTCTATTTTGGAGTTGTGTGCCGTGAATTGTTCAGGTTGTGTCCCGTGGCTCTGTGGTATGAGCGGAACCGGGATTGGTATGCGTCCACTTGGAGTAATTGAGATGAGATAGGATTGATGGGACAGGACGGTGGACAATGCCGGGTATGAAGATCACTGAAGAGACGTTGACGTTGGAACGGTGATCCTTGGTCTGGTGACCTGCATGGGAGGATTCCCCTGTAAGTCTAAGTCGAGTGACGTAAGGATCGAGGAGAGATCCTGTCATGTAGTTTCACCGTGCTCCCCTGAGAGGGTAGAGTTGGCGTGAGGTTCGAGACCGGATGCGGTGTCCAAGTGAGATTTGGTTCGAGGATGGTGAGAAGTTTGTCTTCTAGCAGAGTTGGCCGTGTTGCTGAGGCGTATGGCCTGCCGGTGTGAGCTGGTGGAAGCTCAGTGCTGGTTGTCCCTGGTGCAGGGTGTGAGATCGGTCAGCGGGTTGTGAAGCTAGCGTTTGGTTGGTCCGCCGAGCATGGGCGTTGACCGGTGGTCAGTTTTCGTGTTGTCCGAGGTGACGCCAGACTTGTACTCTTTAGCATGTGCCTGCTCTGATGATCGATGTGTCTTGGATTGTGAGCGAGGCATTGTCTGTGATCATTGTCTGGCCGCGTCCCCCAGGATCGGTGTTTTACGAGTTCCGAGTTTTTCTTTGCTGAGGCTCTGACAGCGTTGTCAGGTGGTTAAGGCGTTCTCCCCTTGTGGCTTGGTGCCAATCTTGAATTTCGAGGATGAAATTTCTTTAAGGGGGGAGGGCTATAATGCCTCGAGTCTTTTGGATATTTATCGAATCAGGATCCGTGGGTTTCAGATCGCTTTCGTGGGTCCCGGAGTGTGCTTTGTGCTTTACGTGTGTTTTTCTCCGATATGCCTTCAAAACTTTGAAAGGGTGAACTGTTGCGTTATCTGACTCCGGGACATGACTAGCACGTTGTGCTCTTCCCGAGGATCACGGAGGTAATTTTTTGAAATTTTTTGAATTTTTGGGTTTTTCTATTAATAACCCCCCACCCCTTCTCTTTCTCTCATTCTCTCTTTCTCACTCTCTCTCTTCTCTTTCTCTTTCTCTCCCCCTCTCCTCCGGGCAGCCGAGGGTGGCGATGGTGGGTGAGACAGGGATGGCGTGAGGGTGAGGAGCGTGAGAATGGGGCGAGGATCAAGGCGGTGGAGGTGCGGCGAGCTCGGACGCGCGTGCGGGTGCCCGACGAGGGTTTCGCGGCGTTTTCTTCATGGATCGGCGTCCACGGTGCGTGAAATCTTTGGTGGAGGTAGGGAGATGGACCCTCAGCTCGTGTACTTCATTTCCCGTGATTTTGGTAGGCCGTGGTGAGCCGAGCGGGCTTATTTGAGCGTTTTGGAGAAAATACATGTTTTTGGGGGGTGAGCCCGATCTAGAGTTTTGATCGCATTTTTGGGGTCTAAATGGGTCATCTCGGTGCCAGAAAGGTTGGGGACTATTTTCCCCTTGTTTTTCCCTTCACATGGGTGTGAACAGGGCGTGGAATGGGATTTCCCGCCGTTTTCGCCATTTTCGAGCTCGAGACGGCCTAGCGGTCCTTCCAGGGACCGCTAGGGTGTTTAGCGGTCATGTGGAGACCGCTAGGGTCCCCCATGTGTCGGTTCGAGCCTTGCGGTCTCGCCATGGACCGCCAGGGTGCCTTAGCGGTCTGGTGAAGACTGCAAGGCTCTACTTTATTTTCTAGGGGTGACTGTTTGACCGTGTTTTGGTCGTTTGAGGTTAGTGGGGTAGCGGCCTTGTGACTGACCGCTCGGCATCGCCTAGCGGTTAGGCCAAGGACCGCCACCCTGCTTGGCGGTCCGAGATTGACTGATTGGGGTTTTGGTTCATCGTCGGCCCTTACGGTCCTGGCTGGACCGCTAGGCTGGGCCTTGCAGTCTAGAGGCGACCGCTAGGCTCCCTGATGGCCGAGAGAGGACCACCAGGTGGTACTTTGTGCTCGTCGTGTTTGTTTCACGTTGTATTGGTCTCCGGTCGACCCGGTTGTGACCCAGTGGTCGACCTTTTGCCTCGTGAATGTCTCGGACACCGTGGAACCTGTGTTCATTCTTTTGGGGGTGTCTGGAGGTATCGTGTTATCTCGATTAGCGTGCCCATAGGTTTGGTGGGTCTGGGTGACCCCATGTTTTTCGGGCTTTCGTGTTCTCGCTAGATCGAGTCACCATGTATCGGTATGAGTGCGGTGAGGCTTCCCCGTACGTCGTGGGTTTCTCCGGAAGGTGGTTTCCGAGTGGGCCATGTGTGTGGCCTTAGACTGTGAGTCTAGTCACCCAGCCTGGGGCTGGAGGTCTCCTAAGTTCCCTTTTTGAGGGAGTGGTCTCGACAGTCATGAACTGCCTCGTGAGTCATCGTGCCGAGGTTTCTGACCCTAGGGTTAGAGCAGATTGATGGCGTGGAGCTGTCCCTGTACGACGGTCTTGACTCCGAGTCTTGTGACTCAAAGACCGTTGGATTTAGTAGGTCTAGTGGGCTGTCCAGAGTCTGGTGACGTCGTGCCACCTGTTACTCCGTGTTACTCACGATGGGTTCGTGAGTGGCTTTCCGTGTTCACGTTTAGTGACCTCCCACTAGTCGTAGCCTTCTTACGGCACACGTGTGCTGACCCACCTGGGGGTGGTGGAGTAGCTTACCCGAGAGAGATGATTTTTAGGCTGGTTACCGTAGGGCCCCCACGCGCAGCCTGAGTCCTGGCTTCGGGGGAAGAACCAGCTAGAGGATCTGACCTAGGGCGCATGGTCGGTGTGTGCACACTTAGTTGGGGGTAGTCAGACCCGCCCTGACGAGCGCGACCCCAGCTAGTCCTTGTTCATGGTACTGGTTACTGTGTCTCTGTCTCTGCCTGGGGCGTCGCAGCGAGACACTTGAGTCGCGGACTAAGTCGTTAGTGGATGCATCCGACTTTGCTTCTGGTGGGCAGTGCTCCCGTCACGTGACATGAGTTTCTTATGACTTGAGTTTCTGCTTTCTATCTACGAGATGTGCTTTTGCGTGCAGTTCCGGGTGTGTTCCCAAGGTAGAGGTCTAGGGGTTTTTTCGGTGAGCGTCACCGAGGGTTTTTCCTTGACGGTGTTAGGTCCATGACTGCGAGGTCGTTATGGTTTCTTCTGGCGACGTAGCCAGAGGTTCTCCCATTAGTTCGGTAGTCCCCCGACTGTGAGACCGGGGTGTGCTTTTTCAGTATAGTAGGAGTAGTTGTAGTGCCGAGTTTTGACCAGCCACCGGTTCGCTGTTCCTGCTGTAGTTGTAGCTGCTTTCCTTTCCGCTACCGCCGTCATTTACGGTTGGGGTTCCGTGGGACCCCTACTGAGCCAATGACAGGAGGCTCACCCTTGCTTTTCAGGTGCGGCAGTTCTTCTCGAGGTTCGAGGGTGTTGTACGGAGGTTCTTAGTCGCCAGCTTGTCGGGCCGAGTGTTCACTTGGTGTTGGGTACGTTCTACTACCTTAGACTGTACTTTCTGTTGGACTGGACTCTGTTGTAGTTATTTATTTATTTTTGTTAATTATTGAATTGTCCTACCTTATTTCTCATTTCTTTGTACCTCAACACTCCCTTTTAGCCCTTCCGAGCCCCGGTTCGTGGGCGGCGGGCCAGGATTCGAATGGTATCAGGTTCCTTTCCCGGTATCCAGATCTTGGGTCGCTACAGTTGGTATCAGAGCTATGGTTGTGGGGCGTACATGAGAATTTGAGATATTGTAGGGATCAGAGTCCATAAGGTCCAGTACAGTCGGCAGCTGACATAGGGTTTTGCATTTGTTTTCCGCTTGGTTTCTCGCGTAAGAGCTTAAGTGCGCGGCATTGGCGCTGTGTTGGTGGTTGCTGTTCATGGCTTTTCGTGCTGGTGTGGGGCCCAAGGGATGTGAGATTTCTTCCCGATGGGTGGTGGCTCCAGTTGTGCTGCGTTAGGAAGAGGTTGCCGGTAGATGTGTTGCTGCGGTGCGGCGTTTGAGGAATCTATAGTGAGGTCAGGTGGCTAGCGTGGATTGTTCATGGTTAAGCGGCCCTGAGTATGCTCTGAGGGAGCTATTGTTGGGTTGGCCACCCTAGCTCGAGGTTTATCCAGCCCCTGAGGCATTGAGATTGTGATTTTAGGTGTCGGAGCGGGTGCTCTGGTCGAGAGTTGCACTCGGATGAGCGGAGGATCTTCTCGGTGAGCTATTGATCATCGAGCTGATGTTCTTGTCATGCTCTGTGGCGTCAGAAATGACGTGTCGATCCCGGTTAATTTTGTGGATATCGAGGCCGGATTGGGCAGAGTTGTCCCAGCGAGCTCTAAGTCCTACGCTTTTGCGGGTGGATGGGTTGTGTTCACCCGGGATATGGCTTGAGATGTGAAGATTCTACAGCGAATTTGGGACTCGAGGATGAGCATTGGCAGTTGCCGATAATGGCTTGTGTTGCGGCTCTTGGCGTGGTGTATTGCAGTTCGAGGAATTACAACGGAGGTGCATCGAGAGATGTTGTGAATGTGGTCCGACGAGACACTGGGCGAGTGTGTCGGAGGAGCTGACCTGACGAAAGTGATGGTTTTTCCAGTGATGGAAGGTGATGTTCCCAGCATGTGCAAGGTTCGAGGTCAGGTCGAGCGTGGAGACCTTCCGTTGGTCGGAGGTGTATTGAATTTCTCTTTTGGTTAGAGTGAATCATGTTTGGTTAAGGTTCATCGTATTGCATCGTGCGTTCAGATTGGATGGCCTTTGTGTGCCATGAAATCCGTGTGAGACGCGCCCTGTGTTGTGGCAAGGTGGTTGCCTGTGAGAAGTCGTGCCCATTTCCCTATTGTGTAAGGGTGTTGGCACTGTTTCAGAAGGACGAGTGCCAGCTGGGTGGTATTCGTGAGAATTTACAGTTGGTGTTGTGGTTCCTGATGTGCTGAGGTTCGGAGCCTGCGATGTTACAGAGGATTGTAGGGATGGAGGATCTTGAGTTGTCGTTGTGGTGGTTGTGCATGTGGATTAGAGTGCAAGGATCGTAACGTTGGTTGCTACAAGCAGATTCAGAGGATGTGTTGGGCATTGGAGGATTGATTCCTCGATGTGAGACGTGTTGTTGCTATGCCGTTACTTGAGGCATTGTGGCCGTGGCATTGGCTGGATGGAGAGTTGGGGGAAATATGTTGGCGGGTGTGCCGCATGAGTACCCTATTTTGTGTTGGAAGTAGTGTCCGCGGATGAGGTTGTGTTTTTGGAGAAGTGATTTCTGAGAGATTAAGGGTCCCAGTTGGTAGCTGCGAGCGGCTGGTCAGGTTGACTGAGTGGTCGAACATGGTAAGATGTGTGTTGTTTGGGGACCCATGTGCTTTGGTCGTGGCGTCGTCGACCAGGATGCTGTGATGGCAGGTGGAGCTTTCCTGGTTTGGAGTTGTGTGCCGTGAATTGTTCAGGTTGTGTCCCGTGGCTTGTGGTAAGAGCAGAACCGGGATTGCCAGGCGTCCACTTGGAGTAATTGAGATGTGATAGGATTGATGAGACAGGACGGTGGACAATGCCGGGTATGAAGATCTCTAAAGAGACGTTGACGCTGGAATTGTGACCCTTGGTCTGGTGACCAACATGGGAGGATTCCCCTATAAGTCTGAGTCGAGTGACGTGAGGACCGAGGAGAGATCCTATCATGTAGTTTCGTCATGCTCCCCTGAGAGGGTAGAGTTGGTGTGAGGTTCGAGACCGGATGCGGTGTCCGAGGGAGATTTGGTTCGAGGATGGTGAGAAGTTTATCTTCTGGCAGAGTTGGCCGTGTTGCTGAGGGCGTACGGCTTGCCGGGTGTGAGCTAGTGGAAGCTCAGTGCTGTTTGTTTCTGGTGCAGGGTGTGAGATCGGTCAGCGGGTTGTGAAGCTAGCGTTTGGTTGGTCTGCCGAGCATGGGCGTTGACCGGTGGTCAATTTTTGTTTTGTCCGAGGTGACGCCTGTGACGACCCGGACTCCGGATACCGGATATACCCGATAGGACTACCGGGTAGACCCGATACCACTTGGAACCCGTGAAGCCTCCCAAGAGCGATAAAAGCACCGAAGGGATAAAAGGATTGTTGTGTAGTACATTGAAGTCGTAGATATAACAGTAAGCAATTAAATTTCATTAGATCGGGTTTGCTAAAGTAGCAGAAATAAAATTACTTTTTAATTAAAAGTTTAGATTAACAATTATACCAGAGTCCAGTCCAAAGGAAAGACAAGTACAGTCGAATAGAAAGAAAAACGTACACTGAGGTCGGGGGAAGCCCGACGCAGGTGCCGCTGGAAACTACGAACACGGCACACCAGGAACCGCAAGGAAGCAGAGACGACCTCACCTGAAAAGCAGGGGTGAGCCTCGTGTCACTGGCTCAGTAGGGGTCATGCGGATCCCCACTAAAAACAACGCAGTAACACGGAACAACAACTAAAACATCAGTAGTAGTAGTAGTAGTAGTAGTAGTAGTAGTAGTAGTAGTAGTAGTAGTAGTAGTAGTAGTAGTAGTAGTAGTAGTAGTAGTAGTAGTAGTAGTAAAGCAGGAAAAGCTAAACTACAACTAGAAAGCTGTAAAAGAAAGCTGTGAGAGCAGGAGTAGAACGGCCAAAAGAGAAGGGGAAGGAAAGCCGTAAGGAACGAGAACACGGCTACCGAGTAAAGCACGGCTCCCTAAGCTACTCTAAACAGCGATAGAAGGGCGAACCCTGATCTCACAAAGTTAGGAGTTATCGATCCGTCGGCAAGACACCAGCCTCAAAACTAAGGCCAACGAAAATAGACAAAAGGCCTAGAAAAGACCTAGACAAACACGAAACACTAAAGCGTACACGACTGGATTGTCATGTATGCTCCTAAGCGTAAACGCATACACGACTGGATCGTCGTGCATACCACCCAGCGCTGACCTCGGGTAAGGCCAAGAAAAGACTAACCTGAAGAGGTCACGACGCACGAGAAACGTGAGAGTCACGTGTCATGTGACGGAAGCACCTCCTCACTAGAAGAACGGCTAGATGCGTCCTTGATGTCTTACACTGCGCCACTAGTATCTCGCTACGGACGCCGAGAACGACGGAGATTGAGATACTCACTGAACCAGAGCAGGAACTATAGTAATGAGTGACTAGTCAGGGTCAGACCCGTCGGCGTTCGTCCAAAACGCCCTTGACCACGTGTGCACACACAAGCTCAATGCCTTGAGCCAGTCCTCTAGCTAGTTTTCTCCCCCAGCAGGACGCTACTGCAAGGCAAGGGAGCCCACGGAAACTAGCTTACAAATCGTATGAGTCGGGAACTACCCTCACCACCACTCTCAGGTGGGTCGACACTCAAGGTCGTCAGGCTATGACTAGTGGAGGATCACTAGACACAGGGACTCTGAAACACGAGTCCTGAAAGTCCAATATAGTCTTTCGCTAGCTTAGGTTTTACGATTCTTTGTCGCTTTGTTTCCGTGTGTTGTCTTGTGCGTGCTGTGTTAGCATTGTGCGAGATAGTTTTACTCTCGTCAGGATGCGACGGGATGTTCCTTTTCGTCGTGGTGTTTGTCTTGATCGTGCTATACTTGGCAGAGTTCGCCGGTAGGCTTGAATCTGCAGTACATTATTCGAGATTTCTCTGTGGTTTGTTCAGGTGGCTGGTGACTTTTCAAGTTGGTGTGATGGCCGTACATGTTCTTACGTTGTTTGGGTTGTCCCAGCTTAAGTCTGTACAGCTCCTGAGGTGTTTCGCTTCTGTTAAAGTGGTTGCTTTGTTGCCTCGATTGAGAAGATGCTCAAGCGAACCTAGGATTTCCCTTCTTGGTGAGCTACTGTTAGTGAGCTTGATGCTTCTCATCCTGTTTGGTGGAGTCTTTTCGAGGTAAGCCTTAGAATTACTGTCTTAGTGAGAACCTTGTCCTGTGTCTGCTTAAGTGTGGACAATATTTCTTCGGAGCCTGATCTGTCTCTTTGTTCTACGATTGCTTGGCTTTGGACCTAATCATTATGTTGAGAGCCGTTGTGTACCGTGTTTGTAGTGCCGTGTCTAGCGGCTGATGTGTTGTGAAGCCTCATTAATGTTTTTAGGATGTAATGGTAAGTTGAGATTAGCCTTTCTTTGTGCTTTATGCTGAAGCTGGTACTCTCCTTCGTTTGCACTTAGGCGACTTGTGATCAGTTGTTAGCAGGATTAGTACTCGTGGCATGTTACATTGTGATTTTTATGAATTGTGATGGCACCAAGTGTGTGATGATATGTGGATACCGAGGTATTTCTGATGCCTGTGTACGTTGTTTGAGTGCGCAGCGGACGCGTGTGGGTTGGTCACCCACGGGTCAAGGATCGTTGGTTGTATGATTCTGGCCAGTCGAGAGAATTGTTCTTCTCGATGTGACTTCATCTTGGCTTCATGTGCCTTGATGTGACTCAACGTGTGGTAGTGTTCCGTGGTTATGTGTTCAGTACGGAGCCGAGATCCTGCAAGAGCTGCTGTTGTCATTGTTGTCATTTTGTCATTGTTTCCCTGTGAATCTATCTTGGCACTGTGTGGACCGAAGTCTTGTCAGTTGGTTGTGCTGTACTCTTCTTTCTTGGTGGAGTTAGCTTGCGACTCGATCAGATGTAATGTCTGAGTGAGGACTGACTTGATTGTGTTTGTGGTCCAATGTTGTCGTTGGCGTCCTATGTGCCAGGCTTTCTTTGTTGCCTTTGGCACTGGAGCCGATGATGTTGAGGTGTCAGCTGAGAGGACTATGTTTCCTTATTTACGTGGATGCTGGCTGTATCTGTCATTTTGTGTTATTGGTTGCTGTTGTTGTGACATGGGTCGTGTCTCCTTTCTTGTGAGACGGAAGCGGCGTTGCCCTGTTTCAGAGGTGTCAGACTTGTGTTCACTTGTGTACCATGCTCATTCTGTGGATCGATTTCCCTTGAGATCCAGAGCGTATGCTTGTGATTATGGTCTGGCGGTGTCCCTCTGAACTATGTTTTTTGTGATTCGTGTTGTTTCAAGTTGTGTCTTGGGGTTAGTTCTTCTGAGTTGTGTTTTATGATCCGCGTGGGTTTTTCTCTTGTAGTAGTTACGGAACCTAGTGGTGAGTTTATTTCTCAGTTCATCGACTCGAGGATGCTACAGTGCGATGTACTCTTTGAGAGGATCATTTTGACTATTTTTGCGTAAGTCAGTTCGAGTCTTAGCGGTTGTACGATGAACCGCTAGTTGCTCTAGGGGCCCTTTCTTAAACCGCTATGGGTCGTTGACGTTAGTCAACGGGTTAAGTTGGTTTGGGCTGACAGCCCAAGCTTTGACCGCCAACGTGCTGTAGCGCTCCTTCCTTAGATCGCTACTATCTGTTTGACCGAGTCAATGTTTTAAGTCAGTTGGCTTTAGCGGCCCAATCTTCGAGCATTTCTTCCTTGTAGCGCGCCCTTCTTAGGCCGCTACAGTCCGTTTGTCTTAGGTCAATGGTTTAGGGCAGTTAGTGTGGCGGTTGATTCGTAGACCGCCTTAGTCTGTGTAGCGCTTCTATATTAGACCGCTTTTGGTGGTTTGATTGAATAGGTCAGTTCAGGGTTGACTGGGTTTAGCGGCCTAATCCTTGACCGCTACGGTCACCTAGCGGCCCATTCTATGACCGCCAGCGTATGTCCTTCCGTTTAATTCCTGCGTGTCGTTTCCCAATATGTTAGTTTCCAAGTACCTTGGCTTGACCTCGTGGTTTTCCCATTGTTCCATGGATGTCTTTTGATGTCCTATGAGGGCTATAACCATGTTATCAGATAGCCAAGTGTACCCTGCTATAGATTAGGTTTTTGTACTGCTTCAGAGTCGTTTTAGGTTCTGGTCAACCCGGTGAGATCCAGAGGTTGACACGTAACCTTGTGTGTGTCTCGACTGTTCTGGATAGCTCGAGACATGGTTCTGGATGCCTTGAGGTACTATCTTACCTCGGTTTGCATGTCCAATTGTGTTGAGGGTCTTGGTGCTCCCTCAGGTCTCCGTGTGTCGTTTTACACGGTTGTGTGGATCTGATGATCCAGTGTCATTTTCCTGTGGCTTAGGATTAGGCTGATTGGTGGCTTATCACCGCCGTTGTACAACGATCTTGACCCCGAGTCTTATGACTCAAGGATCGTTGTGTCAACAGGTCTAGTTATCCTATCCTGAGTCTAGTGACAGTTGGTATACTGCCATGTGTATGGGTGCTTCGTAGTGCGTATGATAGTGCATCCTTAACCTATCTGTACTTCAGCACTCATGTTTCAGAGTCTCTGTGTCTAGTGAGCCTCCACTAGTTGTAGCTTGACGACCTCGAGTTTCAGCCCACCTGGAAGTAGGTGGTGAGGGCAGTTCCCGAGATACGATTTTTAAGCTAGTTTCCATGGGCCCCTGCTTTACGGTAGCGTCCTGCTGGGGAGAAAAACTAGCTAGAGGCCTAGCTCTAGGCAAGAGTCGGTGTGTGCACAGGTGGTCAGGGGCGTTATGGATGAACATCGACGGGCGTGACCCTGACTAGTCACTCGTTACTGTAGTTCCTATTCTGGTTCAGTGAGTATCTCAGTCTCCGTTGTTCCCGAAATCCGTAGCGACATACTAGTGGCGCAGTGTAAGACGTCAGTGGACACATCTGGCCGTTCTTCTAGTGAGGAGGTGCTTCCGTCACATGACATGTGACTCTCACTTTTCTCGTGCGTCATCACCTCTTCGGGTTAGTCTTTTCTAGGCCCTACCCAAGGTCAGCGTTGGGTGGTATGCATGACGATCCAGTCGTGTATGCGTATGCGCTTAGGGAGCGTGCACGACAATCCAGTTGTGTAGGCTTTAGTGTTCCGTGTCTGTCTAGGTCTTTTCTAGGCCTTTTGTCTATTTTCGTCGGCCTTAGTTTTGAGGCTGGTGTCTTGCCGACAGATCGGTAACTCCTGACTTTGTGAGATCAGGGTTTGCCCTTCTGTCGCTGTTTGGAGTAGCTTAGGGAGCCGTGCTTTGCTCGATAGCCGTGTTCTCGGTCCTTATGGCTTTGCTTTCCCTTTTCTTTTAGCCATTCTACTCCTGCTCTCCCAGCTTTCTTTTACAGCTTTCTAGTTGTAGTTTAGCTTTTCCTGCTTTACTATTACTACTACTACTACTACTACTACTACTACTGCTGCTATTTTAGTTGTTGTTCCGTGTTACTGCGTTATTTTCAATGGGGATCCACATGACCCCTACTGAGCCAGTGACACGAGGCTCACCCCTACTTTTCAGGTGTGGTCATCTCTGCTTCCTCATGGTACCTTGTGTGGCATGCTCGTAGTTGCCAGCGGTACCTACGTCGGGCTTCCCCCGACCTCAGTGTACGTTTTCTTTTTGTTGGACTGTACTTATCTTTCCTTTGGACTCGACTCTAGTATAATTGTTAATTTTAACAGCTCTTGGGAGGCTTCACGGATTTCAAGTGGTATCGGGTCTACTCGATAATTTTATTTCTACTACTTTAGCAAACCCGATGTAATGAAATTTAATTGCTTACTATTATATCTGCGACTTCAATGTACTACACAATAATCCTTTTATCCCTTCGGAGCTTTTATCGCTCTTGGAAGGCTTCATGGGTTCCAAGTGGTATCGGGTCTACTCGGTAGTCCTATCGGGTATATCCGATATCCGGAGTCCAGTCCAAAGGAAAGACAAGTACAGTCGAACAGAAAGAAAAACATACACTAAGGTCGGGGGAAGCTCAACGTAGGTACCGCTGGCAACTACGAACACGCCACACCAGGAACTGCAAGGAAGCAGAGACGACCACACCTGAAAAGCAGGGGTGAGCCTCGTGTCACTGGCTCAGTAGGGGTCACGCGGATCCCCATTGAAAATAATGCAGTAACACGGAACAACAACTAAAACAGCAGTAGTAGTAGTAGTGCTAGTAGTAAAGCAGGAAAAGCTAAACTACAACTAGAAAGCTGTAAAAGAAAGCTGGGAGAGCAGGAGTAGAACGGCTAAAAGAAAAGGGGAAGCAAAGCCATAAGGAATGAGAACATGGCTACCGAGTAAAGCACGGCTCCCTAAGCTACTCCAAACAGTGACAGAAGGGTGAACCCTGATCTCACAAAGTCTGGAGCTACCGATCCGTCGGCAAGACACCAGCCTCAAAACTAAGGCCGACGAAAATAGACAAAATTCCTAGAAAAGACCTAGACAGACACGGAACACTAAAGCCTACACGACTGGATTGTCGTGCAAGCTCCCTAAGCGCAAACGCATACACGACTGGATCATTGTGCATACCTCCCAGCGCTGACCTCGGGTAAGGCCAAGAAAAGACTAACCTGAAGAGGTCACGACGCACGAGAAATGCGAGAGTCATGTGTCACGTGACGGAAGCACCTCCTCACTAGAAGAACGGCCAGATGCGTCCATCGACGTCTTACACTACGCCACTGGTATCTCGCTACGGACGCCGGGAACGACGGAGACTGAGATACTCACTGAACCAGAACATGAACTACAGTAACGAGTGACTAGTCAGGGTCACACCCATCGACGTTCGTCCAAAACGCCCCTGACCACGTGTGCACACACAAGCTCAATGCCTTGAGCCAGGCCTCTAGCTAATTTTCTCCCCCAGCAGGATGCTACTGCAAGGAAAGGGAGCCCACGGAAACTAGCCTACAAACCGTATGAGTCGGGAACTGCCCTCACCACCACTCCCGGGTGGGCCGACACTCGAGGTCGTCAGGCTACGACTAGTGGAGGCTCACTAGACATAGAGACTTTGAAACACAAGTGCTGAAGTACGGACAGGCTATGCAAGCACTGCCACATGTACTGCGAAGCACAAAGGCAGTACACCAACTGCCAACAGACTCAGAACATGGCAACTAGACCAACCAACACAACGATCCTTGAGTCCCATGACTCAGAGTCAAGATCGTCGCACAACGACGGTGACCAGCTGCCAATCAGCCTAATCCTAAGCCACAGGAAAATGACACTGGATCATCAGATCCACACAACCGTATAAAACGACTCACTGAGACCTGAGGGAACACCAAGACCCTCAAAGCACCTGGACACATAGACCGAGGTAAGATAGTACTCTAGGCATCCAGAACAATGCCTTGATTGGATGAGACACTTCCAAGGTCACTTATCGACCACTGGATCACACCGGGTCGACAAGAAACCAAAGATGACTCTGAAGCATCACGGAACACTACTCGATGTGATGGCACTCCCGGCTACCTTTTAACATGGTCATAGCCCTCATAGGACATCCAAGACGTCCACGAAACTACGGGCACACCACCAGGCTAAGCCACGACAAATGGAGACCAAACCATTAGAAAAATAACACAAAACAGCACTCTGGGAAACAAACGGTCATACACCTGACCACTTAACAGGTCAAATGGTCAGATAGGAGGCCGTTCCATTACCTAGAACACACGGGCAAATCACGGTCGCCAAGAAGCCGTGCAAAGCCAAAGACGGTCAAACGCATGCCGTCCCACTGAATAGAACGGTCTACAGCTCAGCCGCTAACCAAAGGAAGCGGTTGACCAAAGGGCCGTTCACCACCTAGAGACAAAGACATTGGGCGGTCAAGAATGATCCGTGCCAAGACATATATGGTTTATCCAAGGCCATGTCACTGATCTAAGTGGTCTAAGGCATGGCCGCTTTACCACAAAAGCACAGGGTTACATAGTCTCGTTGAGGCCGTGACTTGCACAGCACGGTCTCCTCAAAGCAGTGTAAAGACTATAGCGGTCAGAGCCTGGCCGCTCAACCCAGTCAACCCCTAACCGACTTAACCGATCAAACCACTGAATGGTCCACTTTGAACCACTTCACCAGGCCAGGCGGTCACCCAAAGTGCCGCCTAAACCATGGCACGGTCCGAGCTCGACCGCTAGCTCGAACAGACTTAAAACGTTGACAAAAGTCAACTTAACATATGCGGACCACCCGGCATCGCACAAACCACAGGGCGGACGGTCGCATGGCCGCTTGGAGAGCGAACCGACATAGCCAAAACAACGGAAAGAATAAGCGGTCGCCAATGGGCCGCTTACCAAACATAAATGGTCTATCGCCCGACCGCTCTACCTTGAAAATAGTCTCTGTAAGACCGCGAAGATGATACGGCGGGAAAAACAGGGGATCGGCCGAATCCAGCCGTTCCACGCCCCAATCGCATCTAAACGATGGGGAAACAACCCTAAGACGCATACATACCTTCCACAAACTGGAAGGGGTCCAATCGACATCAAAATCATCAAGAACGGGCGATTCTACCGAATCGACCCTAATGGAGTCACATGGGCTCCCGGGCTTCTACCAGCCCCAAATGATCACCGATCGTGATGAAACTTACGGGAATGGGATTCTAACATACCAGAGGTTAAAACAAAACTAATTTGACACGAAACCGTCGCCGTTTCACGGTGAACCCGTCGCACACCCCTAAAGCATGCTTTGCCCGAAACCCACTCGTACGCACACCGTTCGGCATGAAACTACAAGGAAACATAGAGGAGAAGTAGAGCTTCGATGTCTCTACCTCCACCGAAGATTCCATGCACCGAAGTGACTAAACTATGCTGGAATAGCCACGACGATCAAACCACGCCGGCTTTGAATCCATCGATCGGGATCGCGCCAACCACGCTCCATTCCTCGCACCATCACGTGCCACAGCAGCTCCACGCCGTTGCCACCTTACCCACAGGCTTCCTCCATCTACAGCCGGAGCAGAGAGGGCGAGAAGGGAGAGAACGGGAGAGAGAGGGGGCACCGTGCGAATGAAGGAAAGGAGAGAGGAAAAGAAAATAAAAAGGAAAGGAAAATAGGAATTTTCCTAATTTTCGTAAATTCTGATTTTTGGCCCGAAAATGGACTAATTAAGAAAAATACAGAAAAATAGTCGAAACAATCCTCTCAAAGAGTACATCGCACTGTAGCATCCTCGAGTCGATGAACTGAGAAATAAACTCACCACTGGGTTCCGTAACCAGTACGAGAGAAAAACCTACGCGGATCATAAAACACAACTCATGACCTACAAAAGCGATCTGAAACTCTCCGATAAGGATTCGAAAGATCTGATAAGAATCCAGCATATTACAACGCCAGACTTGTACTCTTTAGCTCGTGCCTGCTCTGATGATCGATGTGTCTTAGATTGTGAGCGAGGCATTTTCCGTGACCATTGTCTGGCCGCGTCCCTCAGGATCTGTGTTTTGCGAGATCCAAGTTTTTCTGTGCTGAGGCTCTGACAGCGTTGTCAGGTGGTTAAGGCGTTCTCCCCTTGTGGTGTAGTGCCAGTCCTGAATTTCGAGGATGAAATTTCATTAAGGGGGGAGGGTTGTAATGCCCCGGGTTTTTTGAATATTTATCGAATCAGGATCCGTGGGTTTCGGATCACTTTCGTGGGTCCCGGAGTGTGTTTTGTGTTTTACGTGTATTTTTCTTTGATATGCCTTCGAAACTTTGTGCAGGGTGAACTGTTGCGTTCTCCGACTCTAGGACGTGACCAGTGCGTTGAGCTCTTCTCGAGGATCACGGAGGTAATTTTTCATAATTTTGTAAATTTCTTGAATTTTTGGGTTTTTCTATTAATAACCCCCCCACCCCTTCTATTTCTCTCATTCTCACTCTCTCTCTTCTCTTTCTCTCCCCCTCTCCTCCGGGAGGCCGACAGGGGTGATGGTGGGCGAGGCAGGGATGGCGTGAGGGTGAGGAGCGTGAGGATGGGGCGAGTCGCTGAAGAAGCCACCATGGACCCGTCAGACTTCAGAAATGGGCGAGACCAGCGCCAAAACTTCCTGGGTTGGCCCAGGAAGGCTTCAGAATTTTTGGGGAATTTATCGTGGTCGTCGGAGGCCGAAGAAGGATCTTGAACTGGACTCATTGGTTCAGCTTCTGTCTGTTCCAGAATCAAAGGTGCTGGAAGATGTCCTCGCTCCGAGTAACTTCGAGCTCCTAAGGTGATGCAGCTTATATCGATATGACCATGGGAGGGTCCTCTTCGAGCAGAAACCCGAAAGGCCACCAGAGGAGGTCGGAGCAGAGAGATAGAACCCGAAGAGTGAAGTGGAGTCTGTTCAGGCCCTGACTTGACTGACATGCGCACCCGAGAGAGAAAATTGAGAACTCTTAGCTCCGGATGCCGAACGGGGTTCCGCTTCTTGTTCCTGGATGTAGACTTGTCGTAGAAGATCTCAGCCAAGCCCCGCCTCCAGAGCTTCAGGTGGTCGGCCGTGGAAGTCTCTGCAAGTGGCTAAAGGTTGACAGTCAGGTAGAAGAAGCGCAGTTTGGGGAGAACGGCTCCTCCGGGCAGCCACAAGCTCAGAATGGGACGAGACCACCGCCGTTGCGAAGAGGACAGGGAGACGCTTCCGACGGTACCACTTGTGCTTCCAGGGATGCCAGGATGAAGTCGTGGCCGGCTCTGCAAGGCACTGGATGGGTCCTCAGCTGCGAACAGGACCTTCGGAGTAGCTCCAAGTGGTCATGCATTGTGGAGAAGGGTTATTGATTGGTGAAGGGGAATGGATGAGTGGTAGGAGGGGGATGTGGGGGAGGTGTGGAGGATGGCAAGGGTGTGGTGGAGGTTCTGGGAGAGGGGAGGACACAGGGGGTTGGCTGCTGGTCTCTGCACAAGGGTTAGAGGGAGTGGTGGTGGAGAAGCTCAATGGAGGATGGAGGATGATGAGTGGGGCGGCCAGCGCCAAGGCTCCTCTTTGGGGTGACCTAAGGCATGGGGGGGAAGGTGAGAGAGGAGGGAAAATATTCAAATTTGGCCTAGGAAGCTGAAAGATTGTGTGGGGACTAGGGTGGATTGTGTTAGGGAGAGGGAGATTGTGTTGGGAATGTCAAGATCCTCCTAGAGAGGGAGTAGATTTGGTGGGAAGTGGTGGAGGGGCATTGATAGCACCTAGGGAAGAGAAGGGGTGGTTGGGGTGGCAGATTTAGGGCTGATGTGGAGGGTGAGGTGGAAGAGAGAGAGAGGGGGCGGCCTAGAGAGAGGGGAGGGGAAGAGAGAGAGAGGGGGTGGCCTAGAGAGAGGGGAGGGGAAGAGAGAGAAGGGGTTCGCCCCCTTTTGAGATAGAAGGGAGGGAGGAGAGGGTTTCTCACCCTAACACTAGGTTTCACACCTTGAACACTCAAATTTTTGTGGGGATTCAAAATATGTAAATTCTCATTAACTTCCTCAAATAGGGTTGGGGTCCTATTTATAGGGACCCAACCTTTTACATGACCAAACTACCCCTAGCTTTACATGTAATGACAAAAGCAGTCCAATAAGCCAACCAAGGGGATAATGACTCAAACATAGGGAAATAAACCAAAGACCTAGGGAAATGACACAAATAAAATGTAAAATACATCAAATGACTCAAATAGAAAACTCAAAATGGATAATTGGGCCCACATGGAGTGATGCCCGAGCTCAAACATCTCCTGGGTGTGAAGATGACCCGAGCCAGAGGGAGTCATGAGTGATGCCTCCATCGCCGGGCTTTCATGTTCTCGCTAGATCGAGTCACCGTGTATCAGTATGTGTGTGGTGAGGCTTCCCCGCACGTCGTGGGTTTCTTCAGAAGGTGATTTCCGAGTGGGCCATGTGTGTGGCCTTAGACTGTGAGTCCAGTCACCCAGCCTGGGGCTGGAGGTCTTTTAAGTTCCCTTTTTGAGGGAGTGGTCTTGGCAGTCGTGAACTACCTCGTGAGTCATCGTGCCGAGGTTTCTGACCCTAGGGTTAGGGAAGATTGACGGCGTGGAGCTGTCCCTTTACGACGGTCTTGACCCCAAGTCTTGTGACTCAAAGACCGTTGGATTTAGTAGGTCTAGTGGGCTGTCCAGAGTCTGGTGGCGTCGTGCCACCTGTTACTCCGTGTTACTCGTGATGGGTGCGTGAGTGGCTTTCTGTGTTCACGTTTAGTGACCTCCCACTAGTCGTAGCCTTCTTACGACACGCGTATGCTAACCCACCCGGGAGTGGTGTAGCAGCTTACCCGAGAGAGATGATTTTTAGGCTGGTTACCGTAGGGCCCCCACACGTAGCCTGAGTCCGGGCTTCAGGGTAAGAACCAGCTAGAGGATCTGACCTAGGGTGCATGGCCTGTGTGTGCACACTTAGTTGGGGGCTATCAGACCCAAGCTGACGAGTGCGACCCCAGCTAGTCCTAGTTCGTGGTACTGGTTACTGTGTGTCTCTGTATCCGCCTGGGGTGTCGCAGCGAGACACTTGAGGCACAGACTAAGTCGTCAGTGGACGCATCCGGCTTTGCTTCTGGTGGGCAGTGCTCCCATCACGTGACGTGAGTTTCTTGTGACTTGAGTTTTCGCTTCCAGTCTGTGAGGCGTGTTTTTGCGTGCAGTTCCGGGTGTGTTCTCGAGGTAGAGGTCTAGGGGTTTTTTCGGTGAGCGTCATCGAGGGTTTTCCCTAGACGGTGTTAGGTCCACGACTGCGAGGTCGCGAAGGTTTCTTCTAGCGGCGTAGCCAAAGGTTCTCTCGTTAGTTCGGTAGTCCCCCGACTGTGAGATCGGGGCGTGCTTTTTCGGTACACTAGGAGTAGATGTAGTGTCGAGTTTTGACTGGCCACCAGTTCGCTGTTCCTGCTGTAGTTGTAGCTGCTTTCCTTTCCGCTACCACCATCGTTTACGGTTGGGGTTCCGCGGGACCCCTACTGAGCCAGTGACAGGAGGCTCACCCTTGCTTTTCAGGTGCGTCGGTTCTTCCTCGAGGTTCGAGGGTGCTGTACGGAGGTTCCTAGTCGCCAGCTTGTCGGGCCGAGTGTTCACTTGGCGTTGGGTACGTTCTTCTACCTTACACTGTACTTTCTATTGGACTGGACTCTGTTGTAGTTGTTTATTTATTTATGTTAATTGTTGAATTGTCCTACCTTATTTCCTATTTCTTTGTACCTTCACACTCCCTTTTAGCCCTTCCGAGCCCAGGTTCGTGGGCGGCAGTCTAGGATTTGAATGGTATCGGATTCCTTTCCTAGTATCCGGATCTTGGGTCACTACAGTTGGTATCAGAGCTGTGGTTATGGTGCGAACATGGGAATTCGAGATATTAGACTAATCAGAGTCCATAAGGTCCAGTACAGGCGGTAGCTGGCATAGGGTTTTGCGTTTATTTTTTGCTTGGTTTCTCGCCTAAGAGCTTGAGTGCGTGGCGTTGGCGCTGTGTTGGTGGTGGTCGTTCGCAGCTTTTCGTGCTGGTGTGGGGCCCAAGGGATGTGAGATTTCTTCCCGATGGGTGGTGGCTCTAGTTGTGCTGCGTTGGGCAGAGGTTGCTGGTAGATGTGTTGCTGTGGTGCGGCATTCGAGGAATCTATAGCGAGGTCAGGTGACTGGCGTGGATTGTTCGTGGTTAAGCGGCCCTGAGTATGCTTTGAGGGAGCTATTGTTGGGTTGGCCACCCTAGCTCGAGGTTTATCCAGCCCTTGAGGTGTTGAGATTGTGATTTCAGGTGTCGGAGCGGGTGCTCTGGTCGAGAATTACGCTCGGATGAGCGGAGGATCTTCTCGGCGAGCTGCTGATCGTCGAGCCGATGTTCATGTCATGCTCTGTGGTGTTAGAAATGACGTGTCGGTCCCGGTTAATTTTACCGATTTCGAGGCAGGATTGGGCAGAGTTGTCCCAGCGGGCTCTAAGTCCTACACTTTTGCAGGTGGATGGGTTGTGTTCGCCCGGGATTTGGCTTGAGATATGAAGATTCTACTATGAATTCGAGACTCGAGGATGAGTGTTGGGGGTTGCCGATTATGGCTTGTGTTGCGGCTCATGGCGTGGCGTGTTGTAGTTCGAGGAATTGTAGCAGAGGTGCATCGAGAGACGCTGTGAATATGGTCTGACGAGACACTGGGCGAGTGTGTCAGAGGAGCTGACCTAATGAAAGTGATGATTTTTCAAGTGCTGGAAGGTGCTATTCCCAGCCTGTGCAAGGTTCAAGGTCAGGTCGAGCGTGGAGACCTTCCGTTGGCCGGAGGTGTATTGAGTTTCTCCTTTGGTTGGAGAGAATCATGTTTGGTTAAGGTTCATCGTCTTGCATCGTGCATTCGGATTGGATGGCCTTTGTGTGCCATGAAGTCCGTGTGAGACGCGCCCTGTGTTGTGGCAAGGTTGTTGCTTGTGAGAAGTCGTGCCCATTTCCCTAGTGTGTAAGGGTGTTGGCGCTATTTCGGAAGGACAAGTGCCAGCTGGGTGGTGTTCGTGAGAATTTGCGGCTGGTGTTGTGGTTCCCGATGTGCTGAGGATCGGAGCCTGCGGTGTTGCAGAGGATTATCGGGATGGAGGATCCTGAGTTTTCATTGTGGTGTTTGTGCATGTGGATTAGAGTGCAAGGATCGTAGTGTTGGTTGTTACAAGCGAATTCAGAGGATGTGTTGGGAATTGGAGGATTGATTCATCGATGTGAGACGTGTTGTTGCTGTGCCATTGCTTGAGGCATTGTGGCTGTGGCATTGGCTGGATGGAGAGTTGGGGGAAATATGTTGGCAGGTGTACCGCATGAGTACCCTGTTTTGTGTTGGAAGCTATGTCCGCGGATGAGGTTGTGTTTTTGGAGAAGTGATTTCTGAGAGATTATGGGTCCCGGTTGGTAGCTGTGAGCGGCTGGTCAGGTTGACTGAGTGGTCGACCATGGTAAGATGTGTGTTGTCTGGGGACCCATGTGCTTTGGTCGTGGCGTCGTCGACCAGGATGCCGTGACGGCAGGTGGCGCTTTTCTGTTTTGGAGTTGTGTGCCTGGAATTGTTCAGGTTGTGTCCCGTGGCTCTGTGGTATGAGCGGAACCGGGATTGGTATGCGTCCACTTGGAGTAATTGAGATGAGATAGGATTGATGGGACAGGACGGTGGACAATGCCGGGTATGAAGATCACTGAAGAGACGTTGACGTTGGAACGATGATCCTTGGTCTGGTGACCAGCATGGGAGGATTCCCCTGTAAGTCTGAGTCGAGTGACGTAAGGATCGAGGAGAGATCCTGTCATGTAGTTTCACCGTGCTCCCCTGAGAGGGTAGAGTTGGCATGAGGTTCGAGACCGGATGCGGTGTCCAAGTGAGATTTGGTTCGAGGATGGTGAGAAGTTTGTCTTCTAGCAGAGTTGGCCATGTTGCTAAGGCGTACGGCCTGCCGGGTGTGAGCTGGTGGAAGCTCAGTGCTGGTTGTCCCTGGTGCAGGGTGTGAGATCGGTCAGCGGGTTGTGAAGCTAGTGTTTGGTTCGTCCGCCGAGCATGGGCGTTGACCGGTGGTCGGTTTTCGTGTTGTCCGAGGTGACGCCAGACTTGTACTCTTTAGCATGTGCCTGCTCTGATGATCGATGTGTCTTGGATTGTGAGCGAGGCATTGTCTGTGATCATTGTCTGGCCGCGTCCCCCAGGATCGGTGTTTTGCGAGTTCCGAGTTTTTCTTTGCTGAGGCTCTGACAGCGTTGTCAGGTGGTTAAGGCGTTCTCCCCTTGTGGCTTGGTGCCAATCTTGAATTTCGAGGATGAAATTTCTTTAAGGGGGGAGGGCTGTAATGCCTCGAGTTTTTTGATATTTATCGAATCAGGATCCGTGGGTTTCAGATCGCTTTCGTGGGTCCCAGAGTGTGTTTTGTGCTTTACGTGTGTTTTTCTCCGATATGCCTTCAAAACTTTGAAAGGGTGAACTGTTGCGTTATCCGACTCCGGGACATGACCAGCACGTTGTGCTCTTCCCGAGGATCACGGAGGTAATTTTTTGAAATTTTTTGAATTTTTTGAATTTTGGGGTTTTTCTATTAATAACCCCCCACCCCTTCTCTTTCTCTTATTCTCTCTTTCTCACTCTCTCTCTTCTCTTTCTCTTTCTCTCCCCCTCTCCTCCGGGCAGCTGAGGGTGGTGATGGTGGGCGAGACAGGGATGGCGTGAGGGTGAGGAGCGTGAGAATGGGGCGAGGATCGAGGCGGTGGAGGCGCGGCGAGCTCGGACGCGCGTGCGGGTGCCCGACGAGGGTTTCGCGGCGTTTTCTTCATGGATCGGCATCCACGGTGCGTGAAATCTTTAGTGGAGGTAGGGAGATGGACCCTCAGATCGTGTACTTCATTTCCCGTGATTTTGGTAGGCCGTGGTGAGCCGAGCGGGCTTATTTACGCGTTTTGGGGAAAATACATGTTTTTGGGGTGTGAGCCAGATCTATAGTTTTGATCACGTTTTTGGGGTCTAAATGGGTCCTCTCGATGCCATAAAAGTTGGGGTCTAGTTTTCCCTTGATTTCCCCTTCACATGGGTGTGAACGAGGCGTGGAATGGGCTTTCCCGTGATTTTCGCCATTTTCGGGCTCAGGACGGCCTAGCGGTCCTTCCAAGGACCGCTAGGGTCTTTAGCGGTCATGTGGAGACCGCTAGGGTCCCCCATGTGTCGGTTCGAGCCTTGCAGTCTCACGATGGACCGCCAGGGTGCCTTAGCGGTCTGGTGAAGATCGCTAGGCTCTGCTTTGTGGTCTAGGGGTGACCGTTTGACCATGTTTTGGTCGTTAGAGGTCAATGGGGTAGCGGCCTTGCGACAGACCGCTAGGCATTGCGTAGGGGTCAGGCCAAGGATCGCCACCATGCTTGGCGGTCCGGGAGTGATCGCTTGGGGTTTTGGTTCGTCATCAACCCTTGCGGTCCTGGTTGGACTGCTAGGCTGGGCCTTGCGGTCCAGAGGCGACCGCTAGGCTCCCTGACGGTCCAGAGAGGACCGCCAGGCGGTACTTCATGCTCACCGTGTCTATTTCACGTTGTATTGGTCTCCGGTCGACCCGGTTATGACCCAGTGGTCGACCTTTGGCCTCGTGAATGTCCCAGAAACCGTGGGACCTATGTTCGTGCTTTTGGGGGTGTTCAGAGGTATCGTGTTATCTCAATTAGCATGCCCATAGGTTTGTGGGTCTGGTTACCCGATGTATTCTAGGGTTTCGTGTTCTCGCTAGATCGAGTCACCGTGTATTGGTATGTGTGCGGTGAGGCTTCCCCGCACGTCGTGGGTTTCTCTAGAAGGTTGTTTCCGAGTGGGCCATATGTGTGGCCTTAGACTATGAGTCCAGTCACCCAGCCTGGGGCTGGAGGCCTCCTAAGTTCCCTTTTTGAGGGAGTGGTCTCGGCAGTCATGAACTGCCTCGTGAGTCATCGTACCGAGGTTTCTGACCCTAGGGTTAGGGCAGATTGACGGCGTGGAGCTGTCCTTGTACGACGGTCTTGACCCCGAGTCTTGTGACTTAAAGACCGTTGGATTTAGTAGGTCTACTGGGCTATCCAGAGTCTGGTGGCGTTGTGCCACCTTTTACTCCGTGTTACTCGCGATGGGTGTGTGAGTGGCTTTCCGTGTTCACGTTTAGTGACCTCCCACTAGTCGTAGCCGTCTTACGGCACGCGTGTGCTGTCCCACCCGGGAGTGGTGGAGCGGCTTACCCGAGAGAGATGGTTTTTAGGCTGGTTACCATAGGGCCCCCACGCGCAGCCTGAGTCCTGGCTTCGGGGGAAGAACCAGCTAGAGGATCAGACCTAGGGCGCATGGTCTGTGTGTGCACACTTAGTTGGGGGCTGTCGAACCCACGCTGACAAGCGCGACCCCAGCTAGTCCTTGTTCGTGGTACTGGTTACTGTGTGTCTCTGTCTCCGCCTAGGGCGTCGCAGCGAGACACTTGAGGCGCGGACAAAGTCGTCAGTGGATGCATCCGGCTTTGCTTCTGGTGGGCAGTGCTCTCGTCACGTGACATGAGTTTCTTGTGACTTGAGTTTCTGCTTCCTGTCTGCGAGACGTGATTTTGCATGCAATTCCGGGTGTGTTCCCGAGGTAGAGGTCTAGGGGTTTTTCTGGTGAGCGTCACCGAGGGTTTCCCTAGATGGTATTAGGTCCATGACTGCGACGTCGTGATGGTTTCTTCTGGCGGCGTAGCCAGAGGTTCTCACATTAGTTCGGTAGTCCCCCGACTGTGAGATCGGGGCGTGCTTTTTTGGTACAGTAGGAGTAGCTGTAGTGTCAAGTTTTGAACGGCCACCAGTTCGCTGTTCTTGCTGTAGTTGTAACTGCTTTCCTTTCCGCTATCGCCTTCGTTTACAGTTGGGGTTCCGCAGGATCCCTACTGAGCCAGTGACAGGAGACTTACCCCTACTTTTCAGGTGCGGCGGTTCTTCCTCGAGGTTCTAGGGTGCTATACAGAGGTTCTTAGTGGCCAGCTTGCCTTTGATTTCTACCAGTATCGGGTCATCATCTTGTAGTACCTTAATCTCGGAGAGTAGATCCGGATGTAAACTCATGTGTGATGGAGTGATACACCCTTTTTCCCCATCCATATTTGTATCTAGCTTGGAGAATTGCTCTAGGATTCTCCCCTCTTGAATCATGTAGCTAGCTATTGGGAGGTCTGAGAGGATCTAGAGGGGGGGTGAATAGATCTGGCACCTAATTTTTAGATGCAAGAGAAAACCAGCAAGAAACAGTAAGCCTGTGTAATCTAGATTCTAGCACGGTTCTATTCTAGTGCAGAACGTCACAAGAAACACAATCCCGCGAAGAAACCCATTTAAGACAAAATCACATGTGAAGGAGCTAGAAGAGATGGAGTACACACAAACCACAACACTAGAGATTTTTAAGGTGGTTCGGCTGCTACCTAGCATGCCTACATCCACCCCTCACCAACTCGGTGAGGCTTCTTGCTAACACACAGCTTGATTGCTGATCCACAACTTTGTGGGAACAAATCTCTTACAACAGCTGAGCCTCACAGCTTGCTACTGCTGAGCCTTACAGCTTGCTATTGATGAGCCTTATAGCTTGCTACTGCTGACTCATAACTTCACGACGGGGACGACGCCCCACACACAACATGGTAGAGGTAAAAAGAGAAACTCAAACTGAACACACAAATGCATGGAGGAACAATACACTACTACAAGATGAAAAGCTCGGCATGAACATGAATGAGAATCACTCCTCCAGAGGCATCGTGGCTGGCTGGCTGGGCACTCTCTTCTTTTCCTTCTTCTCTCAAGACTGCACTCTTTTCTTTTCCCTCTTGGACTCTCACGTTCAGACCTTCTCTAGATTTTTCATCAGCTCCAGCAGCGTCTCCATGCAAACAAGGTCGGTCCTATTTATAGGCACAAGGGGCATAGAAATTTCCCTTCGAAAGATTTGTAATTTGTCTGGAATAAACTAAGAGGGGTTTGACCAAGTGTCCCTGCTGCATGTGAATGTCCATTGGCTGGCATGCAGGGAAGGACATCCTTCTATCCTGGTTGATGTACTGATAGATATTTTGTCCAAAAGGTTGCTCTTGTAACTTATGATGATAGGGACATTTGTGTGCCTAAGAAATTTTTCCACACCTCAAAAATAGTTTTTATGGAGATTTACGCCGGCTATTTTTGCTCTCTAGATCACTGCTGCGGTTTGACAAAAGTTTCCTAAAAAGGCAGGTGCGTGAACGCAACCAAGCCACGGCATCGACGCAATCTTCATGTGTGCTTCTATTGCTGTTGGTGCTAGACCTTCGTTGCGTTGAGGCAGCTTAACATGTTCTTCAATTGCTAGCGAGCTGGCGTTGAAGGTGTCAACGTAGTGATGGCATTGCGTTGGCACACCCTTCACCTAAGGGCCATCTGTCACGGCTATGATCTATTTGTCACCGCTAATGGCTATTTTTCACCCTTATAGCTTATTTGTCTTCCTTACATAGCAATTTTTCACCCTTATTTGAATTTAGCCGTCGCCTTTGTGCCTTCATGGGATGACCTACATAGCTTGTGCTAGAGATGCCCAATGCATTGACGTAGGAGATTGATGCGTTGACGCTATCATCTGGTGCTGCTGAAGACTGGGCTGGCTGTAGATGCGATCAGCTGAAATTGGGTATGCAATGGGTGCATTAACACAGTAGACTGTTGCGTTAATGCATCGAGGCACTTTTCAGCCTGGGTGAAATGTTCATTACTGTTGTCATTCATTTGTTTCCCTTGCTAGCCATTCGTCACTGCTGGAGGTCTATTTGTCTGCCTTGCATCCTATTTTTCACCCTTGTTTGTCATGAGCCTTCGCCTTTGATTGTTGTCAGCCTTGTGCATACTTGAGCCATTTTCACTTGATTGCGTTGATGCAGGGTGGGCTTTGCGTCGATGCAGCTATGTTGAAATTGGTGACTTCAGCTCCACTAGCCATTTTTCAGCCTTGTAAGCCATTTTACGCCCTAGGGTATCTATTTGTCATCCTTAAGCATTATTTTTTAGCCTTGTGAGCCGTCGCCTTTTTCTTTATTTTTTCTAAGCTTCGCTTGATTGCGTCGACGTAACTAAGCGACTGCGTTGACACAGCCTTAGACTTGTTTGTGCTTTTTCCAACTTCTTCATACCTGCCCAATCAAGGATGTTTCATGATTTTTTAATTAATTGGCCATTCTTATAGTGTGACATCATCAAAACATCATTTATACAATATTTTCCCCCTTTTTGATGATGGTAACTATGAGTTATTATGCTCATTGTTTTGACAACAAATTTGGCATGCAGCGCACAATCATACAAAATTGAACATAATCTTCATGAAGCACAACATGAATGCATGAAGGAGTCAACATGATATGCAATGGACACATGCATATAAGAAATGATGACTCAACAACAAAACTCTCTCTCTCTCCCTTTGACATACTAACTCTCTCTCCCCCTTTGACATCAGCAAAACTTGAGGGGTGCCGGAGGAAGAGCGGTGTAGAGAAGAGATGTGGAGAAAATCTCAGAAGAGAGATTCAAAACTAAGACTCATGACTGGATCGGCTCCAAAAGTAGATATCTCCCAGCACACAACATGTCATGGTAGTAGAGTATGGACTGAAGAATTTAAAATCAAGAATTTTTAGAAGTGTCAGAATATAAGCAACTAACAAACGAGTACTCAAACAAGATTACTAAAGTTGATGCCCACAAGAGAATCGAAGTCCGAGATAATTCCCATTCAATCTAACTTATGAGATCCAGTGACCTTTCAGGATTAGCAAACATTGTTGATATTTTTAATGTGTGAGTGTGAATGTGAATGATGGGGGTGTGTGAGATATGTGATGTGTACCAACTCAAGCAATCAATAACATCAAGTAGAAAGCATGTGGGTATGTCACCTCAACAATGCCGAATAAAGCAAAGGAAGAACTAAACACATGCCGTGGGCGTGGAGCAAAGATGGAATAAGTGATGGGAATCAACACCGGGCACTAACCTTTCTAGTTTGCATTTGTGTCCTTTTGTTTGCTTTTATATCCTTGAGAAAATGAGTTTGTAATTGTAAGGCTTTATAAGCCAATTTGTTTTGTTTTTTGGTCAAAACACCAAATGGAACAAAGGGAGAGTGCACCCCTTTCCAGCGGAAAGGAATGTTCTCACTCCACCTTCGTTTCACTAGATGCAACTTTTATTGCTTGAAAGAATGTATAAGAGTTCTGAGAGGGGAGTGCCCCTTGAGTACACAATGAAAGGAAAGAAAGACTATATCTGTACAATGCCAAGTGTAAATCAAGGAAGAAAAACTATGACTATGTACGTCGAATGCGAATGTTGGGGATGCAAGAGGCATCGGCTGTGATATATCCTCTCGCCATGGTTGGGAGCTCCCTTGCAGATAAGAATTCAATATTATGACCCATGAAAACTGCATAATTGGCCAAAGCATCTGCGACCTGATTTGTTTCCCTATAAGTATGAACAATGGGACAATGCAATGTGCTGATGGCTTTTTGTAACTTGTTCCACCAAGGGAGAAGCGATCAGGGAGGATTTCTTTTCTCTTTGAGCAAGTCAATCAGAGCTTTAGAATCAGAGTATATTATGGAAATGGGAATGTTGTGTAGCTGAGCCAGTCTTATGCCATCGAGAAGAGCTCGTCCTTCTGCCACCATATTCGATCCATATCCATAGAAATAAGAAAAACCCAGTAGCATTTTCCCATGAGGATCTCTGAAGCAACCACCTCCTCCTGAGGGACCGGGGTTGCCTTTGCTGGCGCCATCCACGTTAAGGGAGAAAAGGGATTTGGGGGCAAGCCATCGGATAATAAAACATGAGATGACCTTATGTTTTATGGTAATGCCCAAGGAGTGGAGAGCTTGATTGAACATGGTACCAGCACTGTGTTTAAAGGTAATCTGCTGCATAATCTGGATAGTATCCTCTAGGATTTGATCAGCAATTTGAGAGAAATTAATTTAATGCCTTCAAACCTGTTGCAGCATCTGTTCTTCCAGACTTTCCATAATATCAGCATGACCACTAACAAAGTGACAAAGCCTTGCGGACTGTGCACTGTTACCAGATTGAGTATATACTGTAAACGACCATTTATGTTTCTTATTTCCAAATATGAGTTGTCAAGAATAGGGTCAAATTTATTCCATAGATAAGTAGCCATTTCACTATAAAGAAATAGGTGATCCAAATCTTCAACTGCATGAGAAAGTGAGCAATAGTTACAGCAAGATGCAAAGTAAATTCCACTGTTTTGAACCTGACTGTCAACCGGCACTGCATGATTAAGGACTTTCCAGTAAAACAAAGAAGCAGGGGGAGGAAACATTCTATGCCACAGTTTGATAGCTGAAGTACCTTCAGTTTGCCATTTAATGTAATTGTATGTGGACTTGATGTCAAAGTCTCCAGATTTGGTAAAAGACCATATAGAAATGTCTTCCCCATCCTGTATGGCAAATCTACTTATCTCAGACTGTAAGTTGTTATCTTCAATGGCCTGCCATACTGGATGTTGGTGATCAACCAAAACATCTTGAACAGAGCAATCTACAGGCATGGGTGTGTTTTGGAAAGAAGAATGTTGTACTAGAGGCTTCTCCTTGTACCAAACATCTTTGAGAAAATTAGTGTTTGCACCATTGTTAACAATCTTCCTCATACCTGACATCAGAACTGTCCGAGCTTTATCAAAGTCTCTAGCTTTGATACCAACTGGGAAGGGGGTTTTGCAATCTGAAATATGCTGGCCTTGAATGTATTTACTTCTAGTAAAATTCACCCATAAAGAATTGCTATGTAAAGAGAGCCATAATTGCTTGACATAAAAACACAGTTGGATGTCCCCTAATCCACGGATGCCCAAACCACCTTCAGCTGTGGATCGGCATATTTTGTCCCAAGAAACCCAGTGCTTCCTCTGATTGGTTTCTAGCCCTTGCCATAAGAAGTTAGCACAGATTTTCTCCACTTGTTTGTGAATTGTGTATGGGATGGCAGCAGCACTTGCTGAATATATAGGAATTGAGGATAGCACCGACCTAATGAGTATAATCCTGCCAGCCTGTGACAAGAATTTACTTTGTCATCCAGCAAGTTTAGCATCAACTTTGTCCAGTAAGTATTTGAAGTGGGGTGTTTTAATTCTACCTTTGAAAAGAGGAATCCCCAAATATTTAATACTCCTAGTTCTATGTTGGAAACCAGTTAGCTGACAGAGCCGGTCAATAGTATGACTTGGCATTCCCTTAGATGCCATGAAAGAGCTTTTGTGTGTGTTGATCCGTTGACCAGATGATTCTTCATACCTTCTCAGAAACTTAAGCAAAGCTTTGATAGAAGGGAGTCCACCATTTATGAATATAATGGAATCATCAACATATAAGATATGAGAGATGGGCATAACACCACGGGGTAGATGATAGTATGTGCATTGACCAGAGCTAAAAAGATGGCTAAGACCCCGGCTAAGTACCTCCTCTTCTAACACAAATAGAGCAGGAGCTAATGGGTCACCTTGCCTCACCCCTCTAGAGGATTTAAAATAACCATGTGTATGACCATTGAAGGCAATAGAGAACCAACAGTTCATTAGGAGCTGAGCAATGAGGGAAATGAATCTGTTAGAAAACCCAAATTTTTTCATAACAGTGAGGATGAAATCCCATTCAATTCGGTCATAGGCTTTAGCCATATCAAGTTTGATCAGAACATTATGCCCTCAGACTGGTCTATCAATGTCCATGAATAGCTCTTTAGCTAACAAAAAGTTTTCAGTGATTGCTCTACCACTTATGAAGCCACTTTGTTGTTCAGATATGATTGAAGAAAGAATATGTTTCAAACGATCACAAATGACTTTAGATACAATTTTGTATACAAAATTTCATAAGCTGATGGGCCTAAAATCCGCAAAGGAGATGGGTTGCTTTACCTTTGGGATCAAACATAGTATGGTGGAAGTAACACCCTTCGGAAGGCCCCATCCTTGAAAAAAGCTTTGAATGGCATGGATGACATCTTTCCCAACAATGAGTGAAAAAACTGCCAGTGAATCCATCTGGACTAGGGGAGCTATTGCCGGACAGTGAGAAAATACAGCTTTTGATTTCTTCAGACGAAGGTGTAGCACATAGAAGCATGTTCTGTTCTTCAGTGATAAGATTAGGGATGACTGATAGGAGTTGATCATCAATGCTGTGACTTTCAGATGATAGCTGGTTTTTGAAGAACTCCACTGCTCCATTCAATAACACTGCTTGATCCTCCTCCCAGATGCCATCAATTTTCAGCCTGTGAACATAATTTCTCTGTCTCCTTATCTTAGTGTAATGATGAAAAAAAATTGTGTTTCGGTCTCCATAATTAATCCATTGAATCTGAGATTTCTGAAACCAAAATATTTCTTCTCGATAAAGGGCTAATCTCACCTGAGCATTAGCTTTTTGAAGAATTTCTCGGTTCTGCATAGTAGGATTATCATCAAAACTTTTTTGAGCCTGTAACATATGAGCTTCTACATTTTCTTTAGCTAAATGAATGCTGCCAAATATCTCTTTATTCCATCTTTTCAGTGTAGCCTTCAACTGCTTAAGCTTTTCCTACAAGGAATAAAAGGGGTGGCAGGTATGCATCTGCTTGCTCCAATGTTGATTTACAAACTCTAGGAAATCAGAATGTGTATGCCACATTTGTTGGTATGTAAACTTGCCAATTGTAGCTTTCATTGGAAGCAATGATATAAGCATAGGAGCATGATCAGAAGGTCCTCTGGTGAAATGCTTAACTGACAGATTGAAAGGGAAATTTAACCAATTTGCATTGTAAAGAACCCTGTCTAGTGGAGCTCGAATATGGGAAGTTCCGGTTTGGTTGTTAGACCATGTAAAAGGGGAACCTGAATACCCAGCATCTATAAGCCCAGTGGCTGTTATAAAACTTTGAAAATCTGTCATTGCAACTGTAGAAGGCATGTTACCACCAATCTTTTCTTTAGGAGTGGTTATGCAATTAAAATCACCACCAATGATCCAGGGAATGTTAACCTCTTGGCTGAATTCCATTAAAGCATCAAACATATCCCTTCGAGAACTAATACCGCATGATGCATATATTGAAGTGAAGTACATATAAATGGAGTTGTTATCTTTGAGAGCAACAGTAATGTATTGAGAATGCTGTTCAATCACATCAAGACACATATCAGAGTTATGAAATAACCATAATTTTGACTTTGCACCATTGTTTCCCAGAACAGAATGAAGGTGAATGCTACGGGCCACTTTGTTAGCCTGACTGAAATCAATTCGAGATTCAGATATTGCAGCTATGCAAATTTTATGAGCTTTAATTTTCCGAGCAAGGCTTCTAACAGTAGCCTTGTTCCCCATGCCCCTAACATTCCATATAAGGGCTGAGTTAATCATGGGCAGAAGATGATGGGGGGTTAGAGGCCAATACCTTGGCTTTGGCTCTTGTAAGTCGGGCATCAATAATGAGATCCCCTGGAATTGCTGAAACCTCATTTACTTCTTTGACTTGAGGTAAAATTGAAGTGTTTCTATTGCTCTGACTAAACATCCGAGAATTTTTTGATGCTGCCAATTTAGAAATTTTGCTTAAGCTAATGATTTGAATATCTTTAATGCCCAAATTTTGAGAGTTAAGTGACATGGCAGGCTTCTCCTTCATCTGAGGCATTAGAATAATTTGGGTTGAAGGGAGCTCCTCAGGAAACGCATAGTCTGCTAAAGTATCTTCAGTATCTGTAGTAGATGAAGTGTTCTAATTTTCATTGGCATTCTTGCAAACATTTAAAAGGCTTGCATGGATTCTGAAGAACCAATAACAGTTTGATAACCAATAGTGAAGTCATCGGTATTTTCTGCATCCCCCCTCATTAGCATAAAATTCTCCTCAACAACACATTCTTCCGATAGGTGATTCAGTATAGAAAATTTGTTAACATCATTGACTATCAATTTGGGGCTGGGCATTCTAAGCGGCCGAGGTTTGTATTCCTGTCGGATGATTTTCTGAGCTTCCAGGAGAGAGGCATTGCCCAAAGGCTGATGATTACGATTCATATTCTTCTTTTGTTTCTTCTTACACTCATCTTCCGTATGTCCAATTTTGTGGCAATGAGAGCATAGATATGGCACCATGTGGTAGTTAATCGATTGCCATAAACCATTGTCTTCCATTCTAATCCACATTCTTCTTTTCCTCTGTGTAGCAAGATCTAACTCGATGCATACAAGCGCCTCAGATGTATCAGTCATCGCGTATGTTGCATCGTGAATCCGTAGAACATGTCTAATGTTCCCTGCAATGGATCGAAGTAGATCCTCATGATAGAAGTTTACAGGCAATGCCGGAAAACCTATCCATACAGGCACAACCGATGGATCTGAAATAAAATCGAAGTCATGTGACCATCTGAAAAACCTGAATAGGAAACCTTTGATGTATAGGTTCTTCTGAAGTAGAATTTTAAGGAAATCGGCCTCACATCCTAGCCGGATTAAGATGTGTCTGGAGTTCATCCGGCTGAGAATGAAATCTGAGCTAAGGTGCAATCTCTGCGAAAGGCAAGCTTTAATGTCAGGGATTGAAGGTCGACCATAGGAGCACCTGGCTATAATGGCATTCTGGAGATGACTGCAGGACATCTGAATCTCCTCCTGCGAAAAAAAGACCGCTGGCTCTCCTTTGTCTATGTAAGCCGAAGCCTTCACCTGGAAAGAGAGTCACGGACGCTGCTGCGTTGCAATGAGAGTCTGGGCATAGGATTTTCTTGGAGCTGCTTCAATGGCATCAGCACGACCAGTTTTGACGATTCCAAGAGGAGGATGGACATCCCCCACCGTACCAGCCATGGCCCGCAGGAGGGGGACACACCGGAGGGAATAGAGAAAGCAGGGGTGGGAGCAGTTGAAATCGGAGCTTCTCTCACTAGGAATATAGAGAGAGAGATTTCCCACCATTTTTTGAATGCCAATTTGTTATTCATTAAAGATGTTTGTGTTTATTTATAAAAGTCTAGTAGGTCCAGTATGAGACCCCCACCTTCTTCCCCATTGGTCCACCTAAGCCCTAGGGCCCATGTGGGACTGGTCAAATGTCCAAGGTGGGCTTCTAGAAGGCTTGACCATTCAAGGGGACAAAGGGTATAAAAAGTCTATATTCCATCCCCTTAAGTCAAGGGGGCGCCCCCCTTAGAATGGATTTTTTATTTTGTCAAAACACATGGGAGAATTAATTATGTTCTATCCCTTGTATGCCCCTCCCCTAATCTAGATCTGAGGATAGTTTAGGTCATTTATATTTTCATATAAATACCTTGTATTTCCCATTTTGATGGAATTAATGAAAGAAATTGTTGGAATTTGCCAAGAGAGCCCAAGGGCGCCCTCCTCCTCTCTCCTCTCTCCCCCTTGCAGAGGTTTGAAGCCTCCTTCTACTGAGATGTGAAGCCTCTCTTCTACCCCTATCCTGAGTGTGAAGCTTAGCACCGCCGCCGCCATCGAGCCGCCATCGCACCGCCACCGCCGCTTCTTCGTTGTTCTGTCCACCCCTGGATAGAATAGTAAAGGCCAATTTTTAGCTCTCCACCAGGAGCTTAGGTCGTGCCCAAAATTGGAGGGTGAGTCCCCCACGTTCCTCCCATCCTCCACAAACAAATCCAGGTCATTTAACCCACGTTAGCCATTTTTCCTAATTCTATCTTTCCACCCCAGCAATCTGCCCCCTGTGCAGATCTTGTTACAGCAGCCCTGTTCATCCTTTGTTCGACCCCCTTAACCATTTCTGATTGCGCTCAAATTTGGACTGGGTGTTCTACCCACCAAAACCCACCTCCACAAAATTTTCACGAATTTAGGAGTTATTTTTCCTTTCTAAAAAATTAAAACTCAGACCAAAATCTGTTCTCTCCTGTGTAGTCCAGATCTGATCCCTGTTCAGTCAAAAATCCATTTCCCCTGTCAAACCACCTCTAGAAAATCCACAAAAAATATTCGCATCTTCCTTACTTCCCCCTCCAACTTTCATAAAGGGCCCAACTCCCAGATCTGAAGTTTTAGTAGCGGTCAACGCCCATTCTCAGGCAGATCCAAATCTGTCCTGCCAGATCTGGTTCTATGAACCAGCAGGTTGAAATTCGACCAAGGTCATTACAGAGATAGAAAAAATTCCTTCTCTGGACTTGGGTCATAGTCCTCTGAAAGATCTTTCCAACGGCGCCAGTCTCGCGTCGATCCGACATCAGGGCTGATCGCAGCAGCCGATCTCGTCGGGTCGCGTAACCCTGAAACAGCAAAATAGACCCGGGGCAGCAATCTTCACCGCCCGACGATCGGAGCCGCCCGGCCTCCCACCAGCAGCGCCAGCCTGGTCGCCTTCCAGGGATCGTTCCTCCAGGCATCCCTTTGGCAGCGGGACACACCCCGCCCAGTTCAGATGTCTGAGCAGCACGTGGGCCCCACAACTCGTAGCACGCGTCATCCGGACGGCACCGACGGAGCTGTCAGCACGCTGCCCGTCAACCCAAGATCGGTCCTCCCAGGCCCACTTGTAGCCCTTTACCTCCCTGCGTGGAGTGGGCAGTAGAAATTTTTTTCTGTAATTATTTGATAATTATTGTACCGGGAGTTACCGTACTTGGCCGGGGTCATCTTCCCCTCGCCCGGTGCGTAGAGGTATCGTGTCCACTCCCTTACTTGGCAGTTGCTTCTTTCATATATATTTCATATGCCGCTGTTTGAGAGTTAGGAATTCTAGCCTGCTCAATTTTATCACTGCTGTGAGAGAGAGCGAGACCGTCCCGTGACCTGACCCGGGCATGAAATGGTGAGTTGACCACCCTAGCTCTTTGCCGGTTTCTCAACCGCGCACGTCCAAACGCTTCCCTCGCTAGGGACGATGGTGAGTTTGCCTAGAGTCCAAGGATTGCATATCAATTGGCGTCGAGTCGCGTCCCGTCCCGCATCAAATTTGTATCAGAACGGAAGGTTAAGTCTAGGGTAGTTTTGGTTAAAAAATAAAAAAAAGTGTCTAAGTCTAGGTGTCGCATTTGCATTCCTTTATTCGGTATATCAAAAGGTGTTGTCCGAACGTTAGGTTACGCCTATCGAGAAGGTCGGACATTTGTGAGAGAGGATCTTTGGATCCCGTAACTCCACCAAGTACCGTCTATTGGTTGAGTTTATGTGTGTAGTCGAGTCGACATTCCAACTTGCATTATCGTTTTAGGGTCGTGTCTAGTGTCTTGTTACCAAGTGTCTTCATGTCCACCATATAGCTCCCCGTGTCCCATGGATTACCAAAAGCCCACATCTTATTCATGGTGGCGATACGCCCAAAGATGGGAGGCCCAACCCCACCACCCCCGTAGGCCCGCAACCCGGGACTTCTATGGCTCCAAGGTTCCGAGTGACTACCTAGAGTGGGAAGCCGCTATGGACACATACTTTGAGTGTTACATTATGTCCGATGCCATGCAAGTCGACCTTGCCACAAGGTGACTTTTTTACGAAGCTGCCGAACAATGGAGGGACATAGAATATTTGAGGGAAATTTGGAGGCAAAGGCCTATAGAGTCATGGCGAGAGATGAAGGCCGAGCTTAGAAGAGTCTACCTACCCGGCCCAGTCACCTCCAACCGACCCCACCCAATCTCTTCCAATCAAGTGGGTCATAGCCGGAGGCAAAGATCCCCACATGTGGACGAGCCTAAGCCCAATCCTAGGCCGAGTGATTATGGGTGAGTCCATCATGATACCCCTACTCCAAACCTGACCATTGCCAAACTTTTCAAAACCATTTCGGATCTGTTGGATAGGATGTGTACTCAAATTGACGGATTCCTGCCCGAGCCTCACATCCCGGTGCCACCCCAAGGACCTCTTCCCCTCGAGGAGGACAATCCTTCCCCACCCATGAGAGCTCCATTGCCATCACCCTCACCTTCCGATCTTTATTCGGAGCCATCTCATTTGGAGCCACCTCAGCCTGAACCACCCGTGTTTCTAATGGGAACACTTTTCATCGCCGAGCCACTACTTAGCTAGCTCAAGATAAGCTTGGTCCCACCTTGGTATCCATCCATGGACCCCACACTACCTTTAGTGCCCGTCAACTCATTCCATACCACATTCCGGTATAGTCACCATGTTGATACATTGGATGACCTTCTTACGGGGTTAGACTGACAGTTGCAGTTGACGCACTTATTGGCCCCAGGCTTCGATCAACCCACAGGTCGTAGCTTCACCCATCCCGCTTTGGGGTCCATTACCTCCGTGTCATGGTCATGTCACCACGGAGGTCCTCTTATTCCTCCCCACGCCGGCCGAGCCCGACTTCATACCCTATTGCCCGAGGGAGGAACCATACCTTCTCTATGAGATCACCGTCCCATTTACCATAACGAATGAAGGTGACCATCTACACCTTCAAGAATTCCAAAATTGGGACCGTGACCTATGGGAGCCCAGTTCGAGGGGTCATACTTTCTTTGATCCCTTCGACCCATCCCCTAGTGAACCCCTTGACCCACCACATTTACTTCACTTTTTCGAGGGAGTCCACTATCACACCCCTTGCCCACGGGCCGGGCCATCTACACCCACCAAGCCCGTTCACTGGCGAGATACACCCACATATAGGGATGATGTAGAAGATGTAGTGGGGCATCAAAGGCTAATGGCTTGTATTAGTGTGTATTATGGTTTGTATTGGCTTGTATTAGTGTGTTTGTTGATTTTTTTTCATTTGGGCTCCTTTGTAAGGCTTTTAATAAGTCATTGGGCCATGTTCCATGTAGATTCCATTAGTGGTTATCATTTATTAGGTCCATTAAGGGGGTTATATCATATTGGACCTTAAGGCCTTCATTATGGACCTTAAAGCCACTTAAGGCCCAATTGGGCTTTTTCCCTCTCATGGGCTATCTAGATTGGAAAGTCCATAGGCTATGCATGGGTTCATGGGCTTGTGGATGGCCTTGGACCAAAGTTGGCCTAAGATTGGCCCATGAAGGGGGCGCCCCCTTCTTTGTCCTTATTAGGCTAGTTTGAATGCATTTGATTAGAATATGTAAGATGCTTTGACCACATGGGGTAATTGGGATTTGACATCCCCAAGATGGCCTTCATCCACCCTAGATCTGAGGGTATGGGAGGTCATTTGCCAATTTGGTCAATTCCATACAAATACCATGTATTTTTCATTTATTGAAAATTAATGAGAAGAAAAATTTGTGTAATGCTTGGAGCTTCTTGCGCACCCTCCCTCTCCTCTGCTATTCATCTTCTTCCTCCAACCCTCCAGGGTGTGATACCCTCTCCTATATTCTCCTTAGCCCCTCTAGATTCTATCTCTGCTGTCGCCGCCGCCGTTCGTGCCGCCATCGAGCCGCCGCGAAGCCGCTTCCGAAGTGTTGTCCAGATCTCTGTTCTGCTGGATAGAGGCTCACTCCGGGAATTTTCGCTCCCATCTCCCACATCTTTGGAACTGATATTTTCAGGGTAGGTTCCCCTCTTGAACCCAAGCCCCCACAAAAAAAATCCCGTCATTTACCTTTCTTTTTATTTTTTTCCATTTTCGTGTATTTCCACCTTCCTGTTCTATCCCAGTTCAGATCTGTGTAACAGCAGCTCTGTGTTTCTAGGTTTCGACCCCCTTTCTCTTACCTTATTGAATCACCAATTTTATTGGGGATTCTGTCCATCTAATACCACTTCCAAAAATTTTATTTTGAATTTAGGATCTCGTTTATATTTTCTAAAAAATCACTTCAGATCCCAAGTTCTGTTCTGTCTCTGCTGTCTAGATCCGATCACCCAGTACTAGAAAATACTTTTCCCCAGTCAAATCTCCACCAAACCTTTCATAAAAATTATCCCCGTTTTCCTCTCTTCGCCCCTTACCACTTTTAGGAAGAGATCAACAGCTGAATCGGAGGTCTACAATGCGGTCAATGCCAACTCTCAGGAAAAAGCACTTCTATCCTGAGATTTCGGGTTCTGTCAACCAGCAGATTGGAAATTCGGCTAAGGCCAGATCTGGGATAGCCAATTTTTTCTCTCTAACCATAGATCAAAGAATTTTGAGTTAGATTTCCAACGGCGCCAGTCTCGCGTCGATCTGACTTTGGGGCCGATCGCAGCATCAGTTTTCATCGGGACGCACAGTTCTGAAACAGAATTCAGATCTGTGGGCAGCAACTCCAACCCGCACTGATCGGAGCCTCCTCGCCTTCCACGAGGTGAACCAGCGCGCCACATTCCCAGGGAGCGCCCCTCCGGACGTCCCCGTCATAGCGGTGCCGCTCCGGGCCCACTCGACCCCACTGACCAGCACGTGGGTCCCACGACTGTGAGTACGCGTGCCGCCGAAGCTACACGAGAAGCTGCCCGTCAACCCAAACCCGCTACTCCCGGGTCCCACTGTGTCACCCTTTACCTCCCTACGTGGAGTGGGCAGTAAAGTTTTTGCTGCAATTTATATAATTTATTGTTCCGGGAGTACGAGATCGGCCGGGATCGTCGTCCCCACGCCCGGCGCGTAGAGGTATCGTGTTCGCTCCTTTACTCAGCATTTGCTTTATTCGTATATACTTGTTTATGCCGTTGCTAGAGAGCATGTGTTAGGGCCATTAGCTCGATATAATTACTTCACCACTGTTGCGAGAGAGAGCGAGACCATCCCATGACCCGATCCGGGCACGACGAGAGAGTTTAACCACCCTAGCTCACTGCCGGTTTCTCAACCGTGCACGTCCATATGTTTCCCTCGTTAGGGGCGATCGCGAGCTTGCTTAGAGTTCAACGGTTGCATATCCAATTGGAGTCGAATCGTGTGTCCGTCCCGCATCAAGATGCATCCAACCTTCCTGGCCCACCCAAACCTCCCAAATCTAAATGACCATCCCATGATTGTACTGACATTTGGTTGCACCTAGTGTATGCATGGCACACATTCGGGTGTCCTGGTCTACCATTGCATGTATATGGGTCGGACTAATCGTAGGTTTGTTTAGGGTCATGTGTGAGTCCGTGTTTTTCTTTTTTGTTGAGTGCATAGCAAGTCTGCATGCATCGAGTCGAGTTCATCTCATGTCAGCTCGCGTTGTCAGTCCCTTTCGAGTGTGAGGCAAGTCGGGCCTATTGCGTACGTTGTAGACTTACTGAAATTTGGGATCGGCTCTACCTCAACATATCGGGTCTAGTCACATAAAGGGACCCAACGGTGATTCCTAGTGAGTCTCTGAGCTGCCTCTGCCCCTTTGAGAGTGACCCCACCCCGGAGTGTCCACCTCTAGCCTCATTCCCACAGCGGCGTGAGCATATCGAATCTATATGGGATGAGCAGGTGACTATTACTTGGAGTGGAGCGTACTCCGCGCTTCTAGGTTCGGTGAAGGATCCGCCGGAACCACACGAGCAGTCACACCCTTTACTCGACGGGGTCGAGTTCTTCCCACCCAGGGAGAATTGATGGGAATCAACACCAGGCACTAACCTTTTTAGTTTGCATTTGTGTCCTTTTGTTTGCTTTTATATCCTTGGGAAAATGAGTTTGCAATTGTAAGGCTTTATAAGCCAATTTGTTATTCCTTAAGGATGTGTGGGTTTATTTGTAAAAGTCCAGTAGGTCCAGCAGGAGAGCCCCACCTTCTTCCCTATTGGTCCACCTAAGCCCTAGGGCCCATGTGGGGCTGGTCAAATGTCCAAGGTGGGCTTCTAGAAGGCTTGACCATTCAAGGGGACAAAGGGTATAAAAAATCCATATTCCATCTCCTTAAGTCAAGGGGGCGCCCCCCTTAGAATGGATTTTTTATGTTGTGAAAACACATGGGAGAATTAATTATGTTCTATCTCTTGTATGCCCCTCCACTAACCTAGATCTGAGGATAGTTTAGGTCATTTATATTTTCATATAAATACCTTGTATTTCCCATTTTGATGGAATTAATGAAAGAAATTGTTGGAATTTGCCAAGAGAGCCCAAGGGCACCCTCCTCCTCTCTCCCCCTTGCAGAGGTGTGAAGCCTCCTTCTACTGAGGTATGAAGCCTCTCTTCTACCCCCTTTCTGAGTGTGAAGCTCAGCACCGCCACCGCCGCCGCCATCGCACTACCACCGCCGCTTCTTCGGTGTTCTGTCCACCCCTGGATAGAACAGTAAAGGCCGATTTTTAGCTCTCCATCAGGAGCTCAGGTCGTGCCCAAAATTGGAGGGTGAGTTTCCCACGTTCCCCCCATCCTCCACAAAAAAATACAGGTCATTTAACCCACGTTAGCTATTTTTCCCGCTTCTATCTTTCCACCCCAGCAATCTGCCCTCTGTGCAGATCTTGTTACAGCAGTCCTGTTCATCCTTTGTTCGACCACCTTAACCTTTTCTGATTGCGTTCAAATTTATATTGGGTGTTCTACCCACCAAAACCCACCTCCACAATTTTTTTCACGAATTTAGGAGTTATTTTTCCTTTCTGAAAAATTAAAACTCAGACCAAAATCTATTATATCCTGTGCAGTCTAGATCCGACCCCTGTTCAGTCAAAAATCCATTTCCCCTGTCAAACCACCTCTAGAAAATCCACAGAAAATATTTGCATCTTCCTTACTTCCCCCTCTCCAACTTTCATAAAGGGCCCAACTCCCAGATCTGAAGTTTTAGTCCCGGTCAACACCCATTCTCAGGCAGATCCAAATATATCTTGCTAGATCTGGTTCTGTGAACCAGCAGGTTGTAAATTCGACCAAGGTCATTATAGAGATAGAAAAAATTCCTTCTCTAGCCTTGGGTCGTAGTTCACTGAAAGAGCTTTCCAACGGCGCCTGTCTCGTGTCGATCCGACATCGGGGCTGATCATAGCAGTCAATCTCGTCGGGTCGCGCAACCCTAAAACAGCAAAACAGACCCGGGTCAGCAATCTTCACCGCCCGACGATCGGAGCCGCCCGGCCTCCCACCAGCAGCGCCAGCCTAGTCGCCTTCCAGGGATCGTTCCTCCAGGCATCCCCTTGGTGGCGGGACCCACCCCGCCTAGTTCGGACGTCTGAACAGCATGTGGGCCCCACAACCCGCAGCACACGTCATCCGGACGGCACCAAGGGAGCTGTCCAACATGTTGCCCCTCAACCCAAGATCGATCCTCCCCGGGCCCACTTGTAGCTCTTTACCTCCCTGCGTGGAGTGGGCAATAGAAATTTATTTCTGTAATTATTTGATAATTATTGTACCGGGAGTTACCGTAGTTGGCCGAGGTCGTCTTCCCCACGCCCGGCGCGTAGAGGTATCGTGTCTGCACCGTTACTTGGCATTTGCTTCTTTCGTATATATTTCATATGCCGCTACTTGAGAGTTAGGAATTCTAGCCCGCTCAATTTTATCACTGCTGCGAGAGAGAGCGAGACCGTCCTGTGACCCGACCTGGGCACGAAATGGTGAGTTGACCACCCTAGCTCTTTGCCGGTTTCTCAACCGCGCACGTCCGAACGCTTACCACGCTAGGGACGATGGCGAGTTTGCCTCTAGTCCAAGGATTGCATATCAATTGGCGTCGAGTCGCGTCCCGTCCCGCCTCAATTAGTAAACACACACCGTAGGTGTGGAGCAACTAAAAGCAAAGGAGACAAAGAAAAAGATGGAAGAATATGATGACTAATACCCAAAAGAGAAAGATGTGATCGCCACCAAAGCAAGCAATGTAGCAAAACTACACCACGTACCTTGGAAAGAAGTTGAGTGAAGCACACTCGCCCGCAGTAGGGAAATCCCAGGTACAGAGGTGAAAATGGTCCTTATGCGACCGTAAAGCTCTAAAACATGGTCGAACGATAGACTGCAAGAAGAAGAAACGGTCTTACGACGGTCGCTAAGTGCACCCAGAAAAATATGATGTGGAACTTGAATCTCCACCCCTCTTGGCGGCCAGAAGAGTTGGGCCTCGTGTGATGAGCTTTGTAGACCTGCAAAAGAGTGTAGACACAAGAAGAAAAGAACCCAATTAGCCCTAAGGAAGTGTAGTATCTATAATGCAATGAAGCTAATATGCATAAAAGGAAGGGTGAATACCTAGGGGGTTGGTGGTTTTTTAACCCCTATGGGGTGTGAAAATAGTAGGAGGATGTTTAAAATCGTGATGTGAGTGCATAAGAACGTGGAAGAAGAAGAGAGATTGATGCAATGATGATGCAAAGAAACACAAAACTATGAGAGGAAGAACAAAAAAATAACTTAAGAACTTGCTACTCCCTGGACCAGACGACACAAGGACGCAGACACGAGCTCTCCCTCGTTGGTACTCACTCCAGAACGCAGCATCACTTCGTGGCAAACTTTAAAAATCTCCTCCTCAAGCCATGAAGTCAACGGTTCTATTTATAGACCCCCAAAACCTTAGGTCGAGTTGGAGGGATAATGACACGAAAATAGGGCTAGACTTAGATAAATCTCGAAGATAATACTCCCAAGAGTCCATAAAAACAAACAGAAGCTTTTGAGGATCAACACTCAGAGAGAAAACATCAAACTAAGGACTCTAGTTCGACCACGGCCGAAGAGAAGAAGAACAGCGAGAGAAGGACTCTCTGTCTTGCCTAACGGTCTTGCGATAGACCGCAAGGCTCAAAAAAATGGTCGGCCGATAGACCGCAAGGCTCAGTCGATCACAAAGAGATAAGACCAAAGAAACCCAATAGGACTCTCTACATGCCTAGCGGTCTAGCAAAGGACCGCCAACTTAATGGTCGTGCGATAGACCGCAAAGCCAAGAGACGTGGCAAAAGAGAAAAAGGCCAATAAATCTCCGTGTAAATCCACAACAAAATCCTCATTAGCCCTTATCCAGGCCCAATAAGCTCAAATGACGAGAATAAAAGGAATTCGGCCCAACCAGGGAGAGCAACCTATAAAATAAGCCCAAAAATGAACCAAAAGATGGCCCAATAACCAGTGAACAACATGGGACATCATAAAATAGATAAGGAGATGTCCCAACTCATTGGTCATAAAACGGGTTTCAACAGATGCCCATCCTTAACGTCCTCTTTGCAGGGGAGCGCGCGAAGGTGAAGCGAAAGTGAAATAGAACATGGAGATGAAGCAGAAATGCAGCGAAGTGGACTAAAAAGTGGGCGTTAAGGTAAACGACACCCGTCCTCAACCAACGAGCAATAAGAACCTTCCAGAAAACTGCGAACCAATCACAAGGAACGGCCAAACCGAATGACGCATGCTTGGAGAAACTAACAACTAAGGAAAAATAAAACATGACCAACCTCCTCACTGGAACACACAATTGATAGGCGATCGGAGCAGCGAAAAGTAAAAGACGATCAACTAAACTCCAGACAAGAATCCGCAACTAACTAAACTGAGCAAATAGACTGAAGGAAACCTTCCAACTCAGAGTGGAATGACTCTCCTTACTGAAGATCATGGACACAGCTATCCACCATTACTGAAACACATCAGATAGATTAGGGCTCATGAATGCTCAAAGATGCGCATGATGCATGCTAGGCTAAAATAAAGAAAATCATCAAAACAAATGCAAAGAAATCATAAAATAGAAAGATACTCGAGAATAGTATTGCTAGGCCGGACAAATCAGGGTCAGAACACTCTCTGCAATCACGGCGTGCAAGATGGAACCATCGTCCCCCAATTCTTCCAACCTAACAGTCTATCCAACGATTAAACATGTGCACCTAGTGACGGGATCGTCACGGGATCGACAAGCGGCAACGGTCGATCGTCAAAGCTGCACCGGCAACTATCAAACTATATTTGCTATTTTAAGAGTTTTGTGTTAATGGGCCATGTTAGTGGGCCTAGATGTGTGTTTTCTTTTGTAGAAGAAATAGAATATCCACATCATGTGATAGTCTTTATTAAGTGTCTTTTAGTCTTCCCACTAGAGATATAATGAGTCTTAGGTGTTAGGTGTTAGTTGAAGTTTAATGAGTGTCTTTTGATTTTCTTTGTGGAGTCTATAAATGTGTTATGTAACCTCTCTTTAGAAAACAATGAAGTGATTAGAATTTTTGGAAATCATCTGTCGGAAGGTGTGAAGCCAAGCTTGCGATCTCATCTCTGAGAAAGAGATGGGAGAGACGTGGGTGAGAAGCCCACACTATCTTGGTCGTGAGAAGTGGCCCCAACCTTTCCTTTCCCCTCCTTCTTCTTCTCCTCTCGCTCCCTCTCCTAGCCTCTCCCCAGGCAGCCCTCCCTCTCCCGCCTGCGTCTCTCTCTCTTCCCCATCTCCTGCCTCCTAGGGGTGCGACGCCCCTCTCTTTCCTTCTCCCCCTCGGCTGGGTGTGATGCCCGGATCTTCCCTCTCCCCCCTTACGGTTCTTCCCCCTTTACACACACTTGTGACTTCTCCCACCTCGCCACTTCTTCCCCCTCTCTCTTGCCATTGCCACACTCTGCACCACCTCTTCTTGCTAACTTCCCTCCCCATCTTCACGTCACAACCCCACCACCCGTTCCCTTTCATCTATGAGCACACACAAACCCACACTTCGCACTCACAGCGTCTCCCTCTCCCATTGCTCGTCTCTCCTAATCTCTCCCTTCCACACATGCAACAAACCCATTCCGGCAGCCCTGTTTGAAACAGGGGCACCTTAACCCCTTGTGTCACATCACCTAGACCATCATCATTTTTGTTAAAGGGGAACATCAGATCCCAGAACACATGAATGACCAGCCAGTTCTCGAGATAATATATCATAGATACCATATAGTAATGCATTAAGGGACTAAGGGATCGAAATACTTACTTGACTTACCTGTCTAATGGGAAGTGATGCATCGTGATGGCACTCATGAATTTGACAATTAAGAGGTTATCCATCAATAATTAAAAAGAATAAGCATGATGCGTCAAATAAGGCAAAGAGCAAACATAAACAAATATATCATCATTCAGTAAAAAATGGTCATTCTAAGACCGCAAAGGGAATCCTAACGGTCCACCAGATGACCGCTAATGTGAAGGCAGTTCACATTCCCTAATGGGCGTGATCCTAAGAAAAATGATCCAGAGAGGACTGCCAAGTATAGCTTAACGGTCTGGCGATAGACCGCAAGGCTCTGGGTGAATTTTAAAAATGGGAACAGTCGTTCCCTCTCCCATTCTCACCCATTCAAACCACTCAATCATTCACCGGCGACCACCCTCTGGCGGCGACCGACCCATTGCAAAATACACACTCGCACACACTCCAGGATGAAGAAGAAGAGGGCTATTCAGCGGTTCCAACGCCGCATAGCTAGGGAAAACATGACCGCGGCTCCGGCGGACCAACCGGAGGAGTGACCACCACCGCCAGCCCAACCGGAGACCGGGGAACCATCCGCGGTGGCCACGGTGCCTGAGGGAGGTGCCGGAGATGAGGAAGGCGAGTACACGGCCGAGGAGACACCCGAGGCGGCGGCCCGAACCCCTTCGTCCGAGGTAAGCCAAAAACCTTAAAAACACATTTTTTTTGTTTTTTAAAATTTGAATTTTGATGATGCATGGGGGTGAAATAGGAAGGGAATGGGATAAGGAACCCATTGGAGACATGTAAAGGCCCACTGGAGCCATTCCCAGAGCTGGGGAAACAAGGAAGACACCGCCGCTGCGGCGAATGCCTAGCGGTCGTTCCAGCGACTGTTAGGGCACCAGACAGTCTAACCCAGACCGCTAAGGTCAAAACAACGGTCAAGAGATGACCGTTAGGGTGCTGAGGTTTTTTTTAAAATATAGTGCATGAATTAAACTATATGGATGACTGACTCAAGATGTTTAAATGCATGCAGGGAAAGCGACAGACCAGGATATCTTGGCTGCAGGTCTGAGCAGTGTACTTGGCACTGCCAGATTTCCAGAGAGATAGATTGGCTGCGATGGGGTTCACAGAGTTCATCGGGATAGAGGTGATGAGGCTAGACACGGCCCTCCTCTACGCGCTTCACGACCGGTGGGATCCATTCAGCAGAGCCTTCCTATTCCTGTGGGGTCATATGATCCCTACACTAGATGACGTGGCGAGGATTATTGGATTGAGAGTTCACGGGGCACCAGTGAGCGAGAGGACATACACTGACTACCAAGAGTTGGCGCGAGAGTTGTTGGGATTAGAGCTGACGAGGCCGGGGCACCACTCATCCATGCTGGCACGCACGACCCTCCAGGAGAGCCTAGGATTGAGAGGAGCAGCGATAGCCGTGGTAGAGCTGCCAAATGAGCACTTAGAGAGGCTGACAGATCGAGCCAGAGAGAGAGTGGCTGAGGGACCAGGAGCTGAGGGAGACATCATCCTACGCCGCTTTTTGATGCTGATGTTCGGGAAGCTGATCTTCGCGACGAGGACGGACGGAGTGAGCTGCAAGCTCCTCCCTTTACTGAGCGACCTGGATGGAGTTGGGGACTACGCCTAGGGAGCGACTGCACTAGCCTTCCTCTTCGACTCTCTCAACACCACCGACTGGTAGACGATGTTGGGCGGGTTCTCACCTCTGCTTCAGGTAAAAATGCTCTACTTTAAATACTTATGTAGTTATAATTATGATCCTATGACTTCCTTCATGCTGACACTCGAAAAATGCAGGTATGGAACTACATGTACCTCCCAGGCCTAAGGCAAGGTAAGAAGGTACAGTCGGACCGAGTACCCATCGCGAGGCGGTGGATGACGGCACGAGACACCGGGTCACTAGGGATGACATGGACACATTGCCTTATGCATCGGTAAGACTCTAAACTCTAAACTTTTAAATACACTTAAATTCTTTTAATGCTAACTCTTGACTCTATTACCTTCCCTTTCAGGTGCGCTAGACACCATACTGTGACGAGGGTCACGAGGGACAACCCTGGGTTGAGGTAGCCCAGGCATACGCCGGACGAGATGTGTGGCTACATTGCATGAACATCATCGAGCCATTGCACCACCGCCTGATCATGAGGACCAAGGGCACCCACCAACCAGAGGTGGAGTTCCCAGTGAGAGATGAGGAGCGTGTAGGGCGTTCTTTGAGAGGATTGATCAAGGAGATAGACTGGGTCACCCGGGCGGCGGACCAGGTACGAGACTGAACCAGACGAGGCCGAGTAGTGTAGGCTGGAGCCACCAGCGACGAGGCCTACCTGAAGGCCTACGCTAGATGCTATGGAGACCAGGTCTTCCGGGGCACCCGACGACCGGTATGGCTCTTAAACTTATGCTTCCCAATGACTCATAATACACTGAAAACTTGAGTCTCTTCATGTAGCTAGACCCCCAGGGACGGATAGTGGAGCTCTAGGGACTCCTCCACTCTACCATTCAGCAGCGGGATGAGTTCTAGCGCGCACTGGAGCTTCTGGTGAGCTTTACTTAACCTCAGACTTAATATGCAATGCTTATGAACTTGACTGATAGACTTCTAAATGCAGCAGGCCAAGGGAACGCAGAGGTAGGGACCAAATGCTCCATCTTCCTACTCCCAGCCACCGACAGATAGGGCTGAGCTGGATGCCGACTTTGCACGGGCAGTTACTCTGGCCGAGGAGGTCGAGGCCACTCTCGTAGAGAGGGTAAGCAAACCAACCGAACTTCCCTTTTTGACTTAAACGCTTATGCTATGTAAATGACTAACCATGATGAATACTTATGCAGACTAGAGAGCTAGCAGCTGCGCTAAGTGAGGCCACTCAGTAGAGGGGGGAGTCTGAGCAGTGTAGAGTAGAGATAGAGCACCTTCGTGCAGAGGCAGTAGAGGTGGTCCATCTTCGTGCGGAGGTGGAGCGACTGAGGGCCGGAGTGGTAGCAGCGACGGATCCCCGGCTAGAGGTGAGAGAGCTGAGGGCCGAGATCAGAGCGTTGGAGAGAGCACTCCGGCTGGTGGGTGGACGATCCTCTCATAGTGTCACACAGAGTGGCGCACAGAGTGGTCACCGGGATTATCTTACCGATTCTTCCGGCCAGCAGAGGAACGAGGAGGACGAGCGACGCCGATGCCTCCGCGAGGAGGGGAGCACCGCTATAGGTCTGCCAATGAAGAGGCATGAGGGGACTGGAGATAGCGGTGGTCCAGGAGAGGGACCCGCTTGATGTACTTATGAGACACATGTACATGCTTATATTCTATAGAATATGATGATTATGTTTTGATCTTCCCCCCTTTTTTTAAATGCAAATGTGAATGCAAACACTAACTATACTAAGAACGACGACCCATAAGACTGACAAAGATAGAGCGAGAAAGGGCGCGAAGATAGGAGAGAAAGAACAAGGGAGAAAATACGATGATAGATGATCACAAATTGAAAAGAGAGATAAAACGGTCTTCATGAGACCGTAAGGGGGAAAAAAATTGTCAAGATTAGACCATTATGGGAGCGAGAAGGAAGGCGGTGAAGGAAGAGAAAAAATGGTCGTCTGGCGACCGCAAGGGAAGCCTAGCGGTCGCGCGATAGACTGCAAGGGTGAGGATTCAGTTAAATCCGAGCGGGACACTTCGGGAGAGTTCGAACCCGTGGATAAGAATGTGCAATCTGCACTAAGACTCATCCGAAGCCAAATTGAGACTCCCTAGCATCAATCCTAATGCACTAGGACTAAACCCAAAGCCCTATAACTAGGAATACACCCAGAACTCGCAGCTCACAAAAAAAAAAACTCTTTTCTCAAGCCTTGAAAACTCAATAGAAATCACCCAAATCACCATGAAGAGAACCTTTGAAGCTAGCACCATGGGTGAAGTTGTCTACACCGGGCCAAGATCGGCTAGGAGGGAGCGCAGGGAGCTACAGCAACTGACTTCTATCCCCAAGCATCTAAGCTCAAACCCTTCAAGGGAGGTAAGTCCAATCAAAAAAGTTCATTAATTTCATGAATTCCTTAAGCTTCTCATATCATTCCTCTCTTTCTTCTCTCTCTTTTTTGTCTCTTTTTCTTAGCTCCTTCCTGGCCCAAGATGCTATTCTAGCCTGAAGTGGGTGGCTCCTATGATAAAAGAACTTCCTTTAGAGGTCATCTCAATCTTAAGGGCATGGCACCTCCACCCTTTACTAGTTCTAGCGAAAAATTTCTAGAAAATCTCCTTAGATTGGTCTAGCATTTCAGCTCTAGTGGAGTTATGGCATCCTCAAACACACACTTTTCTGTTCCCATCCTTCGAAGCTACTATTCCTATAGAGGAAGTTGAGAGTTACCTAGCCCTTCCTAGGACTAAAGTGGGAGATGAAGGCCTAGTGTGTCATACGGTTGACCCTATAGACCCATTGATGGGGACATCTCCGACCACTCTACATTTTTGGGGCTCCTGATGATCGCCAGCAGTGCTACATCTTGTTCGCCACTTTATTCCGAGTCATATGATGTATTTTTAATTTTCTTATCATGTAATTTTCCTTTTATTTGAGTCTAGTACCTAGGTATAAGGGTCATTTACCTAAGTCTTGAGTCATAGGGTCAATTAAGTAGGCTAGTGGGCCCAATTCAGTGGGTTAGGCCCATGGGCGCCCCCCCTTCCCTTGATTTCTTGTTATTAGTCCAAAAGTCAGGGTCTTATGTTAAATTGTGGGATTCCTATAAATAGGACCCCAATCCCACCATTTGAAACTAATGAATTATTGAATGAAAAAACCTGAGTTTAAATCCAGAGAGTTCTTGTGAGTTCTCCTACTTCTCCCTCTCTCTCTAAAGGGGGCGAACCCCAATCTCTCTCCTTCCCACCCCCAATTTCAAAATTCTCTCTCTCTCCTCCCCATTCACCTCTCATTAAGACCCCTCCCCCTTCCCCATACCTCCCATTTAATTCCCCTCCAACCCCTAGGTGGAACCCCCTTCTCCTAGGCACCTCTCCATTCTCCCAAGCAACCCTTCCTCTTCCCCAAGCAACCAATCCTTTTCCCAAGCCACCCCTTCCCTTCCCCAACACACCTCTCCATCTCCCAACACACCCCTTCCCCTTCCCAAGACCACCATTGATCACCCACCATTAAACCAAATTCAAACACTCCCCCCCCCTTTCCCAAGAGTCACTTGCGCCCCCCCTCTCTCTCACCCTCCACCCTTGGCCACACCTCCCTCCCCCTCCACCTGCTAGCTGCGACCCCAACCACCTCCACCCCCATCCTCCTTGCCACAGCCGCCCTCCCCCATCCCCCACAACCAATACCCCCGCCCCTTGCTGTATTGGGCCCCCTATCCGACTCCATTTACCTTCATCAAGTTGCAGTTCTAGTAGCAGTTTGCAACAGCAGAGTACCCCTGAGTTGCAGAGGCTTCCTCATCATCATCGCAAGTCTCCTGGTGGCAAATCCTATATTGTTGGAAAGCTCTTCCAGTCAGCTTTGCAGGCGAGGTGGTCTCGCATCCGTCTGAGCTCCGGGCTGCGCGGGAGAGCGATTCTCCCACGACTGCGCAAAGCTACTCCGCCTGGGAACCAGAAGCCAAGAAAAGAAGCGACCACGGCTTCTCCGGGATGAATTTGGATGTGATTCCTTCGCAGACGTATTCTCCTACAAGCCTCCTAACATCACCAAGAAACGGAGCACCGTTTGAAGCCCGAAGCATAAAGTTACAAATTTTATACCATTGGTGCTCAGGTCAGGTTAGTCAGGATCCGGCCAGACCCCCTCCCACTCTTCTGGCCGTTACTCTCGACCCCGACTACTTCTGTCACCATTCTTCCTTGCTAGATGAAGAAGACTCGACCACGCTTGTGACCATCCTAGTCCCACCTCGATCGGATCACGGGAGCGATCGTGGTGTTGTCGCCAACCTGCTGCTACAATCTGGACTCAGCCCGAACCAGAACTGAGCAGCACAGGTACAGCCTCCCCCTCAGCTGACAGTGACACCCCAACGTCCCAAGGAAATTCAGGAGTCATCCCCAAACAGTCAGCGACATTTTGGCCCTGGTTTCGTCAGATTCCGAGTTTGGGAGCGTCCGTGCCAGCGCCGTCATCGGCCCCCTATCAGGCCGTCCTAGAAGCGGACAGAACCAACAATGATCGCCAATCTTGCTTCCCCACCCCCGCCTGGCGGGCTTACAGCCCCTCCCTGTGCGGAGGTAGTATTTTTATGTATCCCACAGTCCCCCTCCCCTATGCCAACCCCTCTGTGAGGGTGTAGTGATTGTATTCGCAGGTCATCACCGGAAGTCTCATCGGCGTAGCGTGTGGGTAGCCCACGCTTCCCCGCTCGCCCTCGTCTCCGGCCGGGATCGGTGTCTTCACACCGATAAGGTGAGCTTCGGACCACTCTTCTCTACTGATTTCTTACATTTGCTTAGCTTAGTGTTATCTCTAGTTGCGCCATCGGCAATGAGAGAGGGCTCGTTCCAACTTTCCATGTAATCGAGTGCCACCGCGGGTGAGTTGTGAGGGAGACACTACATCCCACGCCCTCGGCGTGCCGGCCGCCCTTGAAATTGGGCATCCCTAGCCCATTGGGGTCCATCCCCAGCCAGCCATACTCTTAGTGTCACGCCCCAACGCGGAATATCAAGGCGCGACGAGTCGTAAACATTCATGTCGATCAGAGCACGAAGATTGGGGTCCAAACCACAAGAATAGATAAGAAGAAATGGATACTCTTATTTCATCAAAATAAAGTTCTTACAACATTCTTAAGCCTTACGAGGCAAGATACAACCTTCAAAATAAAAACATAATTCTGGCAAGAGCAACCGTTCATAAACCTAGGTAACTAAGGTAATCTTGATTCCTCAATCACTCTAGCTCATTCCCATGAGTTTGGGGTTCATCATCGGAATTACCTGAAATGTTAATCGGAAAGCGTAGGGTGAGCGAAATGCTCAGTAGGACTTATATCTCTATACCAGGCAACTTAAAGTAATTAGCAGTTTGGAATAAGTATGTGCTATGCCGAGAAACGTAATTAAAATATGGAACAAGTATAGGAGAGAGAGTAAAGTAATGTAGTAATTGGAATCACAAGTAGACAAGATATCAAGAGTAAAGTTCAAGTAGAGAATGATCATGTAGCAAGTAATATTATGGAATTGGCCATTTTACGCAAGTATGTACAAGTCAAGTACTTCATGTATTCAAGCAAGTCAGGAAATTCACAAACTGTGGATGTCATAAATTAATCTAGCAAGTCAAGCACTTCGGTGCAATGCCACACCTAGTCATTCAACTCCCATGGGCACAAGTACTTTCGGGCGCTCCCCCCAGGACCAGACCGGGCCCCATTAATGCCAGGCATTGGGTTATGGATCATAGATCCCAAGTATATTTTGACATCCACATTTTATGTATGGCCAAGAATTTCAAGGTAGAGCTTATGAAATAAAGTACAGATCTAGCAAAATTATCATTCAAGGGACCAGTAGTACAAGAATTCAAGTAGATGTAAGAGAAGTCCAAGGATGATTTTAAGACATAATGTTTAACGACATTAAGATAATAAGAAAGCATCATGTTTAACGATATTAAGTCGGTAAGAGAATTGGATTAATGGACACAGCTTATTTGGTTCTCTCGAAAAACCTTGTTAAACAGGCTTAGATCAAGTTTTTAACAGTCGGGTGCTTAATTAGAAAACCGCGGAATTATGGCCAGGTAAGAGGTGGGACAGTGGGAGGCTCCCCTCGCATTTGCGAGGTCCTAATTAATAAACCACTTATCCACTTAAAGCGTTTGCCCGTGGACCTCTTTCCTTAGACACCATTTTTCCTTGGAAATCTAGTTATTTACACGACTTGTTAAAAATACGGTAACATGATATCATGAAAATCGTCAAAAACTCACGGTTATGCAACTAAGTCCATGTAATTTTAACAGATAATATCTACTCCATTTAACATGCCAGAGATATAATATAGTCATGGAGATCAAAGATATCATGAAGGTAACAAGAACTGGGACGGAAATATAAGCTCATGGAATAGAATTATTATCTTTCATAACCTTAACTTAATCGTGTGTGAATTAAAATGATATGCAACTTAACATGACATATCTAAAAAGGCTAGATGATATATAACCGGAAAACATCACAATCGAGGTAGAGATCGCGCATCCGGAACACGGTCTTAGAAAGACACCGTGATCCGAGATGGATCTTCAAGTGGTTAAAAATCTCAGTTAAAATATTATGTCTAATTGTATGGATAGCATGATCAATACTCGATAAAATTTGGGGAAAATGATATAGAATCAAAGTAACCATACATCTACATCTAATGCATGCATTAATTTGAGTTTAGCCTGAGAGAACACGTACCTTTTTGAAGATCAAGAATAAGAAACTTAAGAACGAATAATGCTTTCGACACTCCTCCAACTTCGAGCTTTCTCCCTCTCTCCAACCAGCAATTCCTCCCAAGATAGTTGTGATTTGAGTATGGAAGAGCATAGCCCTATTTATAGGCCAAAATCTCCCACCTACTTTCACTATTCCACCAACCTCATTCCATTACACCCACCCCATTACACCAACTTTATTCCACTATTACACCAACCCCATTACACCAACTTTGTTCCACTATCCGGATGACATAATCTATGACCTCATTTATTCGATGATGTAAGAATGACCTCATCCATTAGTTAGGATTAGATTAAAGCTAATAAAAATTGGATGTCGACGTCTTTGTCTTTTCGAAATCGTATCGCGAATCTCGCCATTTGTGTTAACACGTGGAATAGGGCTCATGTTTGCATAATAGAAAACTATTCATAATTTATTTTATTTTCATCTTTCATTATTTCTTTTATATATATATATATAAATGCATATAAAAAATTTTTGAGTTGCTACATCCTCCCCTACTTAGAAGAATTTGGTCCTCCAAATTCACATCATGTAATAGTAATTTAAAATTTAAATGGAGGGTTCAAAATTCTAACCTGAGATCAAATCTGGGTACTTCTTCTTGATTGACTCCTCTAATTCCCAAGTAGCCTCCTCGAATCCACGCTTACTCCATTGGACTTTTACCATCGGTATAGCCCTATTCCTTAGCTGGTGAAATTTCCGATCTAAGATCTTGATCGGTCTTTCTTCATAAGACAAATCTTTCTGGAGCTTCAAGTCATTGAATTGAATCACATGCGAAGGATCATACACATATTTCCTTAGCATGGATACATGAAATACATCATGGACACCGGCCAATTGTGGAGGCAAAGCCAGCTTGTATGCCACTTCACCGATTCGTTCTAGAATCTCGAAAGGGCCAATAAATCTTGGACTCAGTTTTCCATTGATACCAAACCTCTTAATTCCTCGCGTGGGTGAAATTTTTAAGAAGACATGCTCCCCCACCTGAAATTCAAGGTCTCTTCTTCGATTATCGACATAACTCTTTTGCCGTGATTGAGCAATTTTTAGCCTTTCACGGATCAACTGAATATTGTGAGTTGTATCTTGAATAATATCGGGACCCATCAATCCCTTATCTCCAACCTCACTCCAACATAGGGGTGATCTACAACTTCTACCATACAATGCTTCAAAAGGTGCCATCTGAATGCTAGACTGATAACTGTTGTTATATGCAAATTCAATCAGTGGCAAGTGTTCATGCCAACTTCCCCCAAAATCTATCATACAAGCTCTTAACATATCTTCGATAATCTGATTTGTCCTCTCGGTTTGTCCATCTGTCTGAGGGTGGAAAGCCGTACTAAAATTCAGTCTAGTACCCAAGGATGATTGCAAACCTTTCCAGAAGTGAGAGGTGAATCTCGGATCTCTATCCGAAATTATGGAAGTTGGAATACCGTGCAGCCTTACAACCTCCTTGATATACATGGCAGCTAGAACATCCACGGTCCATTTGATTTTGATGGGCAAGAAGTGAGCAGACTTAGTTAGTCGGTCCACCATCACCCATATAGCATCAAATCCACTTCGGGTCTTTGGCAACCCAACTATAAAATCCATGCCAATACTATCCCATTTCCATTCCGGTATTTCTAGAGGTTTTAGCTTACCAGCCGGTTTGAGATGTTCGACTTTAACTTGTTGGCAGACCAAACATCGGCTCACGAACTCGGCTACCTCTCTTTTCATGTTAGGCCACCAAAAGGTTCTTTTGAGATCTTGGTACATTTTTGTAGCACCTGGATGAATAGTGTACCTCGATCGATGTGCCTCCTCCAAGATTTTATTCTTGATGATAGAACAATCGGGCACACAAGTTCTTCCTCGGAAGAGCAGCCTTCCATCATCTGCCAAAAGGAAATCTGGTCGTTGATCTAATTTCTCTTTAATTTCAACAACCAATGGATCATCATTTTGTAACTCTTTAATTTCTAAGAGTAACTTAGATTGGAGACTAATATTTGCAATGAAGACTCCTTCTTCCTTCTCCTCCATTTTGAGGTCTAAGTTTGCCATTTGTTCTAACAATTGCCACTCTTTAATCATTAGGCTTGATAATAATGCCATCGGCTTCCGGCTAAGAGCATCAGCTACGGCATTACCTTTTCCGGGGTGATATTGTATAGAGAAATCAAAATCCTTCAAGTATTCTAGCCACCGTCTTTGTCTCATATTAAGTTCCTTTTGAGAGAATAAGTACTTGAGACTCTTGTGGTCGGAATATACAATAAATGCCTCACCATAGAGATAATGTCGCCAAATCTTCAAGGCAAAGACTACAGCTGCAAGCTCTAAGTCATGCACGGGATAATTCTCCTCGTGCTTTTTCAATTGTCTTGAGGAATAGGCGATCACCTTGTCATGTTGCATTAATACACAGCCTAGGCCAATTCCGGATGCATCAGCATAAACTTCGAATCTCCCTCCTTCAGTAGGCAATGTAAGTATAGGGGCAGTAGTCAAACAATCTTTCAAAGTTTGGAAGCTTTTCTCACATTCCTCGGACCATATATAAGGAATCTCCTTTCTCGTCAATCTTGTTAAAGATACGGCGATCTTGGAGAAATCCTTAATAAATCTTCTATAATATCCTGCTAATCCCAAGAAGCTTCGAATTTCTGTCACACTAGTAGGTCTTTCCCAATTTTTCACGGCCTCAACCTTTGAAGGATCGACCGCAATACCATTCCGGGATATTATGTGACCTAGAAAAGAAACTTCTTCTAGCCAGAAATCACACTTATTAAGCTTAGCATAAAGTTTGTGATCTCTTAATAACTGTAGGGATTTCTTGAGATGTTCTTCATGCTCCATCTCAGACTTTGAGTAGATCAAAATATCGTCAATAAAGACTATCACAAATTGATCAAGGTATGGCCTGAATACACTGTTCATTAACTGCATAAATGCGGCAGGCGCATTGGTTAGGCCAAAAGGCATAACAGTGAACTCATAATGTCCATACCTGCTCCTGAATGCCGTTTTGTGAATATCCTCCTCCTTGATCTTCAATTGATGATAACCAGATCGGAGATCAATTTTTGAAAAATATCGAGCTCCAGAAATCTGGTCAAATAGTTCATCAATCCTCGGCAATGGATATTTATTCATGATTGTGAGTTGGTTTAATTGCCGGTAGTCAACACACAATCTCATTGACCCATCCTTCTTTTTGACAAATAAGACGGGGGCTCCCCATGGTGAAGTACTCGGTCGGATGAATCCCTTCTCTAATAACTCCATCAATTGTTCTTTTAACTCCTTCATTTCGATAGGGGACATCCGATACGGAGCCTTAGAAATAGGTGTAGCTCCCGGAATCAAATCAATAGAGAAGACCACTTCTCTCTCCGGAGGAATACCAGGCAACTCGTCTGGAAATATATCAGAATAATCCCGAATAACAGGAATATCCTCCAGATTGGGTTTCTTATGCTTGGCCATAGTCATAGAAACTAAGAAAGCCGCACAACCCTTCTTCAATAATTTATCAGCTTTAAGAGCCGAAATAAGGGATATGTGTCTAGAATTCCTGACACCAGAAAATAAGAGGTTGGGGTACTCACTAAAGGTTACCGTACCCAATTTACAGTTAACGCTAGCACCATATGTAGATAACCAGTCAGCTCCCAAGATAATATCATATCCTGCCATCTCCATGCATACTAAATTAGTGGGTAAGTTACAACCGCTAACTAGAACCTCACTAGAAGGGTAGAAATATTTAATCTTCGATCCCGCTCCAATAGGGGTAGTAATAACAAGTTTAGATTCTAATGGAACAGGTCTCAAAGGTAAAATATCCGCAAAGCTCTTAGATATGAAGGAATGCGTAGCTCCAGTATCAAATAAGACAGAGGCAGGCCTTGAGCACACAGAGATAGTACCTTCCACAACGCCTCCATCTTCAGTAGGTTCCGCATCCATAAGAGCTTGAAGTCTTCCTTGCTTCTTGACAGCAACTGGAAGATTTTCCGACGGAGCTTGCTCATTAAGAAATGGACAACTCGGAATTCTATGTTCCCGACTTCCACATCGAAGACAGGCACCCAGTCTTCTCCAGCACTCATCTGCCTTGTGTCCGGATTTCTCACAATATTTGCATAGTTCCTTTGATGATGTAGCGACCGGGATGATTTGTTTATCAAATGATCTCGGCCTCTTGTCCTTTTGAAAGTCACGCCCATCCTTATTGAAATTGCGTCCATCTTTATTGAAGCTACGCTCATCATAATTAGGCCTCTTCTTTCCGAAGGAGGGCTTGAAATTACCTGATCCAGTAACTTGCGCCCTCTTGGCATCTCTTCCCCGGATGCGATCAGTCAATTCCGTTGCATCTTCCAAGAGTTGGGCTCTCCTCACCACATCGGCATATACTTGGATATCCATCGGGGCGAGTTGAGTAATATATTGAGGCTTTAAGCCATTTAAAAATCTCCTTGCCTTCATTTTCTCGGTACTCACAAGATGTGGTGCATACCGGGATAATCTTGCAAATTGGGCTTCATACTCCGCTACCGTTAAACTCCTTTGTGTCAAGGAAGCAAATTCAGTAGCTTTCCTCTCTTGAACTCGGTCGGAGAAGTACTTGTTGTTGAAGTGTTCTACAAACTCTTCCCACAACACCTGGTCGTGTGGTAGAGTTGCTTCGACCGACTCCCACCAAGCACGTGCATCCCTTTCAAGCTGAAAGGTAGCGAGTAGGACCTTCTCATCATCAGCACATTGCATGACTCGAAAAATCCTCTCAATTTCTTTTACCCAATGTTCGGCCTCATCCGGGTCCGTAAACCCAGCGAACTTAGGAGGGTTCATGCTCTTGAAATTCCTATGCAGATCTCCCGCTCCACGGTTAGCTCCTCCTTGAGCTACTTGTTGTAGTGCATGGGTTAAACCTTGCACCGTCCTTTGCATCTCGCGCCATTGAGCTCTCTCGGCCGCCATCTGCGATCACAACTATAAAACTTAAGTGCTTTGTTTATTTCTTGATTAATCATTCTTTAAAGCTTAGCCCATGGCTCTACCCAATCTTACCGGGTCAGGTCTTAGACTTTAACAAGGTTAGGGGTCTAATGCACCTAGACATGACCAAAACTCGGTACCTGACGGAGATAATCGATCCGAAGACCACTCGCGCAAGTATGCGACCTTCCCGATAGGCGTAGCCTAACGTTCGGATAACACCTTTTGATATACCGGGTTATTGGGATACAATGCAAGAACTTAGGGAATCTAGGAATGTGAAACCTAGGGTTTATGAAACCTAGGCTCTGATACCACAAAGACTGTCACGCCCCAACGTGGAATATCAAGGCGCGACGAGTCGTAAACATTCATGTCGATCAGAGCACGAAGATTGGGGTCCAAACCACAAGAATAGATAAGAAGAAATGGATACTCTTATTTCATCAAAATAAAGTTCTTACAACATTCTTAAGCCTTACGAGGCAAGATACAACCTTCAAAATAAAAACATAATTCTGGCAAGAGCAACCGTTCATAAACCTAGGTAACTAAGGTAATCTTGATTCCTCAATCACTCTAGCTCATTCCCATGAGTTTGGGGTTCATCATCGGAATTACCTGAAATGTTAATCGGAAAGCGTAGGGTGAGCGAAATGCTCAGTAGGACTTATATCTCTATACCAGGCAACTTAAAGTAATTAGCAGTTTGGAATAAGTATGTGCTATGCCGAGAAACGTAATTAAAATATGGAACAAGTATAGGAGAGAGAGTAAAGTAATGTAGTAATTGGAATCACAAGTAGACAAGATATCAAGAGTAAAGTTCAAGTAGAGAATGATCATGTAGCAAGTAATATTATGGAATTGGCCATTTTACGCAAGTATGTACAAGTCAAGTACTTCATGTATTCAAGCAAGTCAGGAAATTCACAAACTGTGGATGTCATAAATTAATCTAGCAAGTCAAGCACTTCGGTGCAATGCCACACCTAGTCATTCAACTCCCATGGGCACAAGTACTTTCGGGCGCTCCCCCCAGGACCAGACCGGGCCCCATTAATGCCAGGCATTGGGTTATGGATCATAGATCCCAAGTATATTTTGACATCCACATTTTATGTATGGCCAAGAATTTCAAGGTAGAGCTTATGAAATAAAGTACAGATCTAGCAAAATTATCATTCAAGGGACCAGTAGTACAAGAATTCAAGTAGATGTAAGAGAAGTCCAAGGATGATTTTAAGACATAATGTTTAACGACATTAAGATAATAAGAAAGCATCATGTTTAACGATATTAAGTCGGTAAGAGAATTGGATTAATGGACACAGCTTATTCGGTTCTCTCGAAAAACCTTGTTAAACAGGCTTAGATCAAGTTTTTAACAGTCGGGTGCTTAATTAGATAACCGCGGAATTATGGCCAGGTAAGAGGTGGGACAGTGGGAGGCTCCCCTCGCATTTGCGAGGTCCTAATTAATAAACCACTTATCCACTTAAAGCGTTTGCCCGTGGACCTCTTTCCTTAGACACCATTTTTCCTTGGAAATCTAGTTATTTACACGACTTGTTAAAAATACGGTAACATGATATCATGAAAATCGTCAAAAACTCACGGTTATGCAACTAAGTCCATGTAATTTTAACAGATAATATCTACTCCATTTAACATGCCAGAGATATAATATAGTCATGGAGATCAAAGATATCATGAAGGTAACAAGAACTGGGACGGAAATATAAGCTCATGGAATAGAATTATTATCTTTCATAACCTTAACTTAATCGTGTGTGAATTAAAATGATATGCAACTTAACATGACATATCTAAAAAGGCTAGATGATATATAACCGGAAAACATCACAATCGAGGTAGAGATCGCGCATCCGGAACACGGTCTTAGAAAGACACCGTGATCCGAGATGGATCTTCAAGTGGTTAAAAATCTCAGTTAAAATATTATGTCTAATTGTATGGATAGCATGATCAATACTCGATAAAATTTGGGGAAAATGATATAGAATCAAAGTAACCATACATCTACATCTAATGCATGCATTAATTTGAGTTTAGCCTGAGAGAACACGTACCTTTTTGAAGATCAAGAATAAGAAACTTAAGAACGAATAATGCTTTCGACACTCCTCCAACTTCGAGCTTTCTCCCTCTCTCCAACCAGCAATTCCTCCCAAGATAGTTGTGATTTGAGTATGGAAGAGCATAGCCCTATTTATAGGCCAAAATCTCCCACCTACTTTCACTATTCCACCAACCTCATTCCATTACACCCACCCCATTACACCAACTTTATTCCACTATTACACCAACCCCATTACACCAACTTTGTTCCACTATCCGGATGACATAATCTATGACCTCATTTATTCGATGATGTAAGAATGACCTCATCCATTAGTTAGGATTAGATTAAAGCTAATAAAAATTGGATGTCGACGTCTTTGTCTTTTCAAAATCGTATCGCGAATCTCGCCATTTGTGTTAACACGTGGAATAGGGCTCATGTTTGCATAATAGAAAACTATTCATAATTTATTTTATTTTCATCTTTCATTATTTCTTTTATATATATATATATAAATGCATATAAAAAATTTTTGAGTTGCTACACTTAGAACCCCAAGGTCCAACCTCGGACCCTCACCATCATCGCCGATCCACCTACGGACCCGGGTGCGCGTGACGCGGGTGAACCCGCTTGTAAGATATCGCCGTTCGGTCCGGTTGCTTGTGAATCTAGGTCCGAGGGGTCCTGCCACATCAATTTTGTATCAGAGCAAGTTCTAGACTTGTCTCTATTAAGTCTTGTCCTAGGACCATTGCATGCATCACCCTTGTCCACCATCATGACTACATCATACTTGGCATATTCGCCACTCTTAGGCCCATTAGAAGCCTTTGTGTTTGATGGAACCCACTCTAGTATATATCTAGAGTGGGAGGACTCTATAGATCGACACTTTGGGAGGTTCACTCTACCAGGGCCTATGCAAGTCAACTATGCCAAGAGTTTGCTCTGGCGCCAAGATACGAAAGAATGGGAGAACATTGTAGGTTTGAGAGAAGCCAAAGGGGAAGCACCCATTGAATCTTGGGATGAAATGAGGGCCGATCTTAGAAAGATCTACGCACCCCAACCCAAACCTCTTCAACCAACCGATCTTCCACCCCCGACCCCAACTCCAACCCAAGAACTTCCCCGACCAAGCCCAACCCAAGTCCACCCATGTTCACCACCCCGAGAGTACCATGCACTGACCATTATCACTCCACCCACCATAGACAATCCTAACCCAACTTAGGTCTCCACTTCTTCCACTCCCAAACCCAATCCAAGTTCGAACACCCTCACCACCCCGGGTGCGCCATGCCGCAACCTTCATCACCCCATCCCCAAAAGACCTTCCCATTCCCTTGGAGAGTAAAACCCCCACACCCCAAAGGGATGAGAATGTGATTGAGGTACATGAGGCCTCCCCTGATTGGGAAGAATAATACGAGTCACAATGTCATGAGTTAGGCCAGGAAGTGCCCATCCCATGTGTAGAAAGCATCATGGCTCAAACACCCGACCACCTAGAGGAGGAGAACACCATGGTCACTATCCCAACCGTGGGGGAAACACATGTCCAAGTTGAAGAAGAAACCTCGCACAGTGGTCTTCACCCTACACCACCCTCCCTAGTTGGGGCCGAGCTCATCTTAGGAGAACCCCTTTTACGTTGGCTAAAGGAGAACCCAATTAGAGATATCATGGCCCATGTTTTCCCTCCTATAGAACAAAACCTTCCTATAGTGCCCCTCTCCTATCACACCACCATCCAATCATCTTATCAAGTGGAGACATTAGGGGATCTCCTTAAGGGTCTATCTTGGCAAATGGAGTTAACTGGCATGTTGACCACAGTGGCCGACCAACCTAGGAGCCTTGACCTCCTACACCTATGTGTCGGGTCCATCTCCTCGATTTACACTGTGGGTTGCTACACAAGCGACCTTCTTCTATTCCTCCCTACACCCAATGAGCCCGATGCTATCCACAAACTAGAGTTGCTTATCTCGGGTAGAACATCAAGCCCTCCATTCATGGCCGACCATCCCACCAAGAACTTCGGCCCAATTGCTCCATTAGGGGAGGATGACTCACCACTATGTGAAGACCATGAGGACCTAGAGTTCCTCTCCCTAGGTGACCCTTACCATATCCACCTTCCTAGATCCCTTCGACCCTTTCACATGGAAGTTCAAAGGCTGTCCCACACCTATACACAAGGAAGTCACCTTTGGGATAAGCGTGCATGTGTCTAGGCTTACCACACCACTTGACATGAACACTATGTTGGGTCCATTCATTCATATCACCCACATGCCAAGTAGGAAGCATGAGTCGTCCGTATTCGGTTGTAATGGTCCGCCTTCATTCATCATCGGTCTTAAGCATATTAGGAGCATTCACGGATGTCCAGGACCCCCGGCAATTGCTATACCCATGCACAATAGATTCCCCTATAGATACCCTGGCCCTCCAACCATTGTTATAACGTCCATGCACGATAGGGCCACTTGTGGCTGCCCCGGTCCACCTAAGTTCATCAAGGTCCACATGGCATCAAAGCATGATAGGTCAATTTATGGTTGCCCCGGTCCACCTTTGCACACTACCCACTTTCACAACCACTCACCTCATCATAATTCATGGCATGAGCATACGTGCAAGCAAATCGCAACGAGCGGTGAGATTCACAAAGAGCGGGCAAAGGCTCACGAGCGCCACTTGGAATTCCAAGTAGGCAACCTATCGATGGCGCCATTGGAGTGGCTCTACCCTAGAGTCACATCCAACTTGAGGGCACGAGGACTTGGACCTTGCCAAGTTTCGAGTGACTTTGGCAACCCGGCTAACGGGATTGGACTTAGTAATGGGTTTGGGATTCACCCCATTTCCCACGTGGCGGATCTGGCACCCTATATGGGCACCGCGGTGGATCCTAGTGAGTACCTTGAGCCTATATCTTCCTTTGTGAGTGATACCCTCGGAGAGCCACCAAAAAGTAGCCTAAGAGCCCGACGTGTGCACACGAAGGCAATAGTAGGCAAGCAGGGTTCCATCGCCAGCAAGAGGGTGCGCTCGAGCCACCTTGAGAGGATGAAGGACCGTCCCCTGGTCACGGACGCAGGGTTGAGTTTGGAGGTTGAGGTTCACCCCGAGCTACTTTAGAGAACCATTTCCCCAGTGGACCCATACTCGACGGAGTCGAGGTCTCCGCACCCCAGGGGTATGATGGGGACATCTCCGACCACTCCACATTTTTGGGGCTCCTAATGATCGCCAGCAGTGCTACATCTTGTTCGCCACATTATTCCGAGTCATATGATGTATTTTCCATTTTTTTATCATGTAATTTTCCTTTTATTTGAGTCTAGTACCTAGGTATAAGGGTCATTTACCTAAGTCTTGAGTCATAGGGTCAATTAAGTAGGCTAGTGGGCCCAATTCAGTGGGCTAGGCCCATGGGTGCCCCCCCTTCCCTTGGTTTCTTGTTATTAGTCCAAAAGTCAGGGTCTTATGTTAAATTGTGGGATTCCTATAAATAGGACCCCAATCCCACCATTTGAAACTAATGAATTATTGAATGAAAAAACCTGAGTTTAAATCCAGAGAGTTCTTGTGAGTTCTCCTACTTCTCCCTCTCTCTCTCTCTCTCTCTCTCTAAAGGGGGAGAACCCCATTCTCTCTCCTTCCCACCCCCAATTTTGAAATTCTCTCTCTCTCCTCCCCATTCACCTCTCATTAAGACCCCTCCCCCTTCCCCATACCTCCCATTTAATTCCCCTCCAACCCCTAGGTGGAATCCCCTTCTCCTAGGCACCTCTCCATTCTCCCAAGCAACCCTTCCTCTTCCCCAAGCAACCAATCCTTTTCCCAAGCCACCCCTTCCCGTTCCCAACACACCTCTCCATCTCCCAACACACCCCTTCCCCTTCCCAAGACCACCATTGATCACCCACCATTAAACCAAATTCAAACACTTCCCCCCCCCCCCTTTCCCAAGAGTCACTTGCGCCCCCCCTCTCTCTCACCCTCCACCCTTGGCCACACCTCCCTCCCCCTCCACCTGCTAGCTGCGACCCCAACCACCTCCACCCCCATCCTCCTTGCCACAGCCGCCCTCCCCCATCCCCCACAACCAATACCCCCGCCCCTTGCTGTATTGGGCCCCCTATCCGACTCCATTTACCTTCATCAAGTTGCAGTTCCAGTAGCAGTTTGCAACAGCAGAGTACCCCTGAGTTGCAGAGGCTTCCTCATCATCATCGCGAGTCTCCTGGTGGCAAATCCTATATTTTTGGAAAGCTCTTCCAGTCAGCTTTGCAGGCGAGGTGGTCTCGCATCCGTCTGAGCTCTGGGCTGCGCGGGAGAGCGATTCTCCCAAGACTGCGCAAAGCTTTTCTGCCAGGGAACCAGAAGCCAAGAAAAGAAGTAACCACGGCTTCTCCGGGACAAATTTGGATGTGATTCCTTCGCAGATGTCTTCTCCTACAAGCCTCCTTACATCACCAAGAAACGGAGCACCGTTTGAACCCCGAAGCATAAAGTTACAAATTTTATACCATTGGTGCACAGGTCAGGTTAGTCAGGATCCGGCCAGACCCCCTCCCACTCTTCTGGCCGTTTCTCTCGACCCTGACCACTTCTGTCACCATTCTTCCCTGCTGGACGAAGAAGACTCGACCACGCTCGTGACCGTCCTGGTCCCACCTCGATCGGATCACGTGAGTGATCATGGTGTCATCACCAACCTGCTGCTACAATCTGGACTCAGCCCGAACCAGAACTGAGCAGCACCGGTACTGCCTCCCCCTCATCTGACAGGGACACCCCGACGTCCCAAGGAAATTCAGGAGTCATCCCCGAACAGTCAGCGACATTTTGGCTCTGGTTTCATCAGATTCCGAGTTCGGGAGCGTCCGTGGCAGCACCGTCATCGGCCCCCTATCAGGCCGTCCCAGAAGCGGACAGAACCAACAACGATCGCCGATCTTGCTTCCCCACCCCCGCCTGGCCGGCTTACAGCACCTCCCTGTGCGGAGGTAGTATTTTTATGTATCCCACAGTCCCCCTCACCTATGCCAACCCCTCTGTGAGGGTTTAGTGATTGTATTAGCAGGTCGTCATCGGAAGCCTCATCGGCGCAGCGTGCGGGTAGCCCACGCTTCCCCGCTGGCCCTCGTCTCCGGCCGGGATCGGTGTCTTCACACCGATAAGGTGAGCTTCGGACCACTCTCCTCTGCTGGTTTCTTACCTTTTCTTAGGTTAGTATTATCTCTAGTTGCGCCGTCAGCAATGAGAGAGGGCTCGTTCCAACTTTCCATCTAATCAAGTGCCACCGCGGGTGAGTTGTGAGGGAGACACTACATCCCACGTCCTCGGCGTGCCGGCCGCCCTTGAAATTGGGCATCCCTAGCCCATTGGGGTCCATCCCCATCCAGCCATACTCTTGGAACCCCAAGGTCCAACCTCGAACCCTCACCACCATCGTTGGTCCGCCTACGGACCCGGGTGCGCTCGACGCGGGTGAACCCGCTTGTGAGATATCGCCGTTCGGTCCGGTTGCTTACGAATCTAGGTCCGAGGGGTCCTGCCGCATCACCCATCACTCATCTTGGGGGATTTCATACACAACTCAAAGGATTTGAAAACCATGATTAGCTCCCACCATATCCATTTGATACCCTTGGCCCAATGGGTCACTTCCCATTGAAAAAATAAGTGGGGGAGGTATGAAGCCATAGCCAAAGCTACTTCCATTTTCTTATGCGGGGTTTTACTCTTCCCTACCACCGACCATCTCTTAGATATTCCAAACCTCAGCGTCATTTGTACGCTATGGCAGGGTTTGTCCATCTCCCAAGCCATCCTTTCTTACCTTTATGAAGGTCTTAGTTCAACTTTCCTTGGTGGGGGGTCCCCTCTTCGGGTCTATGTGATGGGGGCATCTCTCGCCCTTCACATTTTTCCACAGCTTCGATTGCTCGCCAGCATAGCTCCATTATGTCCGTCATATTTTTCTGAGTCGAGTCATGTAATTTTCATACTTTATTTGAGTCATGTCATTGTAATTTTCCCTTTATTTGAGTCATGTACCTAGGTTAGTGAGTCATTTTCCTATGTTAGTTGTCATATGGTTGGTTTGATAGGCTAATGGGCCCAACTAATGGGCTAGGCCCAGGGGCGCCCGTCCCTTGGACTACTTTGGTCATTTACTTGTTTGTCAGGGCAATTTTGGTCTTAGGAAAAGTATGGAGTCTATAAATAGTCCGTCCCCTCTCTCATTTGTAACAACCTTTTATGATCAATTTAAATCAAGTGAGTTCTAGTGTCATATTGGAGTGGATTCTCCAAACCTCTCTCTCTCTCTATTGGGGTGGATTCCCCTTCTCTCTCTATCTCACTTCTCTCTCTTCTCTCTCTCTCTTCAAGGAGGAGGGCGCCACTTTCTCTCTCCTCTCCCCCTCTCTCTCCTCCACATCATCAATTCTCTCTCTCTCCCCCTCATTACTCATCCTCCCAACTACCCCACCCTCATTACTCCACCCTAGTTCCAAGAGACCTCCCCCCCAATCCCAACTCCACCACCCAACCACCACCTACTCAACTCCCTTCCCAAAGCATCCTCTCATCTCCCAAGGGAGAATTCCCCACTTCCCAAGCACCCCTTCTCTTTCCCAACACAACCCTTCCCATCCCCAAAGCCCCATTAACCACATTGGTCCATTTTTAAATTTTGGAGAGAGATCTCTCCTTCTCTCTCCCCCACCCATCCCAAATTCACAGCTCCCCTCTCACCAACTACAAACACCACCTTCCAGACCCCAATCTCCCCCATCCACACCTTGGAACACCCCCTCCTAGACCCCCTCACAGCCAGGGCTCTCCCCACACTCATCCACCCCCACTTCCCCTACCATATACCCCCATTTCCCCCCACCAGCTTCAACCTACAGTTTTCAGTCCGCAGGCAGCAGAGGAGTGCCCAGTTGCAGAGGTTGCCACATCTTCACCTGGAAGCTTCAGAGGGTATACCATATATCGTTGGAAGCGTCTCACAGTCAGCTTTCCAACGGTGGTGGTCCCGCCGACTTCCAAGATTGGAGCTGTTTGGAGGAGGCCATCTACCACGACTGCGCAAGACTTCGCAAGCAGAGAACCAGAACCAGAGTGGAAGATCTACAACGGCCATCCTTCTGGGAATATGAGTAAGAGTTCTTCATCAAAAGTCTTATATTCTGAGTCTTCTTTCACCTTCAAAAATCAGAGCTCAATTTGGCATCCGGAACCAGGAGTTATCAGTTTTTTTCCCCGGGTGCGCGGTTCTGCTTCCCCACAGTCTGCACCGACCTCTCATCAGAGTTCAGAGCCCACTGGTCTTCTCCGACAATGTTTGGCTTCCCCGCCAATTTTTCTTCGAAGAGGACTCGTCAACAGTTCCAACGGCTCTACCGGAACCTGATTCTTAGTTCGGGAGCGGTCGTGACATCCTCTTCTTCCTGCTGTTGGAAATCTGAAGCAGCCAGTTCCGAGAAGCTACCACCCTGTTCGAGCCTCCACCCAGACCAGCGTTGGCACCAGAAGAAATCGGAAAAATTCAGACGTTTTCACGTTCCAGTTACGAAGAATTCCCCACTGGTCCCGTCATCAGGAAAAATCAGGAGAGGTCACAGAGGTGCCGTCTTCAATTGCTGGTCCCTGATTCCAGAACGTGGACAGATTCGGCATCGGCTTCCTTTCATCACTTCTAGCTCGAATTCCCCTCCCCGCTTGGCCGACTGAAGGCCCCTCCCTGTGTGGAGGTAGTGTTTGGATGTAATCATTATCTTCCCTTCCCCACGATCCCCCCCTTGCATGGGGTGTAGTTTTGTAAACATTTGAGCAGGTTGAAGCTTCACCGGCACGGCGTTCGGGTGCATACCCACGCCTCCCCGCTCGCCATCATCTCCGGCCGGGATCGGCGTCTTCACGCTGATCAGGTGAGCTTCTGGACCCCTCCCTTTGTTGGTAGATCTTGCTTAATTAGTATTGCTTCTTAACTCCGTCGGACGGTGAGTGAGCGCCCGTTCCAAACTTGCTTATGTTTGAGTGGTCGCCGCAGGTGAGTTGTGAGAGTGACCCTTCAACCCATGCCTTCGGCGTGCTGATCGCCCGTGAATTTGGGCAACCCTGGCCCCTTAGGGGTCCTCCCCAAGTCAGTCATATCCTTGGAAACCACCGGTCCAACCTCGGACCCTCACCCCATTGCTGGTCCACCTACGGACCCAAGTGTGCCAAACGCGAGTGAGTCCGCTTGTGTGATATTGCCTAGTCGTTGCGTTTGCTTGCCACTTAGGTCCCAGTTCGTGTCACATCAAATTGGTATCAGAGCAAGTTCTAGACTTGTCTCTACTAAGTCTTGTCCTAGGGCCATTGCATGCATCACCCTTGTCCACTATCATGACTACCTCATACTTGGCATATTCGCCACTCTTAGGTCCATTAGAAGCCTTTGTGTTTGATGGATCCCGCCCTAGCATATATCTAGAATGGGAGAAGTCCATAGACCAACACTTTGGGAGGTTTACCCTGTCAGGGCTTGTCCAAGTCAACTATGCCAAGAGTTTGCTCTGGCGCCAAGCTAGGAAAGAATGGGAGAACATTGTAGGTTTGAGATAAGCCAAAGGGTGATGCGGGACGAGACCACGGACATGACAAGCTCGTGACTGTCCCTTAACGAGGGAAGCGTCGGACGTGCGCGGTTGAGAAACCGGCAGTGTGCTAAGGTGGTCGGCTCTCACTTGTGCCCGGATCGGGTCATGGGACGGTCACGCTCTCTCTCGCAGCAGCGGTGATATGAAAAATATAGCGAACTAGATCCTAAAACATGCTCTCTAGCAGCGGCATAAACAAGTATATGAAAATAAGCAAATGTCGAGTGTAGGGAGCGAAAACGATACCTCCACGCGCTCGGCGTGGGGAAGATGGACCCGACCGAAACTCGTACTCCCGGAACAATAATACACAATATTACGACAATACAACTTGCTGCCCACTCCACGCAGGGAGGTAAAGGGCTACACAATGGGGTCCGGGAGGACCGAATTCGGGTTGATGGGCGGCTTCTCGCGTTGATTCGACAGCACCCGAACACGTGACGGTGGGGTCCACGTGCTGTCCGGAGGGACCGTGCGGGACCCGGTGTCACCTCTGTGGTGGGGACACTTGTGGAAGTGTTCCCTGGGCTTGCGGCACGCTGGTTCGCCGGCCGGAGGCCAGGCGGCTCCGTTCGGCACCGGTCGGAATGACCGGCCACGGATTTGCCGGTTCTGCTTTCTGACGCGCGCTCTGGCGAGAACGGACGCTGCGATCAGCCCCGACGTCGTAATGCGACGAAACTTGCGCCGTTGGAAATCTGCTTCGAAGGGCTTCAACTCTCTATGATTACAGAAAAATAACAAAGCCTGCACTTCCAATTGGCGAATTTTGAAGGTTGCTGTTGTACAGTGGCTTAACTCTCAGATCTGCAGGACTGTCCTCTTAGAACTGTCATTGACCGTAGGGTAGATGTCCGATTCAGCTCTTGAGGTCTTCATCGAAGGTGTAGGAATTTGAGCTAGGAAGACAGAAAAACTAGTTTGGACAAGTTTGGATGTGCCTACCAATTGATAGGATTTTTTTACTAACAGTGGGTCGGATCTGGAATCTGACTAAAGGCATTGTAGCAGAGATAGAACACGAATTTTGAAAAATGGATAGATGGTGGATCAAAAATTAAGAAAACTGGTGGATGTAGAGGATGATGGAAAGAACGCCCAGTAAAATTGGAAGCCCCAACAAAAATCAAAAAGAAGGTCGGAGATGGGAAACTCAGAGCTGCTGTCACTGTAGACAGAGACAGAACAGAACTGGGAGTGATTGAAGACCGAAATTGCAAAAATATCAAACGAAGGATTTTCGACTTGAATTTTTTTGTGGATGATGGGATGGAAGATAGAAACACACCATAAAAATTACAAACCACGAAGACGCCGTGGCTGGTATCAAGATTTTCGTGAAGACACCTCTATCCAGCAGGACAGAAAACCGAAGACGGATTCGCGGCGGCTCGAAGGCGACACGAACGGCGGCGGCACCAATGAAGATCAGAGGTTGAGAGGGGGAGATAGAAGATTGAAACACTCTAGAATGGGGGGTTTGAGGAGGGGAAACCAGGGGGAGAGGGCTCGGGCGCAAGAACCTTCTTGGCTTACACATAAAATTTTCTGATTTTCACTAATTTTCACATGAAAATACAAGCTTATATATGCTTCCAACCAAATCCAACCTCAACCCTTGGATCTAGGGAGGGGAGATGGAGGGTCTGGATGGCATGCCACAAACACAAAAAAATACAATAAAAAATTGAAGGGGGGGGGGGGCTATTGACTATGGAGTGGCAAGGGAGACAATTTGACTTGGTAGGTAACCTGCCAAGGAAAAATCACCCCATTTGTCTACCCATGTGGCAATTGACATTCAACTCATCTAGAAGACCACCTAGGCTAGTTGACCAGCCCTACATGGTCTAGGTGGACCAATGGGAAAGGGCTGAGGGCCCCCTTGCTAGTCCTATCAGAAAATTACATAGAAACCCACACAATCTACGGGAGTGACGCATTGGCTGATAAAGTCGTACAATTGCGCGTATACTTTCCCGTGGATATAAAAATAAACTAAAGGACATAAATGTAATATGAAAAGTACTTGCTCGGCGTCGATTCCCATCAACTCTCCCCGGGTGGGAGGAACTCGACCCCGTCGAGTAGGGTATGGATGCTCGAGTACTCCGGCGGATCCGTCACCTTGCCAAGTAACGCGGGTACTCTCCACTCCAAGTGATCGTCACCTGCTCATTCCATATATACTCGATATGCGCGGATTGCTATAGGCTAAAGGTGGACACTCCGAGTGGGGCACTCTCAAAAGGGAAGGAAGCAGCTCGAAGACTCACTAGGAATCACCGCTGAGTCCCTATAGGTGACTAGATACGGGTGTAGATATAGAACCGATCCCATACTCATCGAATGAGTCCACTCGCCTCTTACGCATAAGAGAACGACAACGAGCTTGCACAAGACACATGCAGACAAACAAACGACACACAAACCATGCAAACAAACCACACAAAACAAACCACACGAAGAAAAGCACATTGACTCAACTATGACCCTAGACACACCTAATGTTAGTTCGACCCGTACATGGGTGACGGCGGACCAGGACACCCAAATATGTGCCATGCATGCATGTTATGTAACCGGAGATGGGTGGCATGGGGAACATCCAAACGTCCATGATGCGGGACGGGACCACGGACACGACAAGCTCGCGATCGTCCCTTAATGAGGGAAGGGTCGGATGTGCGCGGTTGAGAAACCGGCAATGAGCTAGGGTGGTCGGCTCTCTTTTGCGCCCGGATCGGGTCACGGGACGGCTTCTCTCTCTCTCGCAGCAGTGATATTATAAATTGAAAGCGAGCCAGGTATCCCTACACATGCTCTCTAGCAGCGGCATATAAAGCATATAAAGAATTAAGCTAATGCCAAGTGTAAGGGTGAAGGCGATACCTCCACGCTCTCGGCGTGGCGAAGATGGGACCCGGTCGGAACTCGTACCCTCGGGAACTTAATACATTATGGTTACTGCAATGCAACTAAGCCCACTCCACACAGGGAGGTAAAGGGCGACACAAGCGGGCCTGGGAGGACCAGTTTCGGGTTGACGGGCGGTTCCGGGTGATGCTTCGGCTTCACGCGTACTCGTGTTAGTGGGGGCCCACGTGCTGACCGGAGGGGTCGTGTGGGGCCTGATGACTCCTCTATTGTGGAGACACTTGGGAAGCGTTCCCCTGGGATGGCGAGCTGCTGGAACGACCACCGGACGCCGGGCGGCCCTCGGACGACGCTCGCGGGGAACTCGGCCACAAACCTGAACTTCTGTTTGCAGGCGCGCGACTTGGAGGAAATTGCTGCTGCGATCAGCCCCGTCATCGGAATGAGACGAGATTAGCGCCGTTGGAAAGCTGACTCAGAATACTTCGACGTAGGGGTCTTCAAAAAAAATAATCAGATCTGTATTTTTGATCATGTATTTTACAAGCTTGCTGGAATCTGGCCAGAACTGCAGGGGCAGGTTCTGACTTCTCTGAAGATCGACGTTGACCGGGGAGAAGACCTCCGAATCTGGAAATGATTTCTTCAGCAAAGTTGAAGGTATCTGAGAGAGGAATCCGGGACTATTTTTGATTTTTTGATTGGAGAAGAAATAGATTTTATGGGATTTTTTAACTAGACCTAGGTCGGATCTGGGAAACTGTGGGCAGACTGTTCTTGGGAACTTGGACGAAAGTTGAAAAATACCTAGAGACATTATCAAAAATTAAGAAAATTCCTGGTGGTAGATATATTGGACAGAACTCCCAATAAATTTGGGTGACCCAAAAAAAATCAAAAAGATGGTTCGAATGGGGTAAACTCAGAGCTGATGAACAGTAAACAGAACCAGGACAGATCTGGAACTTGGACTTGGACGAAAATCAAAAAATAGCTAAAGGATGAATTGTGACGTGATTTTTTTTTGTGGGGATAAGGGTTCTAGAGGGGAACCAACTCTGAAATGTTGAGCTTCAGAAGATGAAGGGAGTGATAGCAGGAATTCGGAGAAGAAGGATCTGTCCTGAGTGGACAGAACACCGAAACCGTTGGCAACGACGCGTCGGCGGCGAGTCGATGGCGGCGGCGATCACCGGAGTTGCTTCAGATGCTGGAGGGGATCAAGGGGGAAGGGATTACACTCTAGAAAGGGGAGAGGGGGTGGAGGAACCAGGGAGAGAGAGGGGAGGGGCGCAAATCTCCAAGGGGGGGCAAATGCCTTTTTTTCCTTCATTAATTCCTTCAATATGAAAAATACAACCTTATATAGGATGCCAACCAAACTCAACCTCAACCCTTGGATCTAGGGGTTTGGATTGAAGGGCTGGGATACAATGTGAATCACACATTTAATACATTAGTTTAATCTAATTTGACCATGCTTATTCAACCTTGGACTAGATCTATTCAAACACCACCTAAACCACAACTACCATGCCTAATAAGACAAGGAACCTTGCGCCCCCTTCCATGGGCCAAGGCCATTCATGGGCCAAGAGCCTCCCATTAGATCATGCTAGACTTGGGCCACTCCCACTTAGATGGCCCATGAGAGAGTGGAACCCAATTTGGGCCTTAAGTGCCTTAATGACCCACTATGAAGTAACACTCTTAATGGACTCTACTAATGGCAACCTAGCCTTGGACTTGACATAACAAATGGCCCATTGGCTTGATATAAGCCTTACAAGGATGGCCCAAATGAAAGAAATCAAAAATTACATACACTTCAAGCCAATACAACCCATAATACACACCAATCCAAGCCAATACACAAAATACAACTCATAAGCTCTTGATGTCCTCATCAGTCCAAGTATGACCCAATCATGTATGGATGGCCCTTTGGATTTGGGGAACTTGAGAGAGCTGGAAGACCCGGATGTGGAAGAGCCGGGTGTGGGTGTATCGAGTATGGGTTTGGTGGGTATACATGGCCCGACCTGTGGGAAAGGGGTGTGAAAGTGGACTTCCCCAATAAGGTATGATGGAAGTGATGGATCACTAGGCCCACTAGAGAAGGGGTCGAATGGGTCCAAGAATGTGTGTCCCTTTGATTCCTCCATTACATAGTCCCATGGGTGACATTCATGAAGGTGATGATCACCTCCATCCATCGTGATAGATGGGACCGTGCATAGGAGATATGACTCCTCCCTCGGAAGAAAAGTAATGAAGTCGGGTTCATCCGGTTGCGGGAGAAGTAGAAGAACCTCCGTGGTAACACAACCCACGGTGCACTCGGAGGTAATGGACCCGAAGGCCGGATGGGTGAAGCTAAGACTAGCGGGTTGGTCAAAGCCTCGGGCCAAAAGATGCGTCAACTCCCATTGTGAATCTAATCCCATGACAAGATCGTCCAACGTATCAACATGGTGACGAGATCGAAATGTGGTATGGAAGGAGTTGACCGGTACTAAAGGGAGGATGGGGTCCATAGGTGGGAAGGAAGGTGGGACCAAGCCATCCTTGAGCCAACTAAGAAGCGGCTCGGCTATATATAGTGTACCCGTAAGAAACACGGGTGGCTCGGGGTGAGGTGGCTCCAAGCATGATGGTTCCGAATGTGGATCGGAAGGTAAGGGTGGTAACGGAGCACTCACGGGTGGTGAAGGCAATGGCGTAGGTAGACCGATCGGCTCGGGACTTGGGTGGGAGGTAGATGCTTGCCGAAGGGTAGCCAGGGCAGCATCGGCTCGTTGTAGGTCATCATTAAATGGAGACTCAAATGGCTCGACCACTAGAGTGACCGTATAGGATTCCGCTAGAGAGAATGCATTGCGGATAAGACATTCTAACTGGAAGTGAAGGCGCAAGAGTCTCCGGAACTGAAATGCGGCCGTGTTGCTCTCCTCTCCCAAGCCATGTTCCAGCCAATACGTATGATATGCCCGAATGTACTCGGACACGGACCTATTGCCTTGGACGGGTCGGCATGGGTTGGCCATAGTTGCCAAAATACGGGAATGGATCCCTAGGAATGGATATGCAAGGCCATTTGGACATGACACTAGACTGACTATGCAAGGTTGGGATGGATGCACACTAAGGACAAGACACCAAGACTCGATACATGGCGGAGTTAATCGATCCGAAGATCACTCGCGCAAGTGTGCGGCCTTCCCGATAGGCATAGCCTAACGTTCGGACAACACCTTTTTATATACCGATTAATGGTATGCAAATGCAACTCCTAAGACCGACTTAGACACTTAGACTTAAATGACACTCTTTCTTTTTTGACACCCTAGACTCAAACTCGCTCTGATACCAAATTGATGCGGGACGAGACCACGGACACGACAAGCTCGTGACTGTCCCTTAACGAGGGAAGCGTCGGACGTGCGCGGTTGAGAAACCGACAGTGAGCTAGGGCGGTCGGCTCTCACTTGTGCCCGGATCGGGTCACGGGACGGTCACGCTCTCTCTCGCAGCAGCGGTGATATGAAAAATATAGCGAGCTAGATCCTAAAACATGCTCTCTAGCAGCGGCATAAACAAGTATATGAAAATAAGCAAATGCCGAGTGTAGGGAGCGAAAACGATACCTCCACGCGCTCGGCGTGGGGAAGACGGACCCGGCCGAAACTCGTACTCCCGGAACAATAATACACAATATTACAGCAATACAACTCGCTGTCCACTCCACGCAGGGAGGTAAAGGGCTACACAATGGGGTCTGAGAGGACCGAATTCGGGTTGACGGGCGGCTTCTCGCGTTGATTCGACAGCACCCGAACACGTGACGGTGGGGCCCACGTGCTGTCCGGAGGGACCGTGCGGGACCCGGTGTCACCTCTGTGGTGGGGACACTTGTGGAAGTGTTCCCTGGGCTGGCGGCACGCTATTTCACCGGCCGGAGGCCAGGCGGCTCCGTTCTGCACCGATCGGAATGACCGGCCACGGATCTGCCGGTTCTGTTTTCTGGCACGCGCTCCCGCGAGAACGGACGCTGCGATCAGCCCCGACGTCGGAATGCGACAAAACTGGCGCCGTTGGAAAGCTACTTCGAAGGGCTTCAACTCTCTATGATTACAGAAAAATAACAAAGCTTGCACTTCCAAATGGCGAATTTTGAAGGTTACTGTTGTACAGTGGCTTAACTCTCAGATCTGCAGGCTGTCCTCTGAGAACTGTCATTGACCGTAGAGTAGATGTCCGATTCAGCTCTTGAGGTCTTCATCAAAGGTGTAGGAAGTTAAGCTAAGAAGACGGGAAAAACTAGTTTGGATAAGTTTGGATGTGGCTACGAATTGATAGAATTTTTTCACTAACAGTGGGTCGGATCTGGAATCTGACTAAAGGCACTGTATTAGAGATAGAACACGAATTTTGAAAAATGGATAGAGGACGGATCAAAAATTAAGAAAAATGGTGGATGTCGGGGATGATGAAAAGAACGCCCAGTAAAACTGGGAGCCCCAAAAAAAATAAAAAAGAAGGTCGGAGATGGAAACTCAGAGCTGCTGTCACTGTAGACAGAGACAGAACAGAACTGGGAGTGATTGAAGACCGAAATTGCAAAAATATCAAACGAAGGATTTTCGACCTGAATTTTTTTGTGGATGATGGGATGGAAGATAGAAACATACCATAAAAATTACAAATCACGAAGAGGCCGTGGCTGGTATCAGGATTTTCGTGAAGACACCTCTTTCCAGCAGGACAGAAAACCGAAGACGGATTCGCGGCAGGCTCGAAGGCGGCACGAACGGCGGCGGCGGCGGCACCAATGAAGATCAGAGGTTGAGAGGAGGAGATAGAAGATTGAAACACTCTAGAATGGGGGGTTTGAGGAGAGGAAACCAGGGGGAGAGGGCTGGGGTGCAAGAGCCTTCTTGGCTTACACACAAAATTATCTGATTTTCACTAATTTTCACATGAAAATACAAGCTTATATATGCTTCCAACCAAATCCAACATCAACCCTTGGATCTAGGGAGGGGAGATGGAGGGTCTGGATGGCATGCCACAAACACAAAAAAAAATACAATAACAAATTGAAGGGGGGGCGGCCTATTGACTATGGAGTGGCAAGGGAGACAATTTGACTTGGTAGGTAGCCTACCAAGGAAAAATCACCCCCTTTGTCTACCCATGTGGCAATTGACATTCAACTCATCTAGAAGGCCACCTAGGCTGGTTGACTAGCCCCACATGGTCTAGGTGGACCAATGGGAAAGGGCTGAGGGCCCCCTTGCTGGTCCTACCGGCAAATTACATAGAAACCCACACAATCTACGGGAGTGACGCATTGGCTGATAAAGCCGTACAGTTGCGCGTATACTTTCCCGTGGATATAAAAATAAACTAAAGGACATAAATGCAATATGAAAAGTACTTACTCGGTGTCGATTCTCATCAAAGGGGAAGCACCCATTGAATCTTGGGATGAAATGAGGGCCGATCTTAGAAAGATCTACACACCCCAACCCAAACATCTTCAACCAATCGATCTTTCACCCCCGACCCCAACTCCCACCCAAGAACTTCCCCGACCAAGCCCAACCCAAGTCCACCCATGTTCACCACCCCGAGAGTACCATGCACTGACCATTATCACTCCACCCACCATAGACTATCCTACCCCATTATCCTTGGAAGTTGTGGCCCACACACATACCCAAGTGGATGCCAATCCGGATTCACCTCCCACCATAGAGAACATCCTAGACCCCCCACTTCCACCCACCTCTCCTAGTTCGGGTCCTCATGAGCCGCACACCCTAACCATGAATGAGTCCATACTCCAATGGCTTAAGCAAGGCCCCACCATTCCTAGCTCACCACCTTACCTCTCACCCTTGGCATATCAAGTCCAAATTGTGCCCACCCAGTCTTCCCATGTCACACTTCAAACCTCCTACTTTGTGGAAGGCTTAGGGGACATAGTGGACTGTTTACAATGGCAAGTCTACCTGACCAATATGCTAGCCATAGGACCATTGCAGTCTAGCCCCATCTACTCTAGTGGACCCTTCCTAGCTTACCCCGCCACCGATTCCATCACCTCCATCTACACTAGTGGTCATTATACGAGTGAAATTCTCCTCTTTCTCCCCAAGGATGAGAAACTAATCTTGGCCCACTTCCCACCCATCAAGATTCCAATTGCTTTAATTGGCCAACCCACTAGAGACCTTGGCCCAATTATCTTGGAGGAGGATGACTCACCGTTTGGGTACCTTGAAGACATAGAGTGCCACCCCCTAGGAAGACCTTTCCACTACCCCTTTGATCCCTTCCTATGGGAGCCTAGACCCCTATGTGACCCAACCACCTTCTCCACCACCCACCCTTTCCTACCCTCACCCACCGATGAGCCCAACCTTCTCCTCAATTTGGAGCTTCTTATATTGGGTAGAAAGCCAAGCCCTCCCCTCATGGCCGACCCACTCACCAAGAACATTGGCCCAGTTATCATGAAGAGGGATGACTTAGCACCTTTTGAGGATCTTGAGGACATAGGGTTCCTCCCCCTTGGTAACTCATTTTATGATCCCTATGATCCATTCCAATGGAAGTCCAAAAACCCACACATAGGAGACATCTTTAGCACAAGAATGCATAAGTATTGGCATACAAAATCACTTGACATGATTCATAAGTTGGGTCCATTCATCCATATCACCCACATGTCAAGTAGGAAGCATGAGTGGTCCATATTCGGATGTAATGGTCCACCTTCATTCATCATGAGCCTTAAGCATGATAGGAGCATTCTTGGATGTCCGGGTCCCTTGGCATTTGTCACCCCCATCCATGACCGGATCACCTACGGATGCCCCGGCCCTCCAACCTTTGTTAGGAAGTCCATGCATGATTGGGCCACATTTGGTTGCCCCGGCCCACCAAGGCTCATCAAGGTTCATATGGCATCATGGCATGATAGGTCCATCTATGGATGTCCTGGTCCACCTTTATCCACACACATTTCCACACACCCACCACCCCGTAGTGCATGACATGTGTATCCAAGCAAGCATTTTGCAACGAACGGTGAGGTTCATATTGAGCGGGCAATAGCTCGTAAGCGCCACTTGGGATTCCAAGTAGGCAACTTGGTAATGGTGACATTGGAGTGGCTCTACCCTAGGGCTATCTCCAAACCGAGGGCACGAGGACTTGGACCTTCCATGTTCCGAGTGACTTTGACACCCTGGCTTACGGGTTGGATCTTCCGATGGGATTTTGGGATATACCCTACTTTTCACGTGGCGGATCTAGCACTCTTTAAGGGCACCGCGGTGGATCCCAGTGAGAACCTTGAGCCTACCCCCACCTTTGTGAGTGACACCCTCAGAGAACCTCCACATATCAGCTTGAGAGTCCGACGTGTGCACACGGAGGCAATACTAGGCAAGCAGGGTACCATCGCCAGCAAGAGGGTGTGCCCGAGCCACCTTGAGAGGATGAAGAGTCGTCCCCCGGCTAAGGATGCGAGGTTGAGTTTGGAGGTTGTGGCTCACCCGGAGCTGCATTGGAGGACCTCTCCCCTGGCGGATCCATACTCGACGGAGTCGAGTTCTTCGAACCCTGGGGGTATGATGGGGGCATCTCTCGCCCTTCACATTTTTCCACAGCTTCAATTACTCGCCAGCATAGCTCCATTGTGTCCGTCATATTTTTCTGAGTCGAGTCATGTAATTTTCATACTTTATTTGAGTCATGTCATTGTAATTTTCCCTTTATTTGAGTCATGTACCTAGGTTAGTGAGTCATTTTCCTATGTTAGTTGTCATATGGTTGGTTTGATAGGCTAATGGGCCCAACTAATGGGCTAGGCCCAGGGGCGCCCCTCCCTTGGACTGCTTTGGTCATTTACTTATTTGTCAGGGCTATTTTGGTCTTAGGAAAAGTATGGAGTCTATAAATAGTCCCTCCCCTCTCTCATTTGTAACAACCTTTTATGATCAATTTAAATCAAGTGAGTTCTAGTGTCATATTGGAGTAGATTCTCCAAACCTCTCTCTCTCTCTCTATTGGGGTGGATTCCCCTTCTCTCTCTATCTCACTTCTCTCTCTCTCTTCAAGGAGGAGGGCGCCACTTTCTCTCTCCTCTCCCCCTCTCTCTCCTCCACATCATCAATTCTCTCTCTCTCCCCCTCATTACTCATCCTCCCAACTACCCCACCCTCATTACTCCACCCTAGTTCCAAGAGACCTCCCCCCCAATCCCAACTCCACCACCCAACCACCACCTACTCAACTCCTTTCCCTAAGCACCCTCTCATCTCCCAAGGGAGAATTCCCCACTTCCCAAGCACCCCTTCCCTTTCCCAACACAACCCTTCCCATCCCCAAAGCCCCATTAACCACATTGGTCCATTTTCAAATTTTGGAGAGAGATCTCTCCTTCTCTCTCCCCCACCCATCCCAAATTCGCAGCTCCCCTCTCACCAACTGCAAACACCACCTTCCAGACCCCATTCTCCCCCATCCACATCTTGGAACACCCCCTCCTAGACCCCCTCACAGCCAGGGCTCTCCCCACACTCATCCACACCCACTTCCCCTCCCATATACCCCATTTCCCCCCACCATCTTCAACCTACAGTTTTCAGTCCGCAGGCAGCAGAGGAGTGCCCAGTTGCCGAGGCTGCCACATCTTCACCTGGAAGCTTCAGATGGGATACCATATATCGTTGGAAGCGTCTCCCAGTCAGATTTCCAATGGTGGTGGTCCCGCCCACTTCCAAGATTGGAGCTGTTCGGAGGAGGCCATCTACCACGACTGCGCAAGACTACTCAGGCAGAGGACCAGAACCAGAGTGGAAGATCTACAGCGGCCATCCTTCAGGGAATATGAGCAAGAGTTCTTCATCAAAAGTCTTATATTTTGAGTCTTCTTTCGCCTCCAAAAAGTAGAGCTCAATTTGGCATCCGAAACCAGGAGTTATCAGTTTTCTCCCCCGGGTGCGCGGTTCTGCTTCCCCACAGTCTGCACCGACCTCTCATCAGAGTTTAGAGCCCATTGGTCTTCTCCGACAACGTTTAGCTTCCCCGCCAGTTTTACTTCGAAGAGGACTCGTCAACGGTTCCAACGGCTCTGGCGGCACCGGATTCTAAGTTCGGGAGCGGTCGTGGCATCTTCTTCTTCCTGCTATTGGAAACCTGAAGCAGCCAGTTCCGAGAAGCTACCACCCTGTTCGGGCCTCCACCCAGACCAGCTTTGGCTCCAGAAGAAATCGGAAAAATTCAGACAGTTTCCCGTTCCAGTTACAAAGAATTCCCCACTGGTTCCGTCATCAGAAAAAATCAGGAGAGGTCACAGAGGTGCCGTTTTCAACTGCTGGTCCCTGGTTCCAGAACGTGGACAGATTCGGCATCGGCTTCCTTTCATCACTTCTAGCTCGAATTCCCCTCCCCGCTTGGCCGGCTGAAGGCCCTCCCTGTGTGGAGGTAGTGTTTGGATGTAATCATTGTCTTCCCTTCCCCACGATCCCCCCCCCTTGTATGGGGTGTAGTTTTGTAAACATTTGAGCAGGTTGAAGCTTCACCGGCGCGGCGTTCGGGTGCATACCCACGCCTCCCCGCTCGCCATCGTCTCCGACCGGGATCGGCATCTTCACGCTGATCAGGTGAGCTTCTGGACCCCTCCCTTTGTTGGTAGATCTTGCTTAATTAGTATTGCTTCTTAACTCCGTCGGACGGTGAGTGAGCGCCCGTTCCAAACTTGCTTATGTTTGAGTGGTCGCCGCGGGTGAGTTGTGAGAGTGACCCTTCGGCGTGCTGACCGCCCGTGAATTTGGGCAACCGTAGCCCCTTAGGGGTCCTCCCCAAGTCAGTCATATCCTTGGAAACCACCGGTCCATCCTCGGACCCTCACCCCATTGCCGGTCCACCAACGGACCCAAGTGTGCCAAACGCGAGTGAGTCCGCTTGTGTGATATTGCCTAGTCGTTGCGTTTGCTTGCCACTTAGGTCCCAGTTCGTGTCACATCAAATTGGTATCAGAGCAAGTTCTAGACTTGTCTCTACTAAGTCTTGTCCTAGGGCCATTGCATGCATCACCCTTGTCCACTATCATGACTACCTCATACTTGGCATATTCGCCACTCTTAGGTCCATTAGAAGCCTTTGTGTTTGATGGATCCCGCCCTAGCATATATCTAGAATGGGAGTAGTCCATAGACCAACACTTTGGGAGGTTTACCCTGTCAGGGCTTGTCTAAGTCAACTATGCCAAGAGTTTGCTCTGGCGCCAAGCTAGGAAAGAATGGGAGAACATTGTAGGTTTGAGAGAAGCCAAAGGGGAAGCACCCATTGAATCTTGGGATGAAATGAGGGCCGATCTTAGAAAGATCTACACACCCCAACCCAAACCTCTTCAACCAACCGATCTTTCACCCCCGACCCCAATTCCCACCCAAGAACTTCCCCGACCAAGCCCAACCCAAGTCCACCCATGTTCACCACCCCGAGAGTACCATGCACTGACCATTATCACTCCACCCACCATAGACTATCCTACCCCATTATCCTTGGAAGTTGTGGCCCACACACATACCCAAGTGGATGCCAATCCGAATTCACCTCCCACCATAGAGAACATCCTAGACCCCCCACTTCCACCCACCTCTCCTAGTTCGGGTCCTCATGAGTCGCACACCCTAACCATGAATGAGTCCATACTCCAATGGCTTAAGCAAGGCCCCACCATTCCTAGCTCACCACCTTACCTCTCACCCTTGGCATATCAAGTCCAAATTGTGCCCACCCGGTCTTCCCATGTCACACTTCAAACCTCCTACTTTGTGGAAGGCTTAGGGGACCTAGTGGACTGTTTACAATGGCAAGTCTACCTGACCAATATGCTAGCCATAGGACCATTGGAGTCAAGCCCCATCTACTCTAGTGGACCCTTCCTAGCTTACCCCGCCACCGGTTCCATCACCTCCATCTACACTAGTGGCCATTATACGAGTGAAATCCTCCTCTTTCTCCCCAAGGATGAGAAACTAATCTTGGCCCACTTCCCACCCATCAAGATTCTAATTGCTTTAATTGGCCAACCCACTAGAGACCTTGGCCCAATTATCTTGGAGGAGGATGACTCACCGTTTGGGTACCTTGAAGACATAGAGTGCCACCCTCTAGGAAGACCTTTCCACTACCCTTTTGATCCCTTCCTATGGGAGCCTAGACCCCTATGTGACCCAACCACCTTATCCAACACCCACCCTTTCCTACCCTCACCCACCGATGAGCCCAACCTTCTCCTCAATTTGGAGTTTCTTATATTGGGTAGAAAGCCAAGCCCTCCCCTCATGGCCGACCCACTCACCAAGAACATTGGCCCAGTTATCATGAAGAGGGATGACTTAGCACCTTTTGAGGACCTTGAGGACATAGAGCTCCTCCCCCTTGGTAACTCATTTTATGATCCCTATGATCCATTCCAATGGAAGTCCAAAAGCCCACACATAGGAGACATCTTTGGCACAAGAATGCATAAGTATTGGCATACAAAATCACTTGACATGATTCATAAGTTGGGTCCATTCATCCATATCATCCACATGTCTAGTAGGAAGCATGAGTGGTCCATATTCGGATGTAATGGTCCACCTTCATTCATCATGAGCCTTAAGCATGATAGGAGCATTCTTGGATGTCCGGGTCCCTCGGCATTTGTCACCCCCATCCATGACCGGATCACCTACGGATGCCCCGGCCCTCCAACCTTTGTTAGGAAGTCCATGCATGATAGGGCCACATTTGGTTGCCCCGGCCCACCAAGGCTCATCAAGGTTCATATGGCATCATGGCATGATAGGTCCATCTATGGATGTCCTGGTCCACCTTTATCCACACACATTTCCACACACCCACCACCCCGTAGTGCATGGCATGTGTATCCAAGCAAGCATTTTGCAACGAACGGTGAGGTTCATATTGAGCGGGCAATAGCTCGTAAGCGCCACTTGGGATTCCAAGTAGGCAACTTGGTAATGGTGACATTGGAGTGGCTCTACCCTAGGGCTATCTCCAAACCGAGGGCACGAGGACTTGGACCTTCCATGTTTCGAGTGACTTTGACACCCTGGCTTACGGGTTGGATCTTCCGATGGGATTTTGGGATATACCCTACTTTTCACGTGGCCGATCTAGCACTCTTTAAGGGCACCGCGGTGGATCCCAGTGAGAACCTTGAGCCTACCCCCACCTTTGTGAGTGACACCCTCGGAGAACCTCCACATATCAGCTTGAGAGTCCGACGTGTGCACACGGAGGCAATACTAGGCAAGCAGGGTACCATCGCCAGTAAGAGGGTGTGCCCGAGCCACCTTGAGAGGATGAAGAGTCGTCCCCCGGCTAAGGATGCGAGGTTGAGTTTGGAGGTTGTGGCTCGCGCGGAGCTGCAGTGGAGGACCTCTCCCCTGGCGGACCCATACTCGACGGAGTCGAGTTCTTCGCACCCCGGGGGTATGATGGGGGCATCTCTCGCCCTTCACATTTTTCCACAGCTTTGATTGCTCGCCAGCATAGCGCCATTGTGTCCGTCATATTTTTCTGAGTCGAGTCATGTAATTTTCATACTTTATTTGAGTCATGTCATTATAATTTTCCCTTTATTTGAGTCATGTACCTAGGTTAGTGAGTCATTTTCCTATGTTAGTTGTCATATGGTTGGTTTGATAGGCTAATGGGCCCAGCTAATGGGCTAGGCCCAGGGGCGCCCCTCCCTTGGACTGCTTTGGTCATTTACTTGTTTGTCAGGGCTATTTTGGTCTTAGGAAAAGTATGGAGTCTATAAATAGTCCCTCCCCTCTCTCATTTGTAACAACCTTTTATGATCAATTTAAATCAAGTGAGTTCTAGTGTCATATTGGAGTAGATTCTCCAAACCTCTCTCTCTCTCTCTCTATTGGGGTGGATTCCCCTTCTCTCTTTATCTCACTTCTCTCTCCTCTCTCTCTCTCTTCAAGGAGGAGGGCGCCACTTTCTCTCTCCTCTCCCCCCTCTCTCTCCTCCACATCATCAATTCTCTCTCTCTCCCCCTCATTACTCATCCTCCCAACTACCCCACCCTCATTACTCCACCCTAGTTCCAAGAGACCTCCCCCCCAATCCCAACTCCACCACCCAACCACCACCTACTCAACTCCCTTCCCTAAGCACCCTCTCATCTTTCAAGGGAGAATTCCCCACTTCCCAAGCACCCCTTCCCTTTCCCAACACAACCCTTCCCATCCCCAAAGCCCCATTAACCACATTGGTCCATTTTCAAATTTTGGAGAGAGATCTCTCCTTCTCTCTCCCCCACCCATCCCAAATTCGCAACTCCCCTCTCACCAACTGTAAACACCACCTTCCAGACCCCATTCTCCCCCATCCACACCTTGGAACACCCCCTCCTAGACCCCCTCACAGCCAGGGCTCTCCCCACACTCATCCACCCCCACTTCCCCTCCCATATACCCCATTTCCCCCCACCATCTTCAACCTACAGTTTTCAGTCCGCAGGCAGCGGAGGAGTGCCCAGTTGCAGAGGCTGCCACATCTTCACCTAGAAGCTTCAGAGGGCATACCATATATCGTTGGAAGCGTCTCCCAGTCAGCTTTCCAACGGTGGTGGTCCCGCCGACTTCCAAGATCGGAACTGTTCGGAGGAGGCGATCTACCACGACTGCGCAAGACTTCTCAGGCAGAGGACCATAGCCAGAGTGAAAGATCAACAGTGGCCTTCCTACAGGGAATCTGAGCAAGAGTTCTTCATTAAAAGTCTTCTATTCTTAGTCTTCTTTCATCTCCAAAAAGAAGAGCTCAATTTGGCATCCGTAACCAGGAGTTATCAATTTTCTCCCCCGGGTGCGGGTTCTGCTTCCCCACGGTCTGCACCGACCTCTCATCAGAGTTCATAGCCCACTGGTCTTCTCCGACAACGTTTGGATTCCCCGCTAGTTTTACTTCGAAGAGGACTCGTCAACGGTTCCAACGGCTCTGGAGGCACCTGATTCTGAGTTCGGGAGCGGTCTTGGCATCCTCTTCTTCCTGCTGTTGGAAACCTGAAGCAGCCAGTTCCGAGAAGCTACCACCCTGTTCAAGCCTCCACCCAGACCAGCGTTGGGGCCAGAAGAAATAGGAAAAATTCAGTCGTTTTTCCGTTCCAGTTACAAAGAATTCCCCACTGGTCCCGTCATCAGCAAAAATCAGGAGAGGTCACAGAGGTGCCATCTTCAACTGCTGGTCCCTGATTCCAGAACGTGGACAGATTCGGCATCGGCTTCCTTTCATCACTTCTAGCTCGAATTCCCCTCCCCGCTTGGCCGGCTGAAGGCCCCTCCCTGTGTGGAGGTAGTGTTTGGATGTAATCATTATCTTCCCTTCCCCACGATCCCCCCCCTTGCATGGGGTGTAGTTTTGTAAACATTTGAGCAGGTTGAAGCTTCACCGGCGCGGCGTTCGGGTGCATACCCACGCCTCCCCGCTCGCCATCGTCTCCGGCCGGGATCGGCGTCTTCATGCTGATCTGGTGAGCTTCTGGACCCCTCCCTTTGTTGGTAGATCTTGCTTAATTAGTATTGCTTCTTAACTCCATCGGACGGTGAGTGAGCGCCCGTTCCAAACTTGCTTATGTTTGAGTGGTCACCGCAGGTGAGTTGTGAGAGTAACCCTTCAACCCATACCTTCGGCGTGCTGACCGCCCATGAATTTGGGCAACCCTGGCCCCTTAGGGGTCCTCCCCAAGTCAGTCATATCCTTGAAAACCACCGGTCCAACCTCGGACCCTCACCCCATTGCCGGTCCACCTACGGACCCAAGTGTGCCAAACGCGAGTGAGTCCGCTTGTGTGATATTGCCTAGTCGTTGCGTTTGCTTGCCACTTAGGTCCCAGTTCGTGTCACATCACTATGATTGTCTTAGAGTGTTGGATGGGTGTTAGGCTGAAATTTCCACCCAAGGAGGATGTGCCATCAGCTAGCCGCATATTTGGGAGCCACCCACTCTTCTTCATTGGAGGAGCATCCGGATTTTCTCAACAGGTTGAAGGCCAGACCGCGGATAAGAAGACAGGGGACGATTGGCGCCTCTTCCTCAACACCATGCCAATTGACAAATTTGAGGTGCGACCATGGGCACTTCAAGGCACTGCTCTTAAACTACCCCGACGCCTGGGCCTAGACCTCCAGCTAGTGGGAAACACCACCTTGGCGCTCTACAACCCCCACCAGTGCTACTTACAAGTTGGACTTCCTTGCACTATGGTTCCAGCACTATCTCACTTCTCTCCCCTTCAAGCTAGGAATATTGGGGCCGAGGAGGATGAGCAGACGGTCTGGAGCGCCTTGACCATGTGAGAGATCAGCAGAATCCGTACCCTGCAGGTGGAAGTGACAGAGAATGAGGAGGATTACTGTGCTTACGTGAAGGCACTACGCAAGATCCAGCCCTACGCGGACGGGAAATTGAATGTAGCTTGAATTCCATGATCATGTATTTTATTTTATTCAGAGAATGATGTATCATGACCCTTGAGTGAATAAAAATAAAAGGATTTATTGGACCTTTGTTTTTGAAATTGTTCCCTTTTGGCATGAATAATCAGATAGAGCAGAGTTCTCTATTTGGAAAAAAATGCTCCACCAAAGGACCGCCAGGATCGCCTAACGGTCTGGCGATAGACGGCAAGGGGAAGAGGCACAAGAAAACTTTGTATTTTTTACCCTCGAGTGAGGTATGCGGTCGCCATTAGACCGCCAGAAGGATCCTAACAGTCTATCAAAAGACAGTCAGGGGGAAGGAACAGAGAAACCTGAGTGTTTTGGTTCTCGGGTGAGGGTAACGGTCACCCTTTGACCGCTAGAGGGTTCTTAACGGTCTAACAGAAGATCGCAAGGGAAATAGAACAAAGAAGCTTGCGAGTTCTTGGGCATTGCAACATGTTCATGCGCATACTAAAATATTGAAACAAGTTAGATCCGTTCTTAGGCCCAACCCCTTGCTTGTAGCAAGTTAGAAATGACCAATTCTTTATATTTGCTCAAGGGGTGGAGCCTTATTAAATAGGCGAAGACACAATATGAATAAATGCAATGCATGCTATGAAATACAGAAGATGGTGTGAATATGTTTATTTGGATTTTCGAAGTATTAAAAAATGTCTTTTTTAATATCTGAATTTTTTGGCTTTTGAAATATTTATTTTTTTAGCTTTTTTGAAATATTTGATTTTTTTTGCTTTTTGAAACTAGTTCCGCCTCGGCAACGAGGGTCCTGCCTATTCCACTAAGAATCCTGAGAGGTTGGCGTGCATTAACGGTGACAATTCCTGATCGAGCCGACCTCATTCATATAACGGTGCCTCTCCTATGGCCATACCCTAGGTATGTTTCAGCCTTTCGAGGGAGAGAGAAGAGTAGTTGGAGGCAAGCGTAGCGTAAGGATAGAAGTTTTAGGGCTCAGATTCCTCCCATGACGACCCGGTTGGAGACTCGGTCTGTTGCGCCGGGGCTTTGTGTCCATCATTGAACCTTTATCCACTCTAGGCATGTATACGGCTGAGCTTATAACATCCCGCAGGGAAACTGTACTGCCACTCTTTTCATGCCTAGTTCAATATCCTATTCTTCTTTGGAGCAATTTCACGTTGTACTTTGTGCTTTTGATAGACATGTTGGCTTTTATCTTGGTACATGCTCCTTTTTCTTTGATTGATCTGATTTTTTTTCTTTTTTCTTTCTTTTTTTTCTTTCTTTCTCTTGTGGAATCAGGTCATAATGGACTGCTCCTATTTGAGACCTCCTCTTGTTAGGGTGTCTAGGTTGGTCATCTCCCCCATATTCACCCCTTGCCCCTACACTTGGCCGAAGAGAGAAAAGCGGGGACTTTCACTTCCCCTAAGCATGGCCAAAGGAGAGACGGTGTCACATAGTAGAGAGAAACCTGACCAGAAATGCCGTGTAGTGTGTGATTACTATGCTCGGGGTCCTCTTTCGTGATCGAGGGGAGAGATGCCTTGCCGCCAGGCTGTTACTAGCTTGACTCTAAGGGTAAAAGCGCTTAAGATGCAACCCATTCCAAGCGTGAGACAACTCCTCACCTTCCGCGTTGATTAGACGATATGCATTCCCTCGATAAGCCTCTTTAACGACGAACGGCCCTTCCTAGTTAGGTTGCAATTTAGAACTAGGACCTCGAGACCTGATAAATTTACGTTTCAAAATCATATCACCTATTTGGAATTTACGCTCAATTACCTTCTTTTGAAAATAATGCGAAACTCTCTTTTGATAAATAGACACGTGATCGGCCGCATTCATCCTCTTCTCATCCAAGAGTTCCAACTGGACGAGCAACGTCTCTCGACGCTCGTCGAGATTAAGTTGCTTGTCAAGCTGCACCCTTAAGGAAGGGATCAAAATCTCGTATGGGAGTACCGCCTCCATCCCATAAGTGAGAGTATAGGGTGTTTGCCCCGTAGGAGTACAGACGGAGGTACGATAAGCCCATAGAACTTCTATTAATCATTCAGGCCAATCAGTAAATTTATGAGATTCGCATGTTTTCTTTATAATTTTAAGAAGGGTTTTATTAGTGGCCTCGGCTTGACCGTTGCTTTGAGGATAATAGGGAGATGAATGATGCAATGTAATATTGATCTTCTTATTGAGGTCCTGGAGCTCTTGTGAGATGAATTGGGGCCCATTGTTGGTGACGATACTGCTTGGCACTCCGAACCGCGAGATGATGTTCTTTAGAATGAAGCGGCACACTGTGGAAACTTTGATCTCTGCGTACGTTTCTGCTTCGGCCCATTTGGTGAAGTACTCAGTGGCGGTAAGAATGAAAGATTTTTGCTTGGTCTGAGAATTGGGATCACCTAGCGGGCCTACAATGTCGAAAGCCCACATAGAGAATTGCCAAGGAGCAGAGAGAGGATGGTGAGATGAAGCAGGAGCATGCATTTTATCAGCATGGAGTTGGCATTTAAGACACCTCCGGGCATAGAGGGAGCAATCTTCCTCTAGAGTGGGCTAATAATAACCCTGCCTAAGGATATTCTTTGCTAGAGCCTGGCCATTGACATGACCTCCACACTCGCCTGAATGGGCTGCTTCAGCCACCTTCTAAGTTTCATCATCATCTAGACACCTCATGAGCATTCCATTGAGAGCGCGCCTGTACTATTCTCCAGCTATGATAGTGTACCTCGAAGCGGCTCTTCTAATAGCCTTACGCTATTTGGCATTTTCCCCTTCTGGGAATGATCTGTTCTTACAATACAGCTCAATTTCATGATACCATGGTAACTCTTCTTCTTCCAAGATCTATTCTAATTCTGTCAAAAAAAACTTCCTTCAAATCTTTCTTCTCAGCCTTCCCTTCTACAGCCTTGCTAAGGTTGTCAAACCAAGGATCCTGAAGAGAAGGGGCGTCCAATCTCTGGACGATGATAGTCTCAATACTCTGACTGAGAGGAAAGGACAGAGAGGAAGCAAGCGACGCTAGAGCATCAGTGAGGATATTCTGAGATCGAGGAGTGTGGATGTAGTTTAATTTGCGAAATTGCCTTGCCAAGAGAGTGACCAAATCCTGATATGGCTTGATCTTCAGGTCACGAGTGCGGTAAGTGGACAGAACTCGACGTAAAATAAGTTGAGAGTCTCCTATGATGTTTAAATAACGCGCGCCTAAGAGATAGGCGTGCTTCAATCCGGCTAGGAGAGCTTCGTACTCAACAATGTTGTTGGTAGTAGGAAAGCGGAGCTGATGTGCAAAGGGAATCGTCACCCCTTCTAGAGTGAGGAGAATGACACCTATCCTTCAGCCTTGAGAGTTAAGCGCACCATCAAAGTGTAGAGACCAGAAGGGATGATGAGTAAGAACAGCGAGATGCTCATCCGGGAACTCTTTTTAAATAGAGTCAGTGCAGGGAATAGAAAGATGGGCTAGATGCTCAGCGATGGCATATCCTTTGATTGCCTTCTGAACGACGAATGTGATATCAAACTGAGAGAGGAAGCTCTGCCATCGAGCTAACCTCCTAGAAAGGACGGGCTTTTCTAGGAGATAGCGGATTGGGTCCATTCTAGAGATCAGCCTAGCCTGGTGGGCTAGGAAATAGTGCTTCAGCTTCTGAGCTATCCAAACTAATGCGGCACAAGTCTTCTCCATGATAGTATACTTGGCCTCTGCCGGGTTAAACAACCTAGAGAGGTAATAAGCTGCCCGCTCTTTGCCTTCATCATCCACTTGTGCTAGGACAGCTCCTAGGGAGTCCTCATTGACAGAAATGTATAGGATTAGGGGTTTCCCAGGGACAGGAGGCTATAAAACCGGGGGATTGGACAAATAAACCTTTAAATCTTCGTAGGTTTTTTGACAATCTTCATTCCACTCAAATTTGACCCCGCCTTTATCAGTTCATAAAACGGGCGGCACCTCTGAGAATGTTGGGATATAAATCTTCTAATAAACTACAAGCGTCCAATCAATCCTCGGAGTTCCGTGATGTTCTTAGGCGGTGGCATGTCCATGATAGCCTTAGCTTTATTAGGATCAATTTGAATCTCCCGTTTGCTAACTATGAAACCTAGCAGCTTCCCTGAAGATACTCTGAATACACATTTCTTGGGATTCATCTTCAGCTTATACTCCCTAGCTCTCTTAAGCACCTTGGCCAGAATAGCGGGGTGTTCCTCCTTGGTTTTTGACTTCACCAAAATATCATCCACGTAAGCTTCCATATAGACATGCATCATATCGTAGAATATAGCCATCATTACCCTTTGATAGGTGGCGCCAGCATTCTTCAATCCGAACGGCATTATCACATAGCAATAAGTGCCCTAGGGCGTGGTGAAGGAGGTTTTCTCTTGATCTTCTGGAGAGAGACGGATCTGGTTATAGCCTGAATAACCATCCATGAATGATAAAGCTTCATACCCGACTGTGTTATCTACTAACACATCTATATGAGGCAGCGGGGAATCATCCTTGGGACATGCGTTATTTAGATCCCTGAAATCAATGCAAATTCACACCTTTCCATTCTTCTTGATGACATGGACTATATTTGTCACCCACTGGGGATATAGAACAACTCGAATAAACCTGGCCTTATGCAATTTATCAACTTCTTCTTTCATTCTCAAGGTCATGTGGGGGTGAAATCTCCTTAATTTTTGTTTCACGGGTGTTGCCCCTGACTTAAGCACAAGTCGATGTTCCACCAAAGAGGGGTCAAGACCTGGCATGTCCTCATATGACCAGGCAAAAGAATCGTTGAACTCCCTCAAAACCTTGATCAACTCCTCTTCAACCTTATGAGGGAGATTCGCAGAAATAAAGATAGGTCTGGGATCCTCATCAGTTCCCATAATAACTTCCTTTGTAGGTTCATCCACTGCCGACGATGGCTCATCGAACCTCTTCAAACCTTGTGCATATAAGTCGGCAGTGCCATCTGCATCGCCGTCCTTAAGATCGACCGGGTCTTTTTCATCCACGACTTCATAAACACCTAATTCATCATTGCTCCACACCCCGTCTTACTCCTCATCTTCTTCTAACATAATCACTATCTCGACGAAATTTGGGCATTTGAGAAGAGCATGACATAGTTGAGCTAGATCCTGTAAAAACCTATCGAGAATAGATTTGGAATGAGGTGCCGGCGAGCGCGGCTCAGGTGTGGAGGAAGCATTGGATGCACTAGAATGAGACCCTACTTCTCTAGACCTAATAGACTCCACTTCCTTAGACTCGACAGACCCTAAACCCAACCTAGGAGAGAGGAAGTCTAATGGAAGGGAAGCAGGGGCCTCATGCCCCTGGGAGGAGGACAGACGGAACACAGCATAATCTTCCATTGAAATCTCCGTTTCAAAATTGACATTTTTTTGGAGATCAGTGGAGAGCACGCAACAAGATGGAGAGGAAGGAGGAGGAAGTGCGAGAGGGTAAATGGACGGGCAGAAGATATTGAAGAAGGGATCAGGGGAGGAGAACCACATACTTGAGAGATCAATGGGTGGGCAGCGCCCACACTGACAAGTTACAATCAGAAATTCAGTTGGTGTTTCTAGCAACAAAGGATCAATCATAACAGGAGGTGAACGGGGTATGAAATCCATCTTTTGGAAAAGAGACATCAAACGGGAAGGAGACCAAGTGAAAACAATGGGTGAGCTCCCCTTTTCCCGCGGACGGTAAGCCGACTTTCCTTGCATGTATTGCACAAGTCGCACCTCTGGATTTCTTGGATGGTCCTCTTCAAAGAACATTCTTGCAAAAGCTTCACCGAAATCAACCATATCATCAACGGGCCCCTTAGGCAGCAACGGCGGGCCAGAAACTGTGCAAGCAGTATCTTCTTTCTCGGTTTGACTTGGCGGGGTAGTGAAAGTACCTGGCTGCAATGGCCCCCTAACAAAGTGCTGACGGTAATCCCAAGTTAACAGTAGCGCATCACTTAGGATAGATAATGAGGACTCTCGATAACCGAGGCCCCTTTTGCTCATTTTTCTACCCCTGGGGACCGGCTTGGTCCACCCCTGTAGCTGAGCGCCAAGACCTCCCCACAGCTGATAGCCTAGCTTCAATATGATCTTCCCACCTTTAGAATCCCTTATCTGGGGCTTCATTCTAGCATCCACATGTGCGATGGCTGGCTTGCATGGTGCATATGCCCAGGTAAAATCAAGGTCGAGCACCGAGATAACCGGCCGACTATTGGGCCAGAGTGTTGGTAAGATCTTCTCTGAAATGGCTTCGACTGACAAAACCATGGAGACGCTTTTGACTTTCACCACCCTCCCTTGAAAAGGGAATTTAAGGCATTGATGAGCAGTGGATGGTACAACATTGAGATTGTCAATGCATGGTCCACCCAGAATAGCTTTGAACATGGGGTCGATGTCGAGCACATAAAATTCAATGGCCATTGTCAGTGGCCCGAGTTCAGCCTGAATGGTGACTACCCCGTGACATGGCCTCCTTGAGTTGTCATATGCTGCAATGGTAGTCGGGGTAGGCCTTAGTAGATCTTCTGAAATGTTGCATACCCTTAGAGTGCTGAGAGGACAGACATTGATAGAAGCCCCGGTGTCCACTAATGCCGTGTCTATGCTTACTTTGTTCAAAATGATAGAAATGCATAGCGGCATTTGAAGAGCCTCAGGTGGTGCTAGCTCGGTCTCTGAAAATGTAATGGCTGGCCCCTTGGAGATTGTAGCCAGGGCGGTTGGTAGACTGTCCACTGCCATATCTTCATTGACTATAACTTTCTGTAGAAAATCCTGTAGTGCGTCTTGGTGAAGCTTAGACCGCTTAATCAATTCTAGCACTGAAATTTTTACGGGCATCCGATCTAGATGATGTAACAGATCATATTATGTACCTGGCAGCGGATCTGCCTCCTCCTGATCGACAGCCTGTTGCGAGGATTGGAGATTGTGTGTGGATGCACTAGTGGTAGGGTAGTTTCGATGGAACAAACGCCCGCTTTTTAGGGTCAGATTCTGAGCCGGTGTGGCATTAGATGGGCTTATGGTGGGTGGTCTGATGGGCCCGATGGGGTGGATAAGAGGTGTAGGGGTAGGCGTAGTGGAGACGCTAGTGGTAATGGGGGTAGTTGTGGTGGTGATGGGTCGTGTTGGGAGGATAACTGGTGAAGGGTTGGATGGTGGTGCGGCGATGACAGGCGGTGTGGGCACTTGCGAGGGAGAAAGGATGGGTGGAATGGGAACTTGCGGGGGAGTGAAGGTATGCAGAAGGATGAGGGGTTTGTGAAGAACAACAGAAGTGGGCGGTGTAGTGGTGGTGGCTTGCTGATTTGGCGAGAGGATGACGAGGGTAGAAGGTGGAGGAGGGTTGCAATAGGTATGGTGGAGGGCCATGAGTTGTTGGATAGAAGATTTGTCATCATAAGACCACCCGGCGTCGGGAGCCGGGCGTTGAACAAGGTTAACCTGAGCCGGTGCCGGTGGCTGATGTTGTGGAGCGGACAGATGATTTGGCATAGGGTTTTGATGGATCCCCCGATCCTACATAGGATGCTGCTGTTGTGGCTGTAACTATGGCTATGGCTGCAGTGCTTGCTGCATTACTTGCTGCCTCGGCACTTGCCTTCTCTTTTCTTTATCTCGGTGATAACTTTGTGCATTTCTTCCCAGTCTATGCGCTGCCCTTCATGTAGATCATAGACAAAATCCCTGAACTGGTAGCAAGTCTCTATCGTGTGCCCGGGCTTCCGGTGAAACATACCATATCTGGACTGATCGATGGCCGAGTTCCAACTAGGCCATTCCGGAGGAAGTTGGAGTGCACCAATGGATATGAGAGCCAAGAAAATGTCCGGGAGGGACTCGGGCAAAGGAGGGTACTGCGCCCTCTTTGGAGCTGGGCGTTTGGGTGTGTAGCCGTTAGGTTGAGGGACATTATGGTATTGTGGGGGTTGATGCGGTTGTTGAGGAGTGGGGAAGGTATTTTGCGGAGCGGGGAAAGCAGGCTGGGCATTTTGTGGAGCGGAGAAAATAGGTTAGGCATTTTGTGGAGTGGAGAACTGAGGGTTACGTGGGGGTTGTGGAAAGCAGTGCGTAGCGGATTGGTTGGGGAAAGGGAATGCAACGGCTTGCACTTGCTCATTGGTTTGGACTCCTTCGGTGACGGCCCCCTGAGGCTTTCTATTATATTTAGGCTTTTGGGCCTTAAAGAGGGAGTGAATGGGGGAGTCCTTAAACTGGGTCTGGATAAACCTCGCCCGACTGTATAACTGGTGCATATTGGTGATATCATTCATGGCCAAGATGTTGTGGAAGGTAGGTGTGGCATTAGAGATGAGCAACTTGACCTTTTCTTCCTCAGGAATATGACCGGGCACACGAGCAGCCATATGCGTCCATCTGTCAGCATAAGTAGAAAGTCCTCGTCAGCCTTCATTTTCTCGGCTACCAGATTTGTGAAAGAATATTCCGGCTGACCCGATCTTGAAACCTCTAAATAAATTTCTCCTTGACAACTTTGAAGCTCTCAGCATCTTCTAGTGTCAAAGCATAAAACCACTCCAACGTGACTCCATCCAGTGATCGGCGAACAAATATGCCATGAGGCGATCATCGTGTTGGAATTGCGCTGATTCATACATGAAATCCCTCACATGAATATATGGGTTGCTGTTCCTGTCATACTTGCGGTATGTGGGGAGCTCAGATTTAGGAGGGAACCGGATATTGTGAAAGCTACGAATGGGAACATCTGCCAAAGACTACGGGCCGACTCACTTTTAAAGAAAGTCGAGTTGTTACTGCATGGCAGCCCACTTATCAAGGAGTTCCTGCTCTCGAGATGGAGTATGTGGAGTAAAGGGTGCGGGCTGAAGGCGAGGATCCGAAGGATAGACGGAAGAAAGGGGAGCCCATAAGAAGGATATTGGGCCGACGGATGACCCGATTTGGCATAATCATGGGCCACCCCATGCTGAGGGCGGACAAAATCGACCGGGCCCACAAGGACTTGGGGCACCGAGAGAACGGACCTATAAGGATCAAACTGGGTAGATGAGGGAAGAGCGGTCTTCCCTTTATCAAGGACGTGATGGGCCGAACCAGAGGACTGGCCCGCCTCCAGATGGGAAAAGCGAAGGACCCTTGGTTGGACCGGGGTAAGATCAATAGGAGCAGGAGGAACACCGGGCCCATCAACCCTAGATTTGGAGATGGAGGTAGCGGGTGGACCTTGTGAAGTAATGGAGGATGGGGTGACTTGTCACGTCCCGAGCCTTTTATTACAGCGGAAGACTAGCTCGAGGAACGTGAACAGCCAGTATGGTAAGCCTCTTGTAAACAAGAATGATCAGAGCGCAAGACAATCACACACATAAATGCAATTGCACAATATTTACTCAAACTTCAACTTTCATTAATAATCAAATCAAATATTCAAATACAATCACTCTTTCAACTTTCTTCATCATACTAGACTCAAGAAATAAGAAAATTACATAAACTCAATCTAAACAATGTAGACTTCCTAAGTCTTCACTTATTCTTCATTCACTCTCGGACCCGCTATTTGAACGTTCTGAATACGATCCTGACTCACTTCCATCTCCTGAAAAGATTGGAAATAGGTAATGAGCACACTTGCCCAGTAGGTATCTTCGCATCAACATGATTAGCAATGTTTAAATAATTAGCATTTTAGCTCTAAAGAAATAAGGTAAAATCATGCGAATGCGATCAATCACGCGATTAAACCAAAGTAACACGATGATCATGTAAGATAGAATGAGCAAGTATAAACTATCAAGAATGTAACAAGAACATGATATGGCCTTTCATGAACAAGAATGTAACGAGAATGTACTAGCAATACCACGAAGTCATCACCCAAACATCTTTTGCTTATGAGCAAGTATTTGGTGAATTTCTGTGGAATATCATGTATCAAGCAAGAAAGTCATGTACAAGTATTTTCATGATGCCCGTGGATCTTCACTTATTTATAGAGAAAGTACTCCCGGTGCAATGCGACGCCAGTAGCATCATACCCCATGATTTATATTAGTATGTTTCCGGCAATCAACCGAGGGGACTAGTATAGAGCCCTTGAACACAATCAGTGCTCGATCCCATCTTCAAGTATAAATCAAGCTACTTCCACGTTTCAAGCAATAAAGTATGGCCAATAATATAACAAGTTCAAATAAATTCATGATAATAATAGTTCAATGAATGAACGCTTCAATTAAGAAATGCGAGTCAAGAATGACTTAAAACAATGTTATGCTTATGGAAATAATTCGGCAGCATAACGGTACATTCCTTATTTTCCATAAATTAAAATTAAGTATCTTGAACAATATGACAAGTCCTAGACCATCAATAGTCTATCTAGGAACTTTGGAATATCAACCCTTGGGTCAAACCTCGGGTTAAAACACTCAAGAACTGTGACGGTCAATCAATGGGCCGTTACATGATCGTGACGGTCTATCATTGATCCGTTAGAATGGCTGAATCCAGAAATAAATAAAACAGACTTAGTAAATGTGACGGTCATATATTAGGCCGTTATATGAGCATGATTGTCTAATATGGATCCGTTACATATCTAGAACCAGAAACTTCAATAGTGCTTTCTAACAATTGGGCTTTCATAGTACAACCAACTCGACGTCCTAGTGAGAATCCCAGGCTCGCGGAGAATTACGGAGGCCTTGAAACAAGATTTCCTAGTCCATTGGAAGGAATATCCAATAGAGAGGTCCTCAAGTTCAAGAATATGTTCCTATAGTGCAAAGTGTGAACTAATGGTCATATACCGGAATATATGCCATGTACTTAAAGAAATGACTCTATAAAAGAGAAAAGAATGTGTAACGATGTGGAACCATGATAGAGCTTCGTCAATACACTACTGAAAATCATAGTTTAAATTCAAAACTATAGAGTTTAGGCAATGAAATTAGCATACTTAAAATAACTCAAGATGCTTTAAACATGCAATTTCCTATCAAGAATCAATTAATAAACTCAAGGTCATGAAAACATGTCAAAACTTAGATAACTAGGCTTATTTATAAGTAAGTTTGACTGTCCTTAGTCCTGTCTTGGGTTGACAGAAAATAGCACTCTGACGGTCTAAGACTGACGCGTTATACATCTGTGATGGTTTATCGTGGGGCCGTTACAGTATTGTGACGCACTGACTTTGGTCCGTCAGAGATAACAGAGAAATTCAAATATAACAGAGGGTGTGACGGCTGATCGTAAGGCCGTTACAATCATGTGATGGTCTTACCTTAATCCGTCAGAGCTTCTGCTGACAGGATATATAAGGTAAAAGACTGAAATATGTCATGGCTGGAAGTCAAAATACTTAGAATATTCCAGTAATGAGAAATGAAATATAGAGGCTATCTAGATGCATAGGTTGCAGTGATTTGAATAAGATAATATCTTTTATCTTTGATTAAGGCTCAAGACATGCATGTATGCATAGGTCAAACTAAAACATGAATTTATGATCTAGAATGCATGAAATCAATCAAAATCAGAGGGCTTTTATCCCTAACATGATGTTCTTACCATTCATGAGATGACCTACCTCTTTTCTGGACTTTAATCTTCCAATTTGGGACTGCAAGTCACGCCCTAATCCTTCCCTTCTTGTGAATTTACAGCAACTTCACGTCGCTCTAACTCCTCAACCTCTTGACCTAAGGACGTGAAAATATTAGGGTAAGAAGATGAAACTAAGGGGAACAAAAAGTTCTAAAGAATCAAACCCTAAATACCTCGTTTTGATGATCTAATTCCCTGATCTTTAGCGGACCTTTTGTCTCAGATTCTTGAGTTGCTAAGGTCGTACCAGCAACTTTGGAAGCTTCTAACTTTTTGTGTAGTTGATCTCCTAGCACGAAATTTTGAGAGCTATTAGTCTAAAGTATTCTAAACAAAAAGTTCTAAAGAACTTACCCGAAATTATGACTCCTTACCTTGATTCCACGCGAGCCAAAGTAGGGGTCGCGCAGGTCAAAACTAGATCCTATTTATAGGGTTTTTACTAGGGTTTGAGGATTAGATCGATTTTAGAGTCCTTGTTAAAAATTAGATCAACTTTTAAGAGTCCTTAACACCTCTACTAGTCTTCCCATCTCGATCCCTAAGAGATAAACTAGTAAAAATCCAATCTTTTTGCTTGTTCTTTCATTCACGGAACTAACAGAGCGTAACGGTCGGAGGTAGGCACGTTACCTGACTGTGGCGGTCGCACGATAGACCGCTACATCCCATGTGCGCAGAATTCAATAAAATTCAAACTCTTTTGTTTATTTATCCACATAATTATCTAATAAATGAGTATTTATCCTTAAAATTCATGAATATGCTAAATAATATTCTAGAATATGTGTCAAACTTAATGGGCTTGGTCCTTAAACGTATTGGGCTTCAATTCATTTATTAATCTATTTTGGCCTATATAATTTCCTAATAAATTCCAAAAAAATTCTATAGAAATTATTTATATAAATTTTGGGGCACTACACCCTCCTCCACTTAGAAGAATTTGGTCCCCAAATTCAATATATATATAGATTGTGGAGAGTGTACTTACAGTTGAATAGTTCCGAGAATCTTTTTCACATGGATTCTTCTGTTTCCCAAGTTGCTTCGGTCGGCCATGATTTCTTCCATTGAATCTTGACCATAGGAATAACTTTATTCCTTAGTTGACGCACTTTCCGTTCCAGAATCCTTATTGGCGTTTGCTCGTACGTTATATCCTTCTGAATCTCCAAATTATCATAAGTGATAACATGGTCAGGATCATATACATACTTTTTCAGCATAGAGACGTGAAATATGTCGTGAACTCTGCTAATTGTGGAGGTAAAGCTAGTCTATAAGCCACCTCGCCGACCCTTTCAAGAATTTCAAATAGGCCAATGAACCTTGGAGTTAGCTTGCCTTTGATGCCAAATCTCTGGAGAAATCTTGAGATACACATGGTCTCCTACTTGAAATTCCAAGTCACGTCTTCGATTATCAGCATAAGATTTGTGCCTATCTTGTACCATCTGCAATCTTTCTCGAATGAGCTTGATTTTCTCTGAAGAATCCCTGATAATGTCGGGGCCTAGAAATTACCTTTCTCCTATTTCATTCTAACATATTGGTGATCTACAGCTTTTTCCGTATAAAGCTTCAAAGGGTGCCATCTGTATGCTAGCCTGATAACTGTTGTTATATGCAAATTCTACCAGAGGCAAGTGATCATGCCAACTTCCTCCAAAATCAATAGCACAAGCCCTGAGCATATCTTCTACCACCTGATTTGTTCTTTCCATCTGACCATCAGTTTGTAGATGAAATGATGTGCTAAAATTCAATCTAGTCCCTAGTGAATGTTGTAGACCCTTCCAGAATTGTGATGTGAATCGGGGATCTCTATCAGATATAATAGTGATGGGGACACCATGTAATTTGACAATTTCTTTCATGTATAATGCTGCTAGAATATCCACAGACCATCGACTTTTTATTGGTATGAAGTGTACGAATTTAGTCAACTGGTCTATGATCACCCATATACCATCGTGTCCTCCTCTGGTCTTAGGTAAACCCATGATGAAATCCATCCCTATACTCTCCCATTTCCATTCGGAAATATTCAAGGGGTGTAATTTACCAGCGGGTCTAAAATGCTCTACCTTAACTTGTTGATAAGTGAGACAGCGAGACACGAAATTAGCTATTTCCCTTTTCATATTGGGTCACCAGAAATTTCTTTTGAGATCTTGATACATTTTTGTACCACCAGGATGAATGGTGTATTTGGAATTATGCGCTTCATCCAAGATCAATTTCTTCGTATCCTCATGATCCGGTACACACACTCGGCCCTTAAATAGCAATCTTCCGTCATTGGTAATAGAGAAATCCGGCCTATGTTCTATGTTAACTTTAATCTCCAGTAATACAGGATCATCATTTTACAGCTTGACCAGATCCTCTATCAATGTAGGCTGAGCTAAGATATTGGCTATGAAACAATCCTCTTCCTTCCTATCAATATCTAAGTTCAGCTGAGCAAATTGAGGAATAAGATTAGTCATACTAATCATAAGACTTGATAGCATTCCCATTGGTTTTCTGCTGAGTGCATCTGCTACAGCATTAGCCTTGCTAGGATGATATTGAATAGTAAAATCAAAGTCTTTGAGATATTTTAACCATCTCCTCTGCCTCATATTTAGCTCCTTTTGAGAGAATAAGTATTTCAAGCTTTTATGGTCCGAGTAGACCGTGAACTTCTCTCCATAGAGATAATGACGCCAAATTTTTAAGGCGAAAATAATAGCTGCCAATTTCAAATCATGCACAAGATAATTTTCCTCGTGACGTTTCAATTATCTTGAAGAATAATAGATTACCTTTCCATTTTGCATGAGGACGCACCCTAAGCCAATGCCGTACGCATCCGTATATACTTCGAATCCACCACCTTCCACCGGTAGTGATAGAATAGGAGCTGTAGTAAGATGATTCTTAAGAGTTTGAAAACTCTTTTCACATTCCTTGGACCAGAAAAAAGGATTTTCTTTTCTTGTGAGTCTAGTTAAAGGAACTGCAATCTTTGAGAAGTCCATAATGAACCTCCTATAATAACCAGCTAGACCCAGAAAGCTTCGTACTTCTGATACAATCGTTGGCCGGCTCCAATTTCTGACAGCTTCGACTTTAGAGGGATCCACAGCGATACCTTCTTTTAAAATAATGTGGCCTTGGAATGAAACTTCCTTGAGCCAGAATTCACACTTGTTAAGCTTGGCATAGAGTTTATGTTCTCTAAGTGTTTGCAAAGCTATTCTCAGATGTTCTTCATGTTCCTCTTTTATCTTGGGATATACCATGATATCATCAATGAAAATGACGATAAACTGGTCCAGATATGGCTGGAAGATACTGTTCATAAGTTGCATGAATGCTGCCGGGGCATTAGTTAACCCAAATGGCATTATCACGAATTCATAGTGGCCATAACGACTTCGAAAAGTCGATTTATAAATGTCTTCTTCTTTAATTCTAAGCTGATGATAACCTGATCTGAGGTCAATCTTAGAGAAATACTCTGCTCCCGAAAATTGATCGAAGAGCTCATCAATACGCGGCAACGGATACTTATTTTTAATTGTGAGTTGATTCAGTCACCAGTAATTTATGCATAATCTGAGAGAACCATCTTTCTTCTTGACAAATAGAACCAGCGCACCCCAAGGGGATGTGCTAGGTCTGATGAAGCCTTTGTCTAGCAATTCATGCAACTGCCTCTTTAATTCCTTGAGTTCTGTGGGGGACATCCTGTAAGGGGCTATAGAAACAGGTGCTGCTCCTAGAATGAGTTCAATAGTGAAGTTTACTTCCCTCTCGGGTGGTAAATTGGGTAATTCGGGTGGAAACACATCTAGGAACTCGTTTACAATAGGAATGTCTGCTAGGATGATTTCCTTCGATTTGGTAACAATGACAGAAGCAAGAAAGCTTCACATCCTTGCGAGATAAGTTTGCAAGCGTGAAGAGAGGATATGATAGTGGGATGTTTCTTATACTTGATGCCAAGGAAAGAAAACCTTGGAAGATCGGGTTTTCGAAAGGACATAATCCTATTTTGGCAGTTAATATCAGCATCATGATCTATAAGCCAATCTACCCCTAAAATGGCATCATAACCTTTCATGTCAAGGCATACTAAGTTTGCGAGGAGATTGTGACCTTCTACTATCACCTCACTATCAGGATAATATTCGGTAAGCTTAGTTCCAGATCCTAAGGGTGTGGTAATAGCAAGATCTGAAGGTAGAGGAACTGATGCAATTGATAATGTTTTGGCAAACGTAGTGGAGATAAAAGAATGAGAGGCACCAGTATCAAATAGCACAAATGCAGGACGAGAATAAATTTGAAGGGTACCTTCCATAAGTCCACCATCCTTGGGCGCTTCTTCTTCCTCTAGAACAGCGTTGAGGCGAGCCTGCCTCCTACGTCCACCACCAGACGGTTGATCCTTCATAAGGGGGCAATCTGGCATACGATGCTCCCTGCTTCCACAATGTAGACAAACACCAAGGCGCTTCCAACATTCTTCTGCCGAATGGTCAAACTTGTCACAAAATGTGCAAGCCGTGGCGACTTGCTCCTTCTCCTCCTTAATCTTCTTATTTTTCTGGGAACTTCCACCATTCCCGTTCCTGGATCTCTTCTTACTATCACGGCTTTTGTAAGGTTCTGTGATGCTGAATTTTTCTTTCTTATAACGCCGATCAGATCATCGACTGAACTCTTCTCCTTTTCCTTTCAATTTCTCAACCTTCTCTAAGGTCCTTTCACATAAATATGCATGTTGTACCATTTCCTCATAAGTACAGATGTTTTGGGTCCCGAGCTGCTGAACAAAACCGGGTCGTAACCCGTCCATAAACCGATTAGCCTTCAATAAATCGGTACTGATTAAATGCGGTGCATAGGCTGCTAGCCTGGGGAATTGAAGTTCATATTCCACAACTGTCATCATTCATTTTCAAAGAGAGGTGAACTCCATAGCCTTTCTTTCTTTCACATGCTCAGAAAAGTACTTAGCACGGAACAAAGTGAGAAAACCGTCCCATGTATGAGGTGCATCGGCCGGAGGTGCCGAAACCGACTTCCACCATGTACGGACATCTTTGTTGAGTTGGAAAGTTGCAAGACGCACCTTCTCTTGATCGGTGCATTGGATGACGTCAAATATACGGTTCATCTCATTGATCCAGTTCTCTGCTTCATCCGGATTAGAAGAACCATAGAAACGCGGAGGGTTTAAACTCCAGAAATTGTGATGCAAGTCGTCAGCCCTTGCCCCTGCGCCTGCCTGGGCCATAGTTTGCAATGTCTGAGTAAGGCCGGCAACGGTTTGTTGCATGCCATTCCAATCTACGCAATGAGCCATTTGTTAAATAAGGTACCTGAGAAAAATATAACAACTTGTTATTTCTCGTGGAATTATAAGAAAATTTATCTTAAAGCTAATTAACTATCTTATCCCGGACTCTACCCAATTCTCACATGGGTATGGAAATTTCTTTCTTAATTCATAGGTAGGGGTCCTTAACCTTAGACTTATCCTATGACATGACTCTTTTCCCTAAGTCTTGAGACTTAGGCTCTAATACCAACTTAACTGTCATGCCCTGAGCCTTTTATTACAGCAGAAGACTAGCTCGAGGAACGTGAACAGCCAGCATGGTAAGCCTCTTGCAAACAAGAACGATCAGAGCGCAAGACAATCACACACATAAATGCAATTGCACAATATTTACTCAAACTTCAACTTTCATTAATAATCAAATCAAATATTCAAATACAATCACTCTTTCAACTTTCTTCATCATACTAGACTCAAGAAATAAGAAGATTACATAAACTCAATCTAAACAATGTAGACTACCTAAGTCTTCACTCATTCTTCATTTACTCTCGGACCCGCTATTTGAACGTTCTGAATCCGATCCTGACTCACTTCCATCTCCTGAAAAGATTGGAAATAGGTAATGAGCACACTTGCCCAGTAGGTATCTTCGCATCAACATGATTAGCAATGTTTAAATAATTAGCATTTTAGCTCTAAAGAAATAAGGTAAAATCATGCGAACGCGATCAATCACGTGATTAAACCAAAGTAACACGATGATCATGTAAGATAGAATGAGCAAGTATGAACTATCAAGAATGTAACAAGAACATGATATGGCCTTTCATGAACAAGAATGTAACGAGAATGTACTAGCAATACCACGTAGTCATCAGCCAAACATCTTTTGCTTATGAGCAAGTATTTGGTGAATTTCTGTGGAATATCATGTATCAAGCAAGAAAGTCATGTACAAGTATTTTCATGATGCCCGTGGATCTTCACTTATTTATAGAGAAAGTACTCCCAGCGCAATGCGACGCCAGTAGCATCATACCCCATGGTTTATATTAGTATGTTTCCGGTAATCAACCGAGGGGACTAGCATAGAGCCCTTGAACACAATCAGTGCTCGATCCCATCTTCAAGTATAAATCAAGCTACTTCCACGTTTCAAGCAATAAAGTATGGCCAATAATATAACAAGTTCAAATAAATTCATGATAACAATAGTTCAATGAATGAACGCTTCAATTAAGAAATGCGAGTCAAGAATGACTTAAAACAAGGTTATGCTTATGGAAATAATTCGGCAACATAACTGTACATTCCTTATTTTCCATAAATTAAAATTAAGTATCTTGAACAATATGACAAGTCCTAGACCATCAATAGTCTATCTAGGAACTTTGGAATATCAACCCTTGGGTCAAACCTCGGGTTAAAACACTCAAGAACTGTGACGATCAATCAATGGGCCGTTACATGATCGTGACGGTCTATCATTTATCCGTTAGAATGGCTGAATCCAGAAATAAATAAATCGGACTTAGTAAATGTGACGGTCATATATTAGGCCGTTATATGAGCATGACGGTCTAATATGGATCTGTTACATATCTAGAACCAGAAACTTCAATAGTACTTTCTAACAATTGGGCTTTCATGGTACAACCAACTCGGCGTCTAGTGGGAATCCCAGGCTCGCGGAGAATTATGGAGGCCTTGAAACAAGATTTCTAGTCCATTGGAAGGAATATCCAATAGAGAGGTCCTCAAGTTCAAGAATATGTTCCTATAGTGCAAAGTGTGAACTAATGGTCATATACAGGAATATATGCCATGTACTTAAAGAAATGACTCTATAAAAGAGAAAAGAATGTGTAACGATGTGGAAACATGATAAAGCTTCATTAATACACTACTGAAAATCATAGTTTAAATTCAAAACTATAGAGTTTAGGCAATGAAATTAGCATAACTTAAAATAACTCAAGATGCTTTAAACATGCAATTTCCTATCAAGAATCAATAATAAACTCAAGGTCATGAAAATAGGTCAAAACTTAGATAACTAGGCTTATTTATAAGTAAGTTTGACTATCCTCAGTCCTGCCTTGGGTTGACAGAAAACAACACTCTGACGGTCTAAGACAGACGCGTTATACATCTGTGACGGTTTATCGTGGGGCCGTTACAGTATTGTGACGCGCTGACTTTGGTCCGTTAGAGACAACAGAGAAATTCAAATATAACAGAGGGTGTGACGGCTGATCGTAAGGCCGTTACAATCATGTGACGGTCTTACCTTAATCCGTCAGAGCTTTTACCGACAGGATATAGAAGGTAAAAGACTGAAATATGTCATGGCTGGAAGTCAAAATACTTAGAATATTCCAGTCATGAGAAATGAAATATAGAGGCTATCTAGATGCATAGGTTGTAGTGATTTGAACAAGATAATATCTTTTATCTTGATTAAGGCTCAAGACATGCATGTATGCATAGGTCAAACTAAAACATGAATTCATGGTCTAGAATGCATGAAATCAATCAAAATCAGAGGGCTTTTATCCCTAACATGATGTTCTTACCATTCATGAGATGACATACCACTTTTCTAGGCTTTAATCTTCCAATTTGGGACTTCAAGTCACGCCCTAATCCTTCCCTTCTTGTGAATTTACAGCAACTTCACGTCGCTCTAACTCCTCAACCTCTTGACCTAAGGACGTGAAAATATTAGGGTAAGAAGATGAAACTAAGGGGAACAAAAAGTTCTAAACAATCAAACCCTAAATACCTCGTTTTGATGATCTAATTCTCTAATCTTTAGTGGACCTTTGCTCAGATTCCTGGGTTGCTAAGGTCGTACCAGCAACTTTGGAAGCTTTTAACTTCTTGTGTAGTTGATCTCCTGGCACGAAATTTTGAGAGCTATTAGTCTAAAGTATTCTAAACAAAAAGTTCTAAAGAACTTACCCGAAATTATGACTCCTTACCTTGATTCCACGCGAGCCAAAGTAGGGGTCGAACAGGTCAAAATTAGGTCCTATTTATAGGGTTTTGACTAGGGTTTGAGGATTAGATCGATTCTAGAGTCCTTGTTAAAGCTTAGATCGACTTTTAAGAGTCCTTAACACCTCTACTAGTCTTCCCATCTCGATCCTTAAGAGATAAACTAGTAAAAATCCAATCTTTTTACTTGTTCTTCCATTCACGGAACTAACAGAGCGTAACGGTCGAAGGTAGGCACGTTACCTGACTGTGGTGGTCGCACGATAGACCGCTACATCCCATGTGCGTAGAATTTAATAAAATTCAAATTCTTTTGTTTATTTATCCACATAATTATCTAATAAATGAGTATTTATCCTTAAAATTCGTGAATAGGCTAAATGACCTTCTAGAATATGGGTCAAACTTAATGGGCTTGGTCCTTAAACCTATTGGGCTTCAATTCATTTATTAATCTATTTTGGCCTATATAATTTCCTAATAAATTCCAGAAAAATTCTATAGAAATTATTTATATAAATTTTGGGGCACTACACGACTGACCCCTGCAAAGTCTGATAGAGTGCCTGAAGTTTGGCCAGATCCAACTGGGCCATCATTTAAAGAATGTGACTTGCGGGATTATTGATGGAAGAATTTGAAAGAGAGGGCTGACCGCCCTCTATGGTAGCAGATGATGGAGGTGGGTTGGACCCTTCTCCAACCTGAGGTGGCATGACCCTAGACGGGTCCTCTAGGAGTCCTTGAGGAAGAGAGTCCTCGTGGGGATGAAAATCGTTGGAAGACATGGTGGATTCGAACAAAGGATTAAAATAGGAGATGAAGGAGGAATTGCCCCTATGAGATGAACCTATGGACTTGAAGCAACTCCACATGCAATGTGGCACCTATCAAATGAAGACAACACAAACAACCACCAATAAGAAACCAAACAAATGACCCAATAAAGGGGGGAATATGCAAATAATGAGGGGGATGAGAGGCAACCAAAATCAACCAAGTTATAATGATGCACAAATTTTTATTTATTTCTCCTTTCGAACCTTAGTGATTTGAATAAAATGTTCTATCCAACAATAGGTTCTTAGTAGGAAAGGATGATCAGAACTTGGTTGACTCTAGGTGTAAACTCTCCTTCACTTATGCAACCTAGACACGGGGTGGCAAAGGTACAACCGGCAGGGCGTCCGTGTGGGAATCCACGGCTCGCGGGGACTTATGGAGGTCCCAGATGTGATCACCTAGTCGACCCCAAGGAATAAGGAGGTGAGAGGATCACACACCAAGGTAGGAATGTAACTATGGTATGAGAGATGAATAATCCTATGTGCACCGGAGTGCATGCAATTTCTAGCCTAGAAACTAACAAACAATGTGCAAGCAATGATATAAATATATGCCACAACAAAGGAGGAGATATCAGATAGCACCTAGGAACAATAGATATGAGCAAAAATACAGAAATAATAGCAATTCTCAGGATCCATACTTGCACTGGAGAAACGGTCATCTGGGGACTGCTAAGGAGATAAGACAGTCTATCGCTAGACCGCTTTTAAGCCAGAAACGGCCGGGAGGAGACCGCCAGGGAACCAGAGAGTAGAAATAATAGGGAATAAAATGGGAAAACCGAAGAAAATAGAAGGGCTACTGGGAAAGACAAAGAAGAGTAGGTCTAACAATCACTCAACACGATTGGCACTAGTTGTCCCACCGTGATCACCAAAAAATAGAGGTTGTTGATATTTTTAATGTATTAGTGTGAATGTGAATGTGAATGATGAGGGTGTGTGAGATATGTGATGTGTACCAACTCAAGCAATCAATAACATCAAGTAGAAAGCATGTGGGTATGTCACCTCAACAGTGCAGAATAAAGCAAAAGAAGAACTAAACACACGCCGTGGGCGTGGATCAAAGATGGAATAAGTAAACACACACGTACCGTAGGTGTGGAGCAACTAAAAGCAAAGGAGACAAAGAAAAAGATGGAAGAATATGATGAACAATACCGAAAAGGGAAAGATGTGATCGCCACCAAAGCAAGCAATGCAGCAAAACTACACCACACACCTTGAAAAGAAGCCGAGTGAAGCACACTCGCCCGCGGGAGAGAAAACCCAAGTGCAAACATGAAAACGGTCCTGATGCGACCACAAAGCACTGAAAAATGATCGAACGATAGACTGCAAGAAGAAGAAATGGTCTTACGACGGCCGCTAAGCGCACCCATAAAAATATGATGTGGAACTTGAATCTCCACCCCTCCTGGCCGGCCAGAAGAGTTGGGCCTCGTGTGATGAGCTCTGTAGACCTACAAAAGAGTGTAGACACAAGAAGAAAAGAACCCAATTAGCCCTAAGTGTAGTATCTATAATGCAATAAAGCTAATATGCATAAAAGGAAGGGTGAATACCTGGGGGGTTGGTGATTTTTTAACCCATGTGGGGTGTGAAAATAGTAGGAGGATGTTTAAAACCGTGATGTGAGTGCAGAAGAACGTGGAAGAAGAAGAGAGATTGATGCAATGATGATGCAAAGAAACATAAAACTAAGAGAGGAAGAACACAAAAATAACTTAAGAACTTGCTACTCTCTGCACCAGACGACAGAAGGATGCAGACACGAGCTCTCCCTAGTTGGTACTCGCTCCAGAACGCAGTAGCACTTCATGGCAAACTCCAAAAATCTCCTCCTCAAGCCATGAAGTCAAGTGTTCTATTTATAGACCCCCAAAACCTTAGGTCGAGTTGGAGGGATAATGACACGAAAATAGGGCTAGACTTAGATAAATCTCGAAGACAATACTCCCAAGAGTCCATAGAAACAAACAGAAGCTTCTGAGGATCAACACTCAGAGAGAAAACATCAAACTAAGGACTCTAGTTCAACCACGGTCGAAGAGAGGAAGAATAGCGAGAGTAGCACTCTCGTCTTGCCTAACGGTCTTGCGATAGACCGCAAGGGACAAAAAAATGGTCGGCCGATAGACCGCAAGGCTCAGTCGATCACAAAGAGATAAGACCAAAGAAACCCAATAGGACTCTCTACATGCCTAGCGGTCTAGCAAAGGACCACCAACGCCGCCTTAACGGTCGTGCGATAGACCGCAAGGCCAAGAGACGTGACAAAAGAGATAAAGGCCAATAAATCTCCGTGTAATTCCACAATAAAATCCTCATTAGCCCTTATCCAGGCCCAATAAGCTCAAATGACGAGAATAAAAGGAATTAGGCCCAACCAGGGAGAGCAACCCATAAAATAAGCCCAAAAATGAACCAAAAGATGGCCCAATAACCGGTGAACAACTCGGGACATCATAAAATAGATAAGGAGATGTCCCAACTCATTGGTCATAAATCGGGTGTCAACAACCATGAGTATTGAAGCCAAACGAGCTAGAATTGTGAGAACTTTTGTGAATATGCACCTCTATTTTTCATAGTGGCCGAACTGACAGTGAAGTTCAACTTGCACATTTTTACGTGAGGAATCACATTTGTTAGATGCAAATGCCCCAGTTACTTAGTGCAGTTAACTGTCGTGCCTCATTTTGATCAAAGATAGCTTGCCACTTTATGTCTGACCCACTATCACTTCATTGGTGAAGGGGTACAGTTTCTCAGTGGACAAGAGCCATTGCTCTATTAAGCCATTCTAGCCCCCCCCTTTTTTAATGAACTCTACCAGATTAGAGGTAGTCAAGACATTATGACCTTTTGATGCGAACCACCTCACGTCTCAGGTGAAGTGTATCCGATTACTCAATAAGCCCTAACCATTGCCCTGTAATGAGTGCTTTGGATAAGTCTCACTTGATATGGTCGTTTGATCACAATACTCAATAGAAGTACATCAACCAAAAATCTGTTAATGAAAATGCATAAGTAGACCAAGGAACATTAGAACTTATAAAAACTTAAAGCATCATCAGAAGTAAGCGTGAGGAGTCCCTCCTTCAAGTTTCTTGTTTTTAGACTTCAGAAAGTTGTTGACTTAAGCTTCATTTCATTTAAACAACCATGATAAAAAGGAGATGCAGGAGATTACTTTCAGAGAAGTCAGTCAATAAAAATCAGTCTTAGAAAAGAATCTCTTCATGAAATAAGCTACAACAGAGTCGAAGGATGAACAAGTATGGTATATGCTCCCCTTCAATGAGTGCAAAGATTTAGATGACAAGATGTATGCATAATCATCGTGAAGCTATGAGGAAAGACATGGAGTGTAGGCATGAATATGAGAGTACAACAGACTGAATTAAGAATTTGACTTGAAGAAATTTTATCCACTCCCCCTTAATCCATGCACACTGAAATGCAATGTGAAAATACCCTGGATACTTGGTGGAGGATTTGTCTTACGCATAGTGAGTGTTCCCAGGCAGACTGAACCTGCCTTTTCACACATCATTATTTTATATACCATAGGGTGATGCACATATGAACAACACGGCAGCACATAGACTAAGATGCAACTATTGAGATGCACCCAGTTAAACATGCATGATGGACTCACCCTATCAACAACAAACAATGGCCCCTCATGCTAGAATGAACTTATCCAAGCAAAATCAATCAAGTGGGGGGTCTACACAGACCCAATCTCTTCTTAAGGTAGACAATCTGTCATTACTCAGAGGTTTTGTAAGGATATCAACAATTTATTTCTCAGATTCAACAAAGTGTAATTCAAAGTTTTTCTTGCTTACCTCATCTCGGAGGAAATGATGCCTTATTTCAATGTGTTTTGTGCGGGAATGCTGAATGAGATTCTTTGTTAAGTTAATGGCACTGGTATTATCGCACATGATGGGTGTACATTCAAGATCTACTCCGTAATCCTAGAGTTGGTGCTTTATCCACAGCACCTGGGTTCCACCACTACCTACAGTAATGTACTCAGCTTCTGCAGTGGAAAGTGCAACAGAGTGCTATTTCTTGGAAGCCCATGAAACTAAGCATCCACCCAAGTATTGGCAGTAGCCACTAGTACTTTTTCTATCAAGTTTCCATCCAGTATAATCAGCATCAGTATATGAGATTAAATCAAAAGAACATGATGTCGGGTACCACAGCCCTAAGTCATGCGTGCTCGCAACATATCTCAGAATTCTTTTTACAGCAATTAGATGGGATTCTTTAGGATTGGCTTGAAATCAAGCACACATGCAAACACTAAACTGAATATCAGGCCTAGAAGTAGTGAGATATAAAAGAGATCCGATCATACCTCGGTATGTCTTAGGATCTATAGATTTACCATTCTCATCAGCATCTAGGGATGCATTTGTTCCCATAGGCGTGGAGATGTGCTTGACATCCTTCATCCCGAATTTCTTCAGAATCTCCAAGATATACTTGGACTGGTTTATGAAAAACCCTTCCTTTGTTTGTGTGACCTACAGTCCAAGAAAGAATTGGAGTTCACCCATGAGGCTCATTTCAAATTCTTTTGTCATTAGATCAGCAAAGTGCTTACACATGTTTGAATCGGTTGAACCAAACACTACATCATCCACATATATCTGCACTATGATGATGTGCCCATTCAAAACTTTTGAAAATAGAGTTTGGTCAATTTAATCTCTAATGTAACCTTTGCTAGTCAGATTCTCACTCAACCTATCATACCAGGCTCATTGGGCCTGCTTCAGTCATACAAAGCTTTGTTTAATTTATACACATGGTTGGGAAAAGCATCGTGTTCAAAGCCAGGCGGCTATTCTACAAAAACATCTTCTTTTATTAAGCCATTCAAAAAGGCACTGTTGACATCCATTTGTTGTAACTTTATGCCTAGGGAGCATGCAAAGGCTAACAAAATTCTGATGTCTTCTAATCTTTGTACAGGGGCATATGATTCTTCAAAGTCAATGCCTATCTCTTGGTTGTACCCCTTAGCTACCAGTCTGGCTTTATTTCTTGTTATGACCCCTTCCTCATTTAACTTATTTCTGAATACCCATCTAGTTCCAATGACATGTTGGTATGTGGGTCTGGAAACCAGATTCCACACATGATTTCTTTCAAATTGATTAAATTCTTCATGCATAGCATTAACCTAATTTTCATCTTGCAAGGCTTCTTCAATGATTTTGGGTTCAAATTGTGAAACTAATGCAATGAGGCCTTCATTATGCACATCTTTGTGAAATGATCTGGTCCTAGGAGGATCATGGAGGTTTCATATAATGTATTGAACAAGATGGTCTTTTAACGTCCGGATGTTTATGGAACACTCACCGGGTAGGATTGGGTGTGTAGGAGTTTCGGTCGACTTACCTATCTCTTGCTCTGTTGGTTGTTGTTGACAGCCTTCTCCCTGCTCTTCTTTGGAATCTAGGAATGCACCATCATCCTCCTCCTTTTTCATGTCACCAATGTCTTTGTCAGATTTATCATTCACTTTAGCAAACACCACACGTGGAGTTTCCTCCATGACTTGATTCTTAACATTGAAAACCCTTGTTGTACCCAGATGATTTCCCAGCAAAATATTAAAGGATAAGGGTTAAGGAATATCCCCGAACACCTTTAAGGCACGGACTACCCAACCTGTCCTACAACTTGCTCGGCCATACCAAGGGTCCCAAACCAACTAGCCGTGACATACGGCGACATCAACAATTGGTTGGGACTACCCCTAACCACTCGGTAGCTGGTTTTTCCCGCATTCTACACGGCCACCCGAGCCAACCTGGGGGCGCTCCTACTACAAGTCGCGCCATGCGGCACCCAGTAACAAGGCCGGGCCCCACCTCGAGATGTCTTCTTCTGGCCCTCCAAGGTCAAAGGGAGGCTTAACTAAGTCAACCATAGGCTTTGGAGGCCCGCAGCACGTGTATACGGCTCACACACGGGTGTCGGGCAGTTCTTTTTCTTTTCTGTATGAACCAAGTCATCTAATAGGACGCAGGGAGAGTGCACCCCCAATCCAAAGGAAAGGGGATGTTCCCACTCCACCAACTCACCATTAGATGCTTTATTTTATTACTTTATAGGAAACATGTATAGAATCAGAGGAGGCACTGCCTCTAAAGAATAAAAAAGAAAGTCAAAACTATACAAGTCTCCTGTGGATATTTGGAATGCCAATAGCATCAGCTATGGCATACCCTTTAGCAAGCAATGGTAACTCCCTAGTAGATCTAAACTCTTTGTTGCATTCCATGAGGACCGCATTATTGGCTAAGGCATCGGCTAGCTGGTTGGCTTCTCTGTATGTATGAACTATAGGACATTGAAGAGAAGAAAATAATTGTATAAGGCTGCTCCACCAAGGCAGAAGAGACCACGGGGGGTCCTTTTTGTTATGTAGCAGATCAATCAGAATCTTGGAGTCAGTAATAATGACAGATATAGGAATAGAATAGGTCTGTGCAAGCCGAAGTCCATCTAGTAATGCCCGACCTTCTGCCACCATGTTAGAGCCAATACCATAATAATAAGAAAAACCCAGCTTAACTTGGCCATTGACATTTCTGAAACATCCACCACCACCGGAGGGGCCGGGGTTACCTTTGCTTGCTCCATCCACATTTAGAGAAAAATTAATAACAGGGGCTAACCATCTGACTGTGATGTAATCAGACTGAGCATAATTAATTCTGATACCAAATTCCTGCAGAGTTTTCAGGTAACCAGAGCTGGGCTCTCGCTTAAATTTTAGTTGGGTAACAGTTTGCTTGATCTCTAAGAAAATCAGATCTAATGACCTCATAAAATCTGTTTGAAGATCTTCATATTTGAGCCGACATCTATGCTTCCAGATTTCCCAAACAGTCAAAATAGTAACCAGTAGAGAGATGAATCTTTTAGGTTTGTTAATGTCAGCTCCATGAATAACTGCTCTCAGCCTACCACTAATAGAGGTAGCTTCCATACAGGGAGTACTTAACAATGGGGAAAATTTACTCCACAGAAATTTTGCTAGATCACTGTTAACAAATAAGTGATCCTCTTCCTCAATACATGAGAAACTTGGCAACAAACACATCAAGATGCTAAAGGAATACCACAAGCTTGAATTTGACTGTCAACAGGGACTGCATGCCTCAGAATTTTCCAACAGAAAAAGGAGGCTCTCGGGGGGAGTCTTTGGTTCCACAGTTTACATAACATAGGTTCATATCCAACTCTTTGTCCTTGCCTTTTGATAAAATAGTATACAGTTTTAATACTGAAATTTCCAGAGTTAGAGAAGGACCAGATGAGTTTATCATTCCCATTTTGAGTAGCAAATTTCTGAATTTCATTCCTTAACTGCTGATCACCCAAAAGGAACCATATCGGATGATGAAAATTTGCCAATGCAGTTTGAACAGTGCAATCATCTTCAATCTGAGAATGATTCTGACTGTGCATGTAATCCATTAAGACCTTATCTTTATACCACTTATCTTTTAAAAAATTAGTGGAAGCACCATCATGAACAATCATTCTGATTCCTGCAATGATGACAGACTGGGCTTTCTCGAAATCACTGGTTTTAATGCTCGCAGGGTATGGTTTTTTGCATTCTGAAATGTGTACACCCTGAAGATACTTGCTTCTAACAAACTTGGCCCAGAGTGAATTGCTTTGCAGAGACAACCATATATGCTTAACATAGAAGCACATCTGAGAATCTAGAAGGCTTCGGATGCCAAGTCCTCCTTCATCAATAGGACTGCATATCTTGTCCCAAGAGACCCAGTGTTTCCTGTGATCAGTTTCAAAACCCTGCCATAGAAAGTTGGAGTAGATTTGACCAATTTGCTTGAGGATAATGTGTGGAATTGAAGCAGCACTAGCTGAATAAATTGGTATTGATGCCAATACTGCCTGAATCAATACAAGTCTGCCTATCTGGGAAAGAAACCTGCTCTGCCAACCAGCCAGCTTGGCAGTAACCTTATCCAGAAGAAATTTGAAATGGGGGACTTTAACTCTGCCTTTAAACAGGGGTATACCCAGATACTTAATGCTACCAGATTTATATTGATAACCAGATAGTTGGCATATGCGCTCAATCGAGCAATGGGGCATCTGTTTTGCCACCATGAAGCAGCTTTTATTTGCATTGATCCACTGTCCTGAAGAGAGTTCATATCTTTCCAGAAACTAAAGGAGATGTTTAATAGATGAGGCCCCACCATTCATAAAAATAATGGAGTCATCAGCATATAGTATATGAGATATGGGATGAACCCCTCGTGGAAGGTGAAAATACTTGCAATGACCAGAAATAAATAACTGACTTAAACCCCTGCTTAGCACTTCCTCAGCAAGAATAAAAAGAGCAGGGGCTAACGGATCCCCTTGTCTGACTCCTCTTGAAGATTTAAAAAAACCATGGATATGACCATTAAAGGAGATAGAGAACCAACAGTTGGTCAACATTTGGGCAATAAGAGAGGTAAATCTATTAGAGAACCCAAATGTTTTCAATACCTTGAGGAGAAAGTCCCACTCTAGATGATCATATGCCTTAGCCATATCTAGCGTGAGAAGCATATTATGGCCTCTAATCGGCCTATCAATCTCCATGAACATTTCCTTGGCCAGCAAAAAATTATCAATTATTTGTCTACCACTTACAAAACCACTTTGCTCATTGGATATGATGAGACGCAATATGGGACGTAGCCGATCATAGATAATTTTTGATACAATCTTATATGTAAAGTTGCATAGACTGATGGGTCTGAAATCATCATAAGGAATGGGATTTTTTACCTTCGAAATCAAACATATAATAGTAGATGTGGCACCCCGAGGAAAACCCCAGCCCTGGAAAAAACTCTGCACAACCCTGATTACATCTTCATTAACAATATCCCAGCAATGGGTGAAGAACCCACCAGTGAATCCATCTGGCCCAGGGGAGCTATTGCCTGATAATGAGAAAATTGCAGATTTAATTTCTTCAGCCGAAGGGATGGAGCAAAGTGCTTTGTTCTAGTCTTCAGCAATGGGCATTTCCCCGAACACCTTGCGGGCGCATATATCCCAGCCCTTCTACAACAAACCGTGGGTCAACCAACGACTCCAGCACACCTGTCGGGTTCTACAACACCCCCCAGCAAGTCGGGACCGCTCCCGACCCCCAAACACACGGCGACGAGCCGTTTATCTTTAGCTCTCGGGCCAACCCGAGGCTACCCTGCCGACTAGCCGTGCAACATGGCACACGCCTCGAGGCTGGGCCCAAGTGCCCAAAGCGCCTCCTCTCAACTCCCACGAGCTCATATCGTCAGCACAAGGCCTGTTCCAAGGCCTCTTAGCCAGCTATCCAGGCCGTTCGACAACCCGAGGTGTGTTGGGCATTTACCCGAACACCATGCGAGCGACAGCTACGACTCCGCACCAATAGCCCCCACGGGCTAATCCCAGCATCCCAGGACCATTTTTCCTTCAAAGGACACCCCCAGACAATAAAAGAAGACCCCCGAGGGCCACCCCTCGGGGCCACGACTCACCCGGGGAGAGTTCACCCCGGGCGCGATCGCGCCCCGGGAGGGCGAACCCCTCCCTTGGGGAGCGCACCCTCCTCCCAGCCCAATGGCCCCACGGCCATCCTCCAGCCCTAGTCACACCCAGTTTCATGCAAGATGCATCGTACCCGTGCATGGAAGGATTCGACGATGAAGAACTCGCCAACGGGAGCTCGGGATTACGCAAGTCCCACGTCAACACTCGTGTTCCTCACGCACACGCGACCGGTCAACCAGTATCCTCCAGTAGCTAGTATCCTTTTGTCCTCTTGATATTGGTCAAATTATGACAAAAATAGAGGTAAAAATCCAATTTTATAGAGGTAGGACCACCCCCCTCTCTCTCCCTTTGATCCGCCTGAACCCCCTGGGGGAGGTCTAGGCGGACCAGCCTGCCCCCCCAGGCTAGTCCGCCTAAACCCATTCCAAAACAAAAAAAAGTTTTTTTAATAAAAAAACCCTCCGTGGAGGGTTTAGGCAGACCAGACTAGCCCTTTGGGCTGGTCCACCTAAACCCCCCCTTGGGGAGGGGTTTGGGTAGACCAGACCAGCCCCTTGGGCTGGTCCGCCTAAACCCCCCCTCCCCCACTCCGTAACAAAAAAAAATGTGTGATTTGAGGGTTTACCCGAACCAAGTTGGACCCCCAACTTGGTCCGCCTAAATCCTCCCCCTGCCCGTTGAACTTCCTATAAATTCTACCCCTTACGCAGTAAAAAATAAGAGGAGAAGAGAACAACCCTCGACCTAACTACTGCACCCCCAGAGTTCCTCCGCAGGCATCCAACAAGGGTCGAGGACGCGAGGAGCTAAGTGCGCGCGCGGGTGGCTGTTGATCAGCTTGTACACGTCGAGGGTATGTCACACGTACTCCCCTCACGCGGCTTCTAGCCATCGCACCCATGTCCATCCCCATCGCACATAAGGTGTTATGACAACAGCGAACACACCTGCATCCCGGGTCCACCCGTGAGTGACAACCCACTGTGGCCACGCATGCAACAAGATGCTGCACCTACATCTGACAGGGAACCGCGCGACTACCGCTCGCCCCGAGCTAGCCGCCGACCGCTCTGACTGATGACTTGAGTTAGCTTAACCCTGGCCCGGGAGTAGCATTGCCGGGGCCGGCCTCGACTCCCCAGTACGATGACATTCGCCTCCGAGGCCCAAACCCGACCGCTCACCTTGAGCCGCGTCCAACCTTCGTCAGGCGCCAGCTAGGTAGTCGGGCTCGTCTCGATCTCCTCCTGGGGAGCCTTTGTAAAACACGCGGATATCCGCCTTATTACGCATTGACCCGGGGACCGACCCATGCATCGGAATTGTCCCGCGGCTTGCGTCCATTGTACTTCGGCCCCCTCGGCCCATGTGTAAAGCCCGTGTGGTTCTTATATAGCATCAAACCAGTTGCGCCCGTATATGGTCCCCAGTCTTCTACCTACACCACTCGACATGTATGCCTAATACCCCTGACCTCAGGAAACACCTCCTAGTCGAAAGCGCACCCACGGCTTCAGACACATACAAACTTTTCTTCAGCACAAAACGAAGGTGTTTGGATTCAATCCAATGTAAATAAACACCGATTGCTTGCGGTCGGTAGGGAAAGATGTCCAGTACACGATTCCCACAATCACCTACGCACTCGCACTCGTGGAACCCCTTCTATCCACGTGTCGCCCAATCTCTCGAGCCACATGCCGTATCCTGGCGACGCTCCCCCTGTCAATCCTTGGTTCCATAGGTGATTGTCAAGAAATCGACTGGCACGCCTGCACCTTGTCCAGCTAACCTACACTCTAACATTTCATGCCATTGAACCCTTTTCAACTTTCCATAAAAGGAGAGTGCCCGATACCATCGTGAGGGGCATACAACCGCAAAGGAGGATACCCGAGATACATCAAACTCCCGTATTTTCCTTCCCCGCTGTATTCCTACCTTCATCCCGATCATCGGCATAAAAACCCTCATAACAAAGAGGATGGCATGTGATGTGACATCACCTTGGGGGTGATAATCACAAGACCGAAGACCCCTCGGACCTAGCAAGCAAGCGATGCAACAGACCGACAACTTCCCTCGAGCGGACTCACCCGCATAGCGCACACCCGGGTCCATAGGTGGACCGACGGTGGGGATGAGAGTCCGAAGTTGGACCTTGAGATTCCAGGGGGGTTGGCTAGCTTAAGATTGAACCCCCAAGGGCCCCGGGATGCCCACTCTCGTAGCCGGCCAGCACGCCGAGGGCGTGTGATATAATGGCTCTCTCGCAACTCACCCGCGGTAGTCGCTCAATTTTAAGCAAATTTGGGATTGTTATGCGCAGCGAAGAGTGATATAGAAGGGGGGGATGAATAGATCACTCCCTAAAAATAAATTCTCAGCGGTAAATCACAACTTCGATCTTCAACCTCTCAGATACAGCGGAAGGATAGCTAAAGCATTCATAACCAAGACAGAATAAGTAAGAGCAATCGAGAGAGCTGTTCACAGTCAAACAAAATGCCAAACAGATGGAGAGCACAAACGATAACAAGCAAACCATAGAAGAGACAAGAATTTTTAAGGTGGTTCGATTGTAGTCCACAATCTACATCCACCCCTCACTCCAAACCAGAGTGAGGCTTCCACTAGCCACGGCTAGAAACAATAGACTCAGTCTGCGAACAAATGCTGCCAAACAGCTTGACCAACCAAGGGAAACAAATCCCTCAACTCAAACTCTGCAACCCACAGAGCTTGACACCTGGACCTGCTACCCGCAAGACCAGAATCGGAGACGAATCTCCCTTCCTCCAAACCGGAGGGAACCTGCTAGTGACAGCCCGTCACTAGCAAACCAGAGATCACAGATCTCTCTTCCTCTACAGCCCAGAGGGAAACCGGAGAATCTCCCCCTTCCTCCGAACACTGGAGGGTAACAAGATGGAATCAGAAGAATGAAATGAAAAACAGAAAAACAAAACAAGACAATCGATGAAGACAATCGATTCTGAAAAACCAACAACAATGTAGCTTCCGAAGAAGCAGATCTTCAGTCACAGACTCTTCCCTCTCTCTCAAAGACTTTTCTCTCAGATCTATTCTCTCAAATTCTTCTCTCTTTCTTCTCTTAGGAACGTGGAGGCTCTCTCTTTTCTTCTTCTGCTCAGGGACTCTTCTTCTCAGCTTTTCTCCAGTTCAGGTTCTGTTGATCGCAGAAGGCTTCCTTTTATATGGCATCCGACCTGAATTCCATGACTTCACACGTGTGGCGTGAGTGGGGCTCGTTCCCTCCTTTTCCAGAGCAACCTCGGATCACGTGCCAGGCAGCAACCTCGGATCACGTGCCCAATCATCAGCCTTAATCATCTGCACGAACAGAAGACAAGGATGCAACCAGTTAGTTCAGGTTCTGAACTAGGCGTGTACAGACTTTAGATGTAGCATGTAGGCAAGTATATACAATGTGAGAATGTGTAGACCTGAATGCCTTTATGCAACCGCAGTGTACAGACTTGAGGGATGCATGAACATAACAGAAAGGAATGTATCGACTTAGTTCAGGCTTTTAACAAAGCGTGTATAGACATGATGCATGAACAAGCCATAGCAAATGTATAGACTTAACGATGCGAACACAGGCTGTACACACTTTGATTGCGTGCATGAGAAAGCAGTGTACAGACTTGATGAGAACGATGCATGAATGCAGTGTATGGACTTAGCGTGAATGCAACTGCAATGTACAGACTTAGTGATGCACAACCATATCCAATGTGTAGACTTCTATGCAAGGGCTGGAGTTAATCAAACAATGTATAGACTTCAATGCAAACGGGATGTGCAGACTTTGTAGCATGTAATGTATAGACTTCAGCTCGTGCAATGCAGACAGTGTATAGACTTGATGAATGCCTTGCTAGCATGCGGATGTACAGACTTATGTTATGCAGCCAAACTATGTACATACTTGATGAGACGCTAAGTGAGACAGAGCTGGCTGTACACACTTTGAGAGACGATGCACTGTTGGCTAACGCTGTATAGACTCTGAGAGACGATGCACTGTAGCCTAACGCTGTACAGACTCTGATAGCGTGAGACGCTGAATGAGACGATCGGATGTACAGACCTTGGCTAATGCATGAAGACAAACGCTGTACAGACTTGGATAGCGTGAGACGCTGAATGAGACGGTCGGATGTATAGACTTCAATGTAAAGACTTTGAAAGATGATGTATAGACATGATCTGAATGCATGGACTATGCCCTTGAAGAATGTACAGACTTTGAAGAAGGCTTGTGCAGTGATGTATGGACTTAGTGTGAAATATGCAGACGATGCACAGCCATTGGTATGTACAGACTTTACTAATGCATGAACAGGCCGATGTACAGACTTGCCAATGTATAGATTTTGAATGATGCATTCACAAGACACTGATGTATAGACTTAGTCTATGCAGCGCTGTATAGACTTCGTGTGTGTGCTACAGAACAATGTCTAGACTTTGAAAGCTTGAACACGAATAGGCTGCAGTGTATAGACTTGATCTCAAGGAAAGCACTGGCTGTACAAACTTTAAGCGATGTATAGAGTTGGTGAGCGCCAAGATGATGTGCAGACTTAGTGAGCGCCAGGCCGATGTATAGACTTCAATGACTCATGCAACCAGACAAGTGAATCCACAGATAATGTACAAACTTAGTGGATGATGCATGCATTGATCTGGAGATAGAAACAGATTGATTTATAGTGTGAGACATCATCAAAACCGTAGGGATGCAACAATCTCCCCCTTTTTGATGATGGCAACACTATGAATCAAGCAATATCAAGGCTTAAAAAGAAATCAACAGTAGCTTTAACAATCAAGGCAAATTCAAAGCAAGTGCATGCAGAGCCAAATTAAACATTACTGCTGAAACACTTCATTACTGCTGAAACACTTCTTTCTCCAAAACCACTCCCCCACAACTCACTCTCAGCTCCCCCACAACTCATGAACAATTCTCCCCCACAACTCATGATCTACTGATATTGCAAAACCTCTCTCCCCCTTTGACATCAGCAAAAGGAAATGCAGAATATATGAAAGTGCTGGAGACATGAGGAAGAAGTACAGTAACATCTTAGTGCAGAAAGGCACGAACAAGTCTTAAGAGAATAAGTGAGGTGCTAAACTCAAGTGAAGATTCTTGAACTCCAGTAAACAATAGAGAAATAGAGTGATAGAAAAGTTTATCAACATACATAGTATATGATTTAGAACAGGGGTGAACAAGTATGGCATGACATAGCTGAACAAGCAACTATCCCAGAAGACAACAAGAGACAGGGTCAGAGAAGGTGTTCTCAAGGTATTAAGGACAAGCAATCCATTAGAGTATAACGACAAGGGATTTTGAGGTGATTTTCAAGAAGACCAGTGTGTAAGTTGGTAATTCACTCTGTTGACATTAGGGAGACACCTTGATTAGAGGCCTGAATCCCCAGTTACTTAGTGTGAGTACCTCATTACCTCCTCCTCTTTTTTTTAAAAAAAGGAACAGAGTTAGTAACTGTGGCTTTTGACATGAGGAAACACCTTGATTAGAGGCCAGAGTCCCCAGTTACTCACCAACAAGCCACCATTGCTCTGTGATGGTCAGAATATTAATGTCATTTTTTTTTGTTAAGCATTTGACACCTCATGACATAGGAGAAAACTTCATTTCATTGTTGAAGCTCCTAGTTTCTCAGTGACCAAATCAGAACCTTGGTTCATTCAGTTTATCCCTTGTGTTGAGGAGATGGAATGATTGAAAACAATACCAGAAGGACTATTTCTTGAAGTGAATCTTGAAGTCTAGATTTCAAGTTGTTTGGGTCAGATATCAAGACATACAGGTTTTGGCCTGAACCAGAATCACTGACAATGTAGGAAGATATACTTTATACAATTAATCCAGATCTCTGAAAGACTACCAGAGGAAAGATTCTAGCTGGACTTTAGTATCACAGACTTATAGACTTAAGAGATGAGTGAGCTTCTACTGTCTGAGAGAACCACACTAGATCAGTCATGAGAACCAGCAAAGACACACATCTGGTCAGTCTTTTTGAATCTGTCAAAGAACTCTCCCTCTCACAGCTCAACCAGCTCCCCCTTAATCATAGCATTACTGAAAGCTAACCATCAGACACACAGAACTCCCCCTTACAAAATGAACAGACTTCACAATTAAGACAACTTGAATAAGCCTAATTCTCTTCTCAGTGTAGTGAATTTTTATTATCCATAGGTTTAGTGAAGATGTCAGCAATCTGATTATCAGTGCCTACATGAATCAGTTCAAAATTATTCTTAGAAACCTCATCTCTTATGAAATGATGCCTTATCTCTATGTGTTTGGTGCGGGAATGCAAAACAGGATTCTTGGCAAGATTAATGGCACTAGTATTATCACAATAGATAGGTGTGCACCCCAGGTCTACTTGGTAGTCCTGAAGCTGGTGTTTAATCCAAATGACTTGTGTACCACAACTCCCTGCAGCCACATATTCAGCCTCTGCAGTGGAGAGGGCCACAGAATGTTGTTTCTTGGAACCCCAAGACACTAAACACCCACCCAATAATTCACAGTGACCACTAGTGCTTTTCCTATCTAGTTTACACCCTGCATAATCTGCATCTGTGTATGCAACTAAATTAAGTGTGTGTGGTGCAAGAAACCATAAACTAAGAGAATGTGTAGCTGACAAATATCTGAAAATTCTTTTCACTGCAGCTAGATGCATTTCAATGGGTCTAGACTGATATCTAGCACACATTCCTACACTGAACTGTATATCTGGTCTAGAGGCTGTCAAGTAAAGTAGAGATCCAATCATACCTCGATAGAGCTTGGCATCTACCTCTTTACCAGTCTCATCTGCATTCAGTGAGGTATTGGTACCCATGGGTGTTGTAATGTGCTTCAGGTTATTCATACCAAACCTCTTGAATAGTTCCATTGTGTATTTGGTCTGGTTGATGAAGCATCCATCCTCTGACTATTGTACCTGCAAGCCAAGAAAGTACTTTAGTTCACCGACCAAACTCATTTCAAACTCAGCAGACATCATTTTAGAGAATTCATCACATAGTTCATAGCTAGTTGATCCAAACACAATGTCATCTACATATACCTGAACTATGATGAGATCTTTATTTTTACCCTTGGTAAATAAAGTTTGATCAACCTTACCTCTGTTGTAGCCCTTGCTGATCAGAAATTCAGTCAATCTTTCATACCATGCTCGAGGAGCTTGCTTTAGACCATACAGAGCTTTGTTTAACCTGAAAACTTGGTTAGGTTGAGGAGAGAATTGAAATCCGGGGGGTTGTTCAAAAAAAACCTCTTCCTTAATAACTCCATTTAAGAAGGCACTTTTAACATCCATTTGTTGGAGTTTTATATTCTTGGAACATGCAAAAGCTAGCAAAATTCTTATTGCTTCCATCCTAGCAACAGGTGCATAGGATTCATCGAAATCAACACCAAATTCCTGACAGTAGCCCTTGGCTACTAGTCTGGCCTTATTCCTAGAAATGATTCCATCTTCATTCATTTTATTTTTGAACACCCACTTAGTTCCTATGATATTAACACTATCTGGTCTTGGAACAAGCTCCCAGACATTATTTCTTTCGAACTGACCTAATTCCTCACACATAGCATTGACCCAAGCTTGATCAGCCAAGGCCTCTTCTACTGATTTGGGTTCAATTTGTGAGACCAAAGCAATTAGATCTGGATTATTCACATGCCTAAAATGAGACCTAGTCCGAAGAGGATCTTCAGGATTGCCTATGACATTATCTATCGGATGATCTTTAAGAAATCTAACATTTATTGAAGACTCACCTGTTTCTCTTGGCTCTTCCTAGTTGGGAGGATTTGATGTTCCACTCGGCTGAGTCTTTTCTTCTTCTTGGTCTTCTAGGAATTCCCCATCGTGATTGGAATCCCTGTCAAAATTTTCAATGTTAGTAACACCTTTCTTTTCACTAAAAATGATGTGTGGAGACTCTTCAACTTTCTGGTCAGTTATGTTAAAGACCCTATATGCCCTAGACACTTTAGAGTATCCTAAAAATATTTCAGGGGAGCTTTTAGCTTCAAACTTATCTAAGTCTTTCTTGTCATTATTATGAACAAAGCATTTAGCTCCAAAAATTCTGAAATGAACCAAGTTTGGTTTCTTACCTTTTAGTAGCTCATAGGATGTTTTCTTGTGAATATGTCTTACCATGGCCCTGTTGATTATATAAGTTGCTATATTGGCCACCTCTGCCCAAAATTTCCTTGGTAATTGACTCTCAATCAGCATGCTTCGGGCCATCTCCACAATAGTTCTATTTCTTCTCTCCACAATTCCATTCTGTTCAGGTGTCCTGGGAGAAGAAAACCTGTGTGTTAGTCCCTCTCTTTCACAAAGATCAGAAAACATGGAATTTTCAAATTCACCTCCATGGTCAGATTGAATAGAGCAAATCTTGTGTTTTCCTTCTTGTTTGACCTTATTGAAAAACTGGTTAAATTTTTGAAAAGCATCACTTTTATTGGCTAAGAAAAAGATCCATGAAAATGTAGAATGGTCATCAATGATCACATAGCCAAACCTATTCCCATTAAGACTCTGAGTCCTAGTAGGACCAAAGAGGTCCATATGGAGAAGTTCCATTGGTCTAGAGGACAATGGCTCAGATCTTAGCTTGAAAGAATTCATGGTCTGTTTGCCTTGAGCACAGGCATCACATGATTTTGAAATAGAATTGAACTTAATTCTAGGCATGCCTCTAACTAAATCATGCTTGACCAATTTATTTAAAGTAGAGAAACTAGCATGGCCTAGACGTCTATGCCATTCAAAAGCATCATTTTCAGAATTAGCAGATAAACAAAGGTTAGGTTCAGATTCAGCATCAAGTCTATCATGTAGACATTATTCACCCTGTTGGCTACAAATTTAACCACATCGGAATTTATTTCAAAAATCTTGCATGAGTTATCATCAAACACAACCATGTGACCCTTGTCACATAATTGACTAATGCTAATCAGGTTGTGTTGAAGACCTTCCATAAGTTGAACATTTTTAATGGAGTTTGTGGAAGACTTACCTACAGTGCCAACTCCAATGATCCTACCTCTGTCCTTTCCTCCAAATTTGACCAGACCCCCTACCTTAATCTCTATCTTGCTGAACTTGGATCGATCTCCTGTCATGTGCCTGGAGCAGCCACTGTCGAGGTACCACTTGTTGTTCTCAGCTGCCAGGCAGACCTACACAAATAAAATCAAGCAAAGTGATTTGGAACCCAAGATGAGTTGGGTCCAAAGACATTATTCAAATCTCTAAGCAAATGTTTAGGAATCCAGATTTGCTTCAACATGGTTTTCTCTGGCACCTTTACTTCTGGTTTATTGAAATTATAGCCGGGGTTCTGTCCAGCTGGTCTGGAGAAGTAAGCTCTATTCCAGTCATTAGGCTTCCCATTCCTAGGATATCTCCTGTGAGCTTGTTGATTAACAGATTTTTGAGGATGATAGATATTTCCCCAGTACATCCTGTTTGGACCCATCTGTTTGTAGTAATTCCAGCTTTTATTCTGAACCACTTGCTTGGTCCATCTACCATTTGTGTTCTGGTGAGTGGGCTTAGTGAAGTTCTTCACAAAATTCATTCCCAATTTAAATGGTCGACTAGCATTGTTTGTTGAACTTTCTTTCGGACATTGAGCTCCTTGACTGCTATTTGAGCTGGATGGTGTGTCCAACTTCTCTTTTCCCTTCTCTGGGCAGAAGGTGGTGGTTTTAAATTCAAAGGGTCTCTTGTTAGTTGGGTCATAGCCTAGACCCTCCATGTTGAAGTTAACCCTTGTCCCTAGTATAGCATCCAGACTTGTTTTTCCTTGGACAAATTTTTCCAAAACCTTCTGTTTGTCTTCCATCTCTTTTTGCAAGGACTCAGAGTTTTTTAAGAGTTCAGCGTTCACTTTCTTAACAGCTTCATATTTCTCTGAGGTCACTCTATTTTCTTTCAGGCTTTCTTCAATTTTAATTTTGAGTTCGTTGAGCTGGGTGAGACTCTCCTGGTTTTCTCCCTTGAGCTTTTCATTTTCTTTTCTTAGGAAAGTCATTTCTTCTAGTTCTTCTTTTAGTTTCTGATTTTCCTCACAGACTTGGGTTTGTTCTTCAACATTGGTATTGAATTTTCTCTTCAGAACCCTATGCTCTTTACTAAGTGAATTGAACTTATCTAATAATTCAGCATAGGCATCTTCCCAGTCATCAATAGAAAAATTTTCAAAGACATTTGTTACCTCATCTTCGCTATTTGCCATTAGGCAAATTCCTTCTTCATCTTCCTCCGAGGAAGTGCTTTCCGGATCTTCTTCCTCATCGCTCCACGTGCAGACCATTGCCTGTGGCTTCTTCTTTTTCTGCACCTTTGAGCTCTTCTTCTGAAGGTAGGGACCCTTCTTCTGGAGATCTGGGCAGTCCCCTTTCATGTGTCCCTGTTTGTTGCAATGAAAACAAGTCACTCTCTTAGTATTTCTGTTCTTATCATTGCTGTATTCAACATTCTTACTGAAGGAGTAAGGCTTCTTCATCCTAAAGATCTTCCCCTTATTCCTTAAAAATTTACTGAACTGTCGAGTGAGCATTGCCTGCTCCTCCTGGTCGAGATCAAAACCATCGGACTCACCGCTACTGCTACTGTTGCTGCTACTGCTACCCTTATTGCGGGATGCCTTGAGAGCAACATTCTTGCCCTTCCTGTCACTTCCTTCACCACCTCTTTTAAAGTTTATCTCATAGGTCATGAGGGATCCTATGAGTTCAGTCGCTGTCATAGTCGTCAGATCTTTCGACTCTTCTATCACGATAGCCTTAGTGTGCCATGCTGGGGTTAGAGACCTAAGTATCTTCCTGACTACATCTGCTTCAGCCATCTCTTTCCCTAGCCCCTTAAGAGTATTCGTGATCAAAGACAACTTGGCATACATTTCAGTGATGTTCTCCTCTGGTTTCATCTTAAACAATTCATACTTAGAGGTGTAGAGATTTACTTTCATGGCTCTCACTTGAGCTGTACCTTCGTATATTAGTTGCAGCTCATCCCACATTCGCTTGGCCGTCCTATAGGCTGATATGCGGGCGTATTCGTCTGGGTGAACAGCACACTGGATGATGTTCAGGGTCGTCCAGTTAAGTGAAGATAGCTTGACATGATCATCTATCCACGCGTCCTCGTTCGGTGGCAGATCATACGGCCCTATAGTGATTACCCTCCACAGCTTGTGGCTCTGTGCCCTGATGAACACCTCCATCCTGTTTTTCCAGAAGAGATAGTTATTACCATCAAAGAATGGAGGGCGACTAATGGATTGACCCTCAGGCATGAAACTTCGAGGACCATTAGGATTACCCTGACCGTTGGTCCACATGATGCAAACCCGCTCTGATACCAATTGTTATGAGCAGCGAAGAGTGATATAGAAGGGGGGATGAATAGATCACTCCCTAAAAATACATTCTCAGCGGTAAATTACAACTTCGATCTTCAACCTCTCAGATACAGCGGAAGGATAGCTAAAGCATTCAATAACCAAGACAGAATAAGTAAGAGCAATCGAGAGAGCTGTTCATAGTCAAACAAAATGCCAAACAGATGGAGAGCACAAACGATAACAGGCAAACCACAGAAGAGACAAGAATTTTTAAGGTGGTTCGATTGTAGTCCACAATCTACATCCACCCCTCACTCCAAACCAGAGTGGGGCTTCCACTAGCCACGGCTAGAAATAGCAGACTCAGTCTGCGAACAAATGCTGCCAAACAGCTTGACCAACCAAGGGAAACAAATCCCTCAACCTAAACTTTGCAACCCATAGAGCTTGACACCTGGACCTGCTACCCGCAAGACCAGAACCGGAGACGAATCTCCCTTCCTCCAAACCGGAGGGAACCTGCTAGTGACAGCCCGTCACTAGCAAACCAGAGATCACAGATCTCTCTTCCTCTGCAGCCCAGAGGGAAACCGGAGAATCTCTCCCTTCCTCCGAACACTGGAGGGTAACAAGATGGAATCAGAAGAATGAAATGAAAAACAGAAAAACAAAACAAGACAATCGATGAAGACAATCGATTCTGAAAAACCAACAACAATGTAGCTTCCGAAGAAGCATATCTTCAGTCATAGACTCTTCTCTCTCTCTCAAAGACTTTTCTCTCAGATCTATTCTCTCAAATTCTTCTCTCTTTCTTCTCTCGGGAACGTGGAGGCTCTCTCTTTTCTTCTTCTGCTCAGGGACTCTTCTTCTCAGCTTTTCTCCAGTTCAGGTTCTGTTGATCGCAGAAGGCTTCCTTTTATATGGCATCCGACCTGAATTCCATGACTTCACACGTGTGGCGTGAGTGGGGCTCGTTCCCTCCTTTTCCAGAGCAACCTCGGATCACGTGCCAGGCAGCAACCTCAGATCACATGCCCAATCATCAGCCTTAATCATCTGCACGAACAGAAGACAAGGATGCAACCAGTTAGTTCAGGTTCTGAACTAGGCGTGTACAAACTTTAGATGCAGCATGTAGGCAAGTATATACAATGTGAGAATGTGTAGACTTGAATGCCTTTATGCGACCTCAATGTACAGACTTGAGGGATGCATGAACATAACAGAAAGGAATGTATCGACTTAGTTCAGGCTTTTAACAAAGCGTGTATAGACATGATGCATGAACAAGCCATAGCAAATGTATAGACTTAACGATGCGAACACAGGCTGTACACACTTTGATTGCGTGCATGAGAAAGCAGTGTACAGACTAGATGAGAACGATGCATGAATGTAGTGTATGGACTTAGCGTGAATGCAACTGCAATGTACAGACTTAGTGATGCACAACCATATCCAATGTGTAGACTTCTATGCAAGGGCTGGAGTTAAACAAACAATGTATACACTTCAATGCAAACGGGATGTGCAGACTTTGTAGCATGCAATGTATAGACTTCAGCTCGTGCAATGCAGACAGTGTATAAACTTGATGAATGCCTTGCTAGCATGCGGATGTACAGACTTATGTTATGCAGCCAAACTATGTACATACTTGATGAGACGCTAAGTGAGACAGAGCTGGCTGTACACACTTTGAGAGACGATGCACTGTTGGCTAATGCTGTACAGACTCTGAGAGACGATGCACTGTAGCCTAACGCTGTACAGACTCTGATAGCGTGAGACGCTGAATGAGACGATCGGATGTACAGACCTTGGCTAATGCATGAAGACAAACGTTGTACAGACTTGGATAGCGTGAGACGCTGAATGAGACGGTCGGATGTACAGACTTCAATGTAAAGACTTTGAAAGACGATGTATAGACATGATCTGAATGCATGGACTATGCCCTTGAAGAATGTACAGACTTTGAAGAAGGCTTGTGCAGTGATGTATGGACTTAGTGTGAAATATGCAGACGATGCACAGCCATTGGTATGTACAGACTTTACTAATGCATGAACAGGCCGATGTACAGACTTGCTAATGTATAGACTTTGAATGATGCATTCACAAGACACTGATGTATAGACTTAGTCTATGCAGCGCTATATAGACTTCGTGTGTGTGCTACAGAACAATGTCTAGACTTTGAAAGCTTGAACACGAACAGGCTGCAGTGTATAGACTTGATCTCAAGGAAAGTACTGGCTGTACAGACTTTAAGCGATGTATAGAGTTGGTGAGCGCCAAGATGATGTGCAGACTTAGTGAGCACCAGGCCGATGTACAGACTTCAATGACTCATGCAACCAGACAGGTGAATCCACAGATAATGTACAGACTTAGTGGATGATGCATGCATTGATCTGGAGATAGAAACAGATTGATTTATAGTGTGAGACATCATCAAAACCGTAGGGATGCAACAGGGATCGGGCACTCTCTCACCGCTGATGGCACTAAGATGCAATACTAATTAAGCAAATGAAAACCAGCAAAGAGAAATGTTTAGTAGCTCACCTAGTCGGCGTGAAGATGCCGACCCCAGCCGAAGACGAGGGCGAGCGGAGAGGCGTGGGTACGCACCCGCACGCCGCGTCGATGTCGCTTGACCTGAAAATTTATAGAGTACACCACTACTCCTCGCGCAGGAGGATTGGACAAGGGGTTGGGGATAATGTGATACAGTCAAACACTACCTCCACGCAGGGAGGGACGGTAAGACGGCTAGGTGGGAAGGGGAGAATCAATATAGAAACTTAATGAAAGAAAAATAACGGTTCTGTTCGCCCTCCGGAACAGAGGACATGCAGTCTAAGTCGGCACCGCTGCGGCCTCTCCTGAACTCCGTTGTCAACGAAACCAGTTGGAGATCCTTCGTAGTTGACCCAAAAAGATGTCCAATTTTTGGGGGAATTTTTGGAAGGTGGTGCTGGTCGGGGCAGAGGTGTGAACAGGGGCTCTGCTTGCTGGTTCTGGTAGGTTCTGCACCCCTACAGCTGGAAGACGAGGCAACCATGGAGGCTCCTCAGCTCTGATTTAGGCTTGGCTAGTGTCGCTGGATTCTTTGTCGAGTCCTCTTCAAACAGAGTCCCACGGGGGTGCCGGAGGATGTCGGAGTAGATAGAGACAGCTTGAACAGTGATTGGGTGTCTGTTCAGTCCCAGGAGGAACAGAACTGTGCACCCGGGGAAGAAAAATGAGAACTCTTAGCTCCGGATGCCGAACGGGGTTTCGCTTCTTGATCCTGAAGTAGACTTGTCGTAGAAGATCTTAGCCAAGTGCTGCATCCATATCTTCATAAGGATGGCTTTGGTCGAACTTGATCTGGAGCTCTGGTTCTCTGCCTGAGTGGTTCTGTGCAGTCGAGGAAGAATTGCTCTCACGAGCAGCTCGGTGCTTGGACGAAGACGAAACCACCTCGGCTGTGAATTTGACTGGACGTCGATTCCAACGATATATAGTACTCCTCCTGAAGCTTCACGATGACACCGTGGCCGCTACTGCAAGTTGCTAGTACATTGCTGCCTGCGAACTGGCCTGTGCAGAGTGGTGATAGGTGAGGGGAAATGGGGGTAGATGGGAGGGGAAATGAGGTGGATGTGTGTGGGGGCAACCCCTGGCTGTGAGGGGGTCTGGGAGGGGGTGTTCCAAGGTCTGGGAGTGGCAGAATGGGGGCTGGAAGGAGTTCTAGCAGGTGGAGGGAGGGAGAGCTGCGAATTTGGTTGGAAGGGAGAGAGGGAAAGCATATTTGAAAATGGGTTTAAGGGTGGAATTAATTTGTGGTCTTGGGGATGGGAAGAGGTGTGTGGGGAAGGGAAAAGGATGCTTGGGGGAGTGGGGAATTCTCCCTTGGGGGATGAGAGAGGTGCTTGGGGTAGGGGGGTGGGTGGTTGGTGGTTGGAGGGTGGAGTGAGGATAGGTGGAGGCTACCTTGGGGATGGGGTGGAGTAAAGAGAGGGGTTGTGGGGAGTTGGAATGACTTTAATGGAGGGGGAAGGGAGAGAGAAAGTGGTTGGGAGGGGAGGAGAGAGAAAGGGGGCGCCCCCCTTAGAGAGAGAGAGATATGAGAGAGGGGAATACACCCCTTAGAGAGAGAGAGAGATGGAGAATCCACTCCAATTACACTAAAATGCACTCATTTTTTTTATTGACCAAAAGATTACAAATGAGGGAGTTGGGTTGCCTATTTATAGGCACACATATTTTTCTAGGACTAAAATGACCCTGACTAAACAACTACTGACCAAAGCAGTCCAAGGGAGGGTGCCCCTGGGCCAAGCCCACTAGTTGGGCCCAATAGACAACTTAATTAACCACATGACTCACGACTTAGGCAAATGACCCTTATACCTAGGTAGCAGACTCAAATAAAGGGAAAATTACATAGTTTATGACTCAAATAAAATATAAAAATTACATGGATAGACTCAGAAAAATGTGAAGAACACAATGGCGCAAACCGTCGATCCATCAGAGCTTCGCAAAATGTGGAGGGGTAAGTGATTCCCCCATCATACCCCCGGGGTGGGGAGAACTCGACCCCGTCGAGTATGGGCCCACCGGGGAAGTGGTACACCAAATGCAGCTCCGGGCGAGCCACGATCTCCAAACTCAACCCCGCGTCCATGGCCGGGGGATGGCGCTTCAGCTTCACAAGGTGGCACGGACACACCCTCATGCTGGCAATGATACCTTGCTTGCCTAGTATTGCCTCCGTGTGCACACGTCGGGCTCTCAGGTTGATTTGTGGTGGCTCTCCGGGGGTCTCCCTCTTACAGGAAGGTATAGTCTCAAAGCACTCACTAGGATCCACCGCGGTGCCCATATAGGGTGCCGGATCTACCACGTGGGAAATGGGGTGAATCCCAAAACCCATCGGTAAGTCTAACCCGTAAGCTGATTTGCCAAAGCTACTCAGAACTTGGGAAGGTCTAAGTCCTCGTGCCCTCGATTTAGAGGTGACCCTAAGGTCGAGCCACTCCATTCTCACCATCGCTAGGGGGCCTACACGGTCGTTGACCACAAGGGTCACAAACTCTTCCCACTGTTGTATCTTTGCCGTTTTGATGATGTCAGACACTTTAGTATGAAAAATTTGTTTATCTATTTTAAGCTAAACATTGTTCATTGCATAAGTCTACATGCAAAGCTAGGGTCGGTGTTAGTTGTGTTCTTACACAACTAAGGTCGATGCTAGTTTAGGCTAGATGCATAAGTTGGTATGTGCACATGTGTGTGTTGCATTGACATTTCATCGAATAGGTTAAGTGCACATTCAGTTTATCAAACAAGTCAGTGCATGTTGCTGTCTATGCATGATAAGGTAGGTGCAGAGTCTAGCATTGTACATGTAAAGGTCTGTGCACCTTTATCCTATGCATATATCAGTTAGTGCATGTTTTTGTCTGACGTACGAGTAAGGTCTGTGCATACATCGTATAGAGTATGTGCATGTCTTGCTTAGACTGAAGTCAGGTCGGTGCTAGTTGCGTTTCTCATGAAGCAATGTCGGTGCTAGTTGCCTTGTTCGCCTAACAAGGTCGGTGCTAGTTGCCTTGATCGCCTAATGGGGTTGGTGCTAGTTGTGTTTCTCGTGAAGCAAGGTCGGTGCTAGTTGCCTTGTTAACCTAATGAGGTCGGTGCTAGTTCTGCCAAGGTCGATGCTAGCATCTGTCATTCTGCAGACAAAGTCGGTGCTAGTTGCACCTTTTGCAGATAGAGTCAGTGCACATTTTTATATGCACACATTTGAAGTCGGTGCATGCCTTGTTCATTAATGCTCTAAGGTCGGTGCATATAGGCCATCCAGCATGCTAAGGTCGGTGCTAGTTGCATAAAAGGTCGATGCTATTCTTGCTAGCACGCAGGCAAAGTCTGAGCATGTTACTGTTCACAAAGCTTTTAATGAAACTTATTTCTTCCATCTAACAGGTTTAAGGCAACATGTGAGGTCGAACTAAGAACATGCACGTGTTCCTAGAAATGGCGGGATACTGGCACATAGACCTAGGGAGCAAATGATGGGCATGTGATCCTAGGCACTTTTCAGAGAACATTCTAGTCCAATTAAGCTACGTGGACCAGTGGGGTTTTAGTAGGTTTATCTGCTACATCCATACGGTGCACATGTTCCCTATATATATAGACTACCTTGCCTCTCGAAGAAAGGTGCTGAAGCTGCCGAAGATTATTCCCTTTGCATACTTAGAGAGAGCGAGCTCCCCCCCCCCCCAGAAAAAGAATGAAAGTGCCTCCCTCAGATCAAGAAACCTCATGAGGATCATTCTTTAGAAAGATAGATCAGAGAGCAGTCAGCCGTTGCATCTGAAATTGCTTCATTGAAGCTACATTCCCCTTTGTATTTCCGATTTCTGTTCTTTCTTTCTTTCCAGTTTTCCGAATTTGGTTTTTAGTTCCCTCTAAGTGTTCTTGGAGGAAGGGAGACATTGTCTCCAGTTGCGAGTGACTTGGGTGGTCGCTCGTGGGGTTCCCTCTGGTGTGGAGGAAGGGAGGTATTGTCCTCCGGATCTAATTTACAGGTAGCAAGTTCAGGCTTCAGGTTCTGTGGTGCAGGACTTGGGTTGAGAGATTTGTCTCCCTCTGGGCAAGCTGTAAGGCAGCGTTCTGTCGCAGACTGAGTCTGCTTCTTTTCTAGCCTGTGCTAGTGGAATCCTCGTTCGGTGTGAACGAGGGGTGGACGTAGATTGCGATTTGCAATTGAACCACCTAAAAACTTTGTCTCTCTGTGTGTTTGTTGTTTTGATCTTATTTGTGGACACTGAGTTTTGCTTCTCTGCTGGTATTTGATAAAGGCCCAATCAGAACGTTTTGCCAGACTATCTGGAAGTTTGGTCTCTTGCGTGAGTCATCTTCCAGCTTCCCCCCTGACGTGTAGCCGGTTATCTACTGATCCCTTTTTCGTTCCACCACTGCTTACCTTCTGAATGAATAGTGTTAAAGGGTGTGTTTACATTGGTTTATTTTCTGCCCATTTTTTATTCTATCATTTGTCTGATCCTCACCCTTTGCCTTCGCCAGCAACCTTGTCACTTGCTTAGATTTTCTTCAGTTGTGCCGTAAGTGCTCGGTGTCATATTTCTCAGCTCATTGCCGTGTTCCTTCGAATCATTTTTGAAAATTGGGGTGATCTATTCATCCCTCCTTCTAGATCACTCCCTGGTATTTCTATCAATTGGTATCAGAGCAAGTTACCCAACATGTGGTCTAACGACCAGGGTAGACCTGGGTCTAACAATCCTCGCAGCTTCATTGCTGAGGGACATTTGATTAACCGTCCTCCTCTTTTTGATGGTATTAATTACTTTTATTGGAAGAACAGGATGGAGGTGTTCTTAAGAGCGAACAGTCACGAACTGTGGAGAGTGATTACTACAGGACTGTTTGAGCTACCAGATGAAGAGGATACATGGTCAAAGGAACAAATCAGGCTTTCCACCGTGAATTGGATGGCAATGAACATAATGCAGTGTGCAGTCCATCAAGAGAAGTATGCTAGGATATCAACCTGCAAGACAGCAAAAAGATGTGGGATGAACTAGAGCTCTTGTATGAAGATACATCCTAGGTCAAGGCTACAAAGGTAAACATGCTGGCCTCTAAATATGAACTATTTAAGATGAATTCGAAGGAAACAATTTTTGAGATGTACGCCAGGCTGTCGTTGATCACGAATAGCCTCAAGGGTCTAGGAAAACAGATCCGTGAAGCGGATCTTGTTAGGAAGATTCTTAGGTCATTGACCCCATTGTGGCATACTAAGACCACAGTTATAGAGGAGTCTAGGGATTTGTCCTGTCACTGAACTAATCGGATCCCTGATGACTTATGAAATCAACTTAAAAGGGAATGTTGAAGAAACAAGTAAGAAGGGCAAGAACATTGCTCTCAAGGTGTCTCGGAGTGGAAGTGGAAGTAGTAGTAGCAGTGGTAGTGAGGAGTTTGAAAACCTCTTAGATCTTGATCAAGAGCAGCAAGCCATGCTGACTCGTACATTCCAACAATTCCTAAGATCAAAGGGTAAGCCATTTAGGAAAAGAAGGACACAATCATCTGGTAAGAATTTTAACTCCAAAACTGGCAAATACAAGACTAATGACAAGCTTACTTGTTTTCACTGTCACAGGCATGGTCATATGAAAAGTGACTGCCCAGATCTTTTGAAGAAGAATACCAAGGTGCAGAAGAAAAAGCCCAAAGCTATGATCTGCACATGGAGTGATGAGGAGGAAGATGTTGAAGAAAACTCCTCCGAAGATGAAGAGGGACTATGTCTTATGGCTGACAGTGAACATGAGGTAAGCAACCCCTTTGAAAGCTATTCAATTGATGATTGGAAGGATGCTTATGCTGACCTGCTAGATAAGCTTAACTGTCAAACCAAAGAATACAAGTCCATGAAGAAAAGTTTGAACAATCTCCTTAACAATAAGGCCTGTACAGATAATGAAATTGCTGAATTAAAAAACCAGATTGATGAAATGAATTATGAAAAGAACTCACTGAAAATTGAGAATGACAACCTCAAAATTAAAAAGGAGGAAATCAGAAATAATCTAGATGAAGTGAACCTCAGACTTCAAGAGATTCAGAAAGAAAATAAGCTTCTGAAGGGGAAATATGATGTAGTGCAAAATGCTAATTCTGAAATCTTGAAACAGTGTGAAAAATTACAGAAAAATCTTGATGATAAAGAAACTACGTTGGAAAAATTTGTTCAAGGAAAAAATAATTTAGATACCATGCTAGGCATAAAGGTCAACTTCAATAAGGAGGGTCTTGGCTATGACCCAACTAGTAAGAAACCCTTCGAGTTAAAAACCACTACATTTTGCCTAGGGAAGGGGAAAGAAAAACTGGACACTACATCCAGTTCAAACATCAAACAGAATGATCAGCAACCCAACTTCAAGAAGTTTGTGAAAGCTAAGCCAACAAGGTCTGCTGGACAACAAATTAAAAATCAAGGGAAAATTTTTGGCAAAGCTGCCATGCCTCGACCCAACACATTCATACCTCAAAGCAATACCACTAATAGGTCAAGGTATGTGACCAAGAACAGGTACCCAAGATACATGGGTCAGTACAGGAACCATTGGGAGAACTCTATCCACCCACAAAGATTCCTCGACCAATATGATTATCCCAAAAACAATGGGTACAAGAGATGTCCAAGAAATGAACACTTCATAAGGTCCAACAGATTCTATGCTATAATCTGAATGGAAAAAACTTTACACATCATTTCAATAAAACTGTCAATAATAAGAAGAATGTGAAGAAGACTGAGAAACAATTTTGGATACCCAAAAACCTACTGAAAGATTTGAACAATGTCTTTGGACCCAACCTTTCTTGGGTTCCAAAATCTCTCTCTGTCTGATTTGATTGCAGGTTGGTCTGGCAGCCTAGCACAATAGATAGTACCTGGATAGCAGCTGCTCTAGGCATATGACAGGTTACCAGACAAAATTCAGCAATCTGGAAATGAAGATGGGAGGTATGGTCAAGCTTGGAGGTAAGGATAGAGGCATGATCATAGGAATAGGGACTGTTGGTAAGTTTTCCTCCAATATTGTTGAAAAGGTTTTGCTTGTAGAAGGTCTCCAACATAATCTACTTAGCATCAGTCAATTGTGTGACAAGGGTCACAGAGTAGTTTTTGACAATAATGCATGCAAAATCCTTGAAGTAAATTCTGACAAAGTTTTGTTCTTAGGACATAGGGTGAATAATGTCTACATTGTAGACCTTAATGAAAACTCTGAATCAAATCTCTGTCTTTCTGTTGATTTAGACAATAATGCTTACAACTGGCATAGACGATTAGGCCATGCTAGTTACAGTACCTTAAATAAATTGGTTAAATATGATCTGGTTAGAGGTTTACCTAAAATAAAGTTCAACACAAACTCAAAAATATGTGATGCTTGTTCTCTGGGTAAACAAACCCGGAAGTCATTTAAACTTAGATCTGAGCCATTGTCCTCAAGGCCGGTGGAGTTATTACACATGGATCTATTTGAATCAACTAGAACTCAGAGTCTGAATGATAAAAGATTTAGATTTGTGATTGTAGATGATCATACTAGGTTTTCATGGATATTTTTCTTAGCAAACAAAAGTGATGCTTTTCTTTCATTTAAATAACTTTTCAATAAATTCAAACAAGAAGGAAAACACAGAATTTGCACAATTCAATCTGATCATGGAGAAGAATTTGAAAACTCCATGTTTTCTGAATTCTGTGACTGTGAAGGACTAACCCATAGATTTTCTTCCCCCAGGACACCTGAACAGAATGGGATTGTGGAAAGAAGAAATCGAACTATTGTGGAGATGGCCCGGACTATGCTGATCGAGAGTCAACTTCCAAGGAAATTCTAGGCAGAGGCGGCCAATACAGCATGTTACACTATTTACAGGGCCATGGTAAGACCAGTACATAAGAAAACCTTCTATGAGCTTCTGAAAGGTAAGAAACCTAATCTAGCTCACTTCAAAAATTTTGGATCAAAGTGCTTCATACATAATAATGACAAGAAAAATCTAGCTAAGTTTGAAGCAAAGAGTAGCTCGAGAATTTTCTTAGGTTATTCTGAAGTATCCAGAGCATATAGGGTCTTCAATGTTTCTGATCAAACCGTAGAAGAATCTCCACATGTTGTTTTTGATGAAACCAACAATGTTACTAACTTGGATGATGATGACAGGGATATCAAACAAGATGGAGAATTCTTAGAAGCTAATCAAAAAGAGGAGACTAAGCCAAGTGCAGCAACAAATGATCCCAACCAAGTAAGGTCAGCTGAAGCAGGTGAGTCCTCAACCAATGTTAGATTTTTGAAAGATCATCCTGTATAGAATATAATAGGCAATTTGCATGATCCCACTAGGACCAGATCCTTCTATAGAGATGTAAATAATCAAGACCTAGTTTCATTGTTATCATAAATTGAACCCAAAACTATAGAGGAAGCCTTAATTGATGAATCTTGGGTTAATGCTATGAATGAGGAATTAGGACAGTTTGAAAGAAACAATGTATGGAAACTAGTTCCTAGGCCTGAAAATGCAACTATCATTGGAACAAAATGGGTCTTTAAAAATATAATGAATGAAGAAGGAATAATTTCAAGAAATAAAGCTAGATTAGTAGCCAAGGGATACTGTCAGGAGTTTGGGGTTGATTTTGATGAATCATATGCTCCTGTTGCTAGATTAGAAGCTATAAGAATCCTGCTAACTTTTGCTTGCTCCAAAAACATGAAACTTCATCAGATGGATGTTAAGAGTGCCTTCTTGAATGGACTCATCAAGGAGGAGGTCTTTGTAGAGTAACCCCCTGGATTTCAATTATCTGCACTTCCTAACCATGTTTTCAGGTTGAACAAAGCCCTTTATGGACTGAAATAGGCCCCTCGGGCTTGGTATGAAAGGCTGACAGATTTCCTGCTCAGTAAGGGCTACAAACGAGGTAAGGTGGATCAGACCTTATTTACGAAGGTTTTGAATGAAAATCTCATCATAGTTTAGGTATATGTAGATGACATTGTCTTTGGCTCCACATGCACTGAACTATGCAATGAATTTGCAAAATTGATGTCTAATGAGTTTGAAATGAGTTTGGTGGGTGAATTGAAATATTTCCTTGGTCTGCAGGTTCAACAGTTGGAAGATGGATGTTTTATCAACCAGACCAAGTATACCTTGGAAATCCTAAAGAGGTTTGGCATGGATAATATGAAGCACATCTCAACACCAATAAGTACCAATTCAGCCATAGATGTAGATGAAACAGGTAAAGAAATTGATGCAAAGATATACCGAGGTATGATCGGATCCCTACTCTACTTAACTGCCTCGAGACCTGATATTCAATTCAGTGTAGGCATGTGTGCTAGATATCAATCTAGGCCTACTGAACTGCATTTAGCTGCTGTAAAAAGAATATTTAGATACATTTCTAGAACTCATAATTTAGGTTTGTGGTACCCTACGTCAAATGTATTAAATCTTATTTCATACACTGATGCTGACTATGCTGGCTGTAAACTAGATAGGAAGAGCACTAGTGGGCACTATCAATTCTTGGGTGGGTGTCTGGTTTCTTGGGCTGCCAAGAAGTAGCACTCTGTGGCCCTCTCACTGTAGAAGCTGAATACATAGCTGCAGGGGGCTGTGGTACACGGGTAATCTAGATCAAACATCAGCTTCAGGACTACCAAGTAGACCTGGGCTACACCCCCATATATTGTAATAATACTAGTGCCATTAATCTTGCAAAGAATCCTATCTTGCATTCTCGAACCAAACACATAGAGCTCAGACATCACTTCATCAGAGATGAGGTTTCTAAAGGAACTTTTGAATTGATCCATGTAGGCACTGATCATCAGATAGCTGACATTTTCACTAAGCCACTGGACAATGAAAAATTCACCACATTAAGAAGAGAATTGGGCATCTTTAAATGTTTCTGATTTTTGAATAAAATGTATCTGTAGTGCCCCAGGATTTATGTAATAATTTCTATTCTATTTATAGAATTTTCTGGAATTTATTAGGAATTTATAAAGACTAAATAGATTTATAAATAGATTATTGGATTAATAAGTCATTATAAGGCCCAATTGTGTCAAATAATTAACCTAGCCTATTTAAATAAAATCCAAAGGTTTAAGGACCAAGCCCATTAAGTTTGGCCCATATTCTAGAAGGTTATTTAGCCTATTTATGCATTTTAAGGATAAAAACTATTTTTATAGATAATAATATGGATAATTAACAAAAGAGTTTGATTTATGTTGAATTTTGTGCACGTTGGATGTAGCGGTCTATCGTGTGACTGCCACAGTCATGTAACGCACCAGTCTTGATGCGTTACACTTTGTCAATTCCGTGAATGAAAGAACGAGCAAAAAGATTGGATCTTTGGGATCCTATCTATAAGAGATCGACTTAGGAGAACTTATAACATTACTAAGGACTCTTAGGGATTAGGTTCTGGTAAATTAAGGACTCTAGAATCGATCTAATCTTCAAACCCTAGTCAAAACCCTATAAATAGGACCTAGTTCTGAACTGAGCGACCCTTACTTTTGGCTCGTGAAGAATCAAGGTAAGGAGTCATAATTTCGGGTAAGTCATTTAGAAGATTTTGTTTAGTATACTTTAGACTAATAGTTCTCCAAATTTCATGTTAGGAGATCAAGCACCCAAGGAGATTGAAGCTTCCAAAGTTGCTAGTTCGACCATAATTACCCAGGAAACTGAACGCAAGATCACTGAAGATCAAGAGATTAGGACGTCTAAACGAGATAATTAGAGCTTAATCCTTTAGAACTTTTTGATCACCTTAGTTTCATCTTCTTACCCTCAAAATTTCACATCTTTAGGACACGAGGTTGGAGAGATAGAGCAGCAGGAAGTTGCTGAAAAATCGCTGGAAAAGGAGAGCTAGGGCTCGATTTTCAGACTCAAATTAGAAGCTTAAAGCCTAGTTAAGAGGTAGGTTATCTCATGATTAGCAAAAATATCTTGTTAGGGATAAAAGCCCTCTGGTTTTGATTGATTTCATACATCATAGATCATGAATTTCATGTTTTAGTAGGTCATGCATACATGAATACCCTTAACCCTAACTAAGTTCAAAAGGAACTCTCTTATCAAATTCACTGAAAGTCTATGCATACTAGTAGCTTAGCCTTCATTCTATCATGTGGAAGTTTATATATGATTTACAGACATGATGTAAGTTGAGACCTTAGATTTTTATATCTTTTCTGCCAGCAGACGATCTGACGCATCAAGGTAAGACCGTCACAATGATATAACGGCCTTACGATAAGCCGTCACACCTTCTTTGGTGTTTGAAGTTCTCTGTTGTCTCTGACGCACCATCGATGGAGCGTTATATTACTGTAACGGCCTCACGATAAACCGTCACAGTCACTGTGATGCACCCATTCTAGACCGTCAGGGTAACTGTAGACAGAATGGGAAACTAGTTAATTTAACTTATAAATAAGCATAGTTATCTAAGTTTTGACCTGATTTCATATCTTTAAGATTATTTACTGATTCATGATAGAAATTGCATAATTTAGGTATCTTAAGTTAATTTAAGTTTTGTTAATTTCATGTGCCAAAATTCTATAGTTTTGTATCTAAATCATGATTTTCCAAAGATGTATTGACGGAGTTTTATCATGATTTCCTATTGTTACACATCTCTCTATCAATAGAGTCATTTCTTTAAGTACATGGCGCATATTCCGGTATGTTGTCCATTAGTTCACTTTGCACTATAGGAACATTATTCTTGGACATGAGGACCTCTCTATTGGATATTCCTTCCAATGGACTAGGAAATCTTGTTGCAAGGACTCCGTAATTCTCCGCGAGCCTGGGATTCCAACTAGGACGCTGAGTTGGTTGTACCAATAAAGCCCATTTAGTATATTACAATGTCGATGTTTCTGGTTCCGGCAATGTAACTGATCTATACTGGACCATCAGGAGCATCTAACGGCCCAATATACGACTGTCACATTTCACTGAGTCTATTTTATTATTTCTGGATTCAGACTAATGTAACGGCCCAACACTGGAGCGTCACGTTATGTAACGGCCCAGTACAAGATCGTCACAAAGCTTAAGTATGTTAACCCAAGGTTTGACCCAAGGGTTGATTTTTCAAGGTTCTGGATGGCTTAATAATGGTCTGGGACTTATCATATTGATCAAGAAACTTAATATAATGAATGAAAGTTATGAAATGGATCGTTATGCTGCCGATTTATTTTCATAAGCATAACCTTTTTTAAGTCATTCTTGACTCTCGCATTCTTAAAATTGAAGCGTTCATTCATTGAATAGTGTTATCATGAACTTATTACATTCTTGGCCATACTTTATTGTTACATGCGTGGAAATAGCTTGATTTATACTTGAAGATGCGATCGAGCACTGATTGTGTTCAAGGGCTCTATGCTAGTCCCCTTGGCTGATTGTCGGAAACATACTATTATAAACCATGGGGTATGATGCTACTGGCGTCGCATTGCGCTCGGAGTACTTTCTTTATAAATAAGTGAAAATCCATGATACAACATGATTGATACTTGTACATGACTTTCTTGATATTCCACAGAAATTCACGAAGTACTTGCTCATAAGCAAAAGATACTGGAGTGATGATTATGTGACTTGCTAGTACATTCTCGTTACATTCTTATTCATGAAAGGCCATATCATGTTCTTATAACATTCTTGCTAGTTCATACTTGCTCTCATTCTATCTTACATACTTTGATTTAATCGCATGATTGATCGCATTCGCATGATTTTACCTTATTTCTCTAGAGTAAAAATATTAATTACTTTAATAATGCCTTCGTGCTGATGCGAAGATACCTACTGGACAAGTGTGCTCATTACCTATTTCTAATCTTTTTCAGGAAATGAAAGTGGTTCGAATTCAGATTCGGGTTATACAAGTAGCGGGTCCGAGAGCGAATGAAAGTGTTGTCAAGATGAGAGTGAAGACTTAGGATAGTCTATATTGTTTAGATTGAGTCTATGTAATTTTTCTATTTCTTGAGTCTGATAGATTGAAAGAAAGTGATTGTATTTGAATATTGATTATCAATGAAATAAGTTGGAGTTTTGATTAAAGTATTATGCAATTACATTTATGTGTGATTGTCTTGCGCTCTGATTATTCTTGCTTGCAAGAGGTTTACCATGCCGATTGTTCACGTTTCTCGAGCGAGTCTTCCGCTGTCATAAAGGCTCGGGATGTGACAGTTAAGTTGGTATCAGAGCCTAAGTCTCAGGACTTAGGGAGAAGAGTTATGTCATATGATAAGTCCAAGATTTAAGGACCCCTACCTATGAACTAAGGAAGAAATTTCAACACCCATGTGAGAATTGGGTAGAGCCCGGGATAAGATAGTTAATTAGCTTTAAGATTGATTTTCCTTCCAATTCCACGAGAAATAACAAGTTGTTATTTTTCTCTCGGGTACCCTATTATTATCATGGCTCATCGCGTAAATTGGGATGGCATGCAACAAACAGTTGCTGGCCTCACTTAGGCATTACAAGCCATGGCGCAAGCTGGCGCCGGAGCAAGGGCTAGTGATTTACATCGCAACTTTCGGAGCTTAAACCCTCTGCGTTTCTATGGTTCTTCTAATCCGGATGAAGCGGAGAACTGGATAGATGAAATGAATCGTATCTTTGATGTTATCCAATGCACCGATCAAGAGAAGGTGCGTCTCACAACCTTTCAACTCAACAAAGATGCTCGTACATGGTGGAAGTCGGTTCCGACACCTCCGGCCGATGCACCTCATACATGGGATGGTTTTCTTACCCTATTCCGTGCCAAGTACTTTTCTGAGCATGTAAAAGAGAGAAAGGCTATGGAGTTCGCCGCTCTTCGGCAAGGAATGATGACGGTTACCGAATATGAACTGCAATTCTTAAGGCTTGCACGTGACGCACCGCATCTTATCAGCACCGATTTGTTGAAGGTCAATCGGTTCATGGACGGGTTACATCCCGGTTTCATTCACCAGCTTGGAACCTAAAACATTCGTACTTATGCGGAAATGGTTCAACGAGCGTATTTGTGTGAAAGGACCTTAGAGAAGGTCGAGAAATTAAAAGGGAAAGGAGAAGAGTCTAGCCGACACTCAGATCGGCGTTATAAGAAAGACAAGTTCAGCATCACAGAGCCCTTCAAAAGCCATGATAGTAAGAAAAGATCCAGGAGTGGGAATAGTGGAAGTTCCCAGAAGAACACGAAGATCAAGGAGGAGGAGCAAGTTGCTATAGCTTGCACGTTTTGCAAAAAATTCGGCCATTCAGCTGAGGAGTGTTGGAAGCGCCTTGGCGCATGTTTACGTTGTGGAAGCAGGGAGCATCGCATGCCAGATTGCCCCCTTATGAAAGACCAATCGTCCGGTGGAGGACGTAGGAGACAGGCTTGCCTCAATGCCGTTCTAGAAGATGAAGAAGCGCCCAGGGATGGTGGGCTTATGGAAGGTACTCTTCAAATTTATTCTCATCCTGCATTTGTGCTATTTGATACTGGTGCCTCTCATTCTTTTATCTCCACTACTTTTGTAAAAATATTATCAATTGCATCAATTCCCTTACCTTCAGATCTTGCTATTTTCACACCCTTAGGTTTGTGAACAAAGCTTACCAACTATTATCCTGATAGCGAAGTGATAGTAGAAGGTCATAATCTCCCCGCAAACTTAGTATGCCTTGACATGAAGGGTTATGATGCTATTTTAGGGGTAGATTGGCTTGTAGATCATGATGCTTATATCAATTGCCAAAACATGATTATATCCTTTCGAAAGCCCGGTCTTCCAAGATTCTCTTTTCTTGGCATCAAGTACCAGAAGCATCCTACTATCATATCTTCTCTTCACGCTTGCAAACTTATCTCGTAAGGATGTGAAGCTTTTCTTGCTTATGTCATTATTACGGAATCCAAGAAGATTATCTTAGCGGACATTCCTATTGTAAATGAGTTCCCAGACGTGTTTCCATCCGAATTACCCAGTTTACCGCCCGAGAGGGAAGTGAACTTCACTATTGAACTCATCCCAAGAGCAGCACCTGTTTCTATAGCCCCTTACAGGATGTCCCCCACAGAACTCAAGGAATTAAAGAGGCAGTTGCATGAATTACTAGACAAAGGCTTCATCAGACCTAGCACATCCCCTTGGGGTGCGCCGGTTCTATTTGTCAAGAAGAAGGATGGTTCTCTCAGATTATGCATAGATTACCGGTGACTGAATCAACTCATAATTAAAAACAAGTATCCGTTGCCGCGTATTGATGAGCTCTTCGATCAGTTTTCGGGAGCAGAGTATTTCTCTAAGATTGATCTCAGATCAGGTTATCATCAGCTTAGAATTAAAGAAGAAGACATTTATAAATCGACTTTTCGAAGTCGTTATGGCCACTATGAATCCGTGGTAATGCCATTTGGGTTAACTAATGCCCCGGTAGCATTCATGCAACTTATGAACAGTGTCTTCCAGCCATATCTGGACCAGTTTATCATCATTTTCATTGATGATATCTTGATATATTCCAAGACCAAGAAAGAACATGAAGAGCATCTGAGGATAACTTTACAAACACTTAAAGAACATAAACTCTATGCCAAGCTAAACAAATACGTATTCTGGCTCAAGGAAGTTTCATTCCTAGGCCACATTATTTCAAAAGAAGGTATTGAGGTGGATCCTTCTAAAGTAGAAGCTGTCAAGAATTGGAGCCGGCCAACGACCGTATCAGAAGTACAAAGTTTTCTGGGTCTAGCTGGTTATTATAGAAGATTCATTAAGGATTTCTCAAAGATGGCAATTCCTTTAACTAGACTCACAAGAAAAGAAAATCCTTTTGTCTGGTCCAAGAAATGTGAAGCGAGTTTTCAAACGCTTAAGAATCATCTTAATACAGCTCATATTTTATCACTACCAATGGAAGGTGGTGGATTCGAAGTATATACGGATGCATCTGGCATTGGCTTAGGATGCGTTCTCATGCAAAATGGAAAAGTAATATGTTATTCTTCAAGATAATTGAAGCGTCACGAGGGAAATTATCCTATGCTTGATTTGGAATTAGCAGCGGTCATTTTTACCTTGAAAATTTGGCGTCATTATCTCTATGGAGAAAAGTTTACGGTCTACTCAGACCACAAGAGCTTGAAATATTTATTTTCTCAAAAAGAGCTAAATATGAGGCAGAGAAGATGGTTGGAATATCTCAAGGATTTTGATTTTGCTATTCAATATCATCCTGGCAAGGCTAATGATGTAGCTGATGCACTCAGCAGAAAACCAATGGGTATGCTATCAAGTCTCATGATTAGTATGACTAATCTTATTCCTCAATTTGCTCAGTTAAACTTAGATATTGACAAGAAGGAGGATTGTTTCCTAGTTAATATTCAAGCTCAACCTACATTGATAGAAGATCTGGTTAAACTGCAAAATGATGATCCTATATTATTGTAGATCAAGGCCAATGTTGAATAAAGGCCACATTTTTCTATTAAGGATGGAAGATTGCTATTTAAAGACCGAGTATGTGTACCGGATCATGAGGATACGAAGAAATTGATTCTAGAAGAAACACATAAATCCAGGTATACCATTCACCCAGGTAGTACAAAAATGTATCAGGATCTGAAAAGAAATTTCTGGTGGCCCAACATGAAGAGGGAAATAGATGATTTCGTGTCTCGCTGTCTCACCTGTCAACAAGTAAAGGCAGAGCATTTTAGACCCGCAGGTAAACTGCATCCCTTGAATATTCTCGAATGGAAGTGGGAGAGTATAGGGATGGATTTCATTATGGGGTTATCTAAGACAAGAGGTGGACACGATGGTATATGGGTAATCATAGACCGATTAACTAAATCTGCACATTTCATACCAATCAAAAGTCGATGGTCTGTGGATATCCTGGCAGCATTATACATAAGAGAAATTGTTACATTACATGATGTCCCAGTCACTATTATATTTGATAGAGATCCTCGATTCACATCACAGTTTTGGAAGGGTCTACAACAGTCACTAGGGACTAGATTGAATTTCAGCACAGTCTTTCATCCACAAACTGATGATCAGACGGAAAGAACGAATCAAGTGGTAGAAGACATGCTCAGGGTTTGTGTTATTGATTTTGGAGGTAGTTGGTATGATCACTTGCCTCTAGTAGAATTTGCATATAACAACAGTTATCAGGCCAACATACAAATTGCACCTTTTGAAGCTCTATATGGAAAAAGTTGTCGATCACCAATATGCTAGAGTGAAATAGGGGAAAGACAATTCCTAGGTCCCAATATTATCAGAGATTCTACAGAGAAGATCAAGCTTATTCAAGAGAGAATAAAGATGGCACAAGATAGGCAGAAATCTTATGCTGATAATCGAAGACGCGACTTGAAATTTCAAGTAGGAGACCATGTGTATCTCAAGGTTTCTCCAGGTCGTGGTATTCGGAGATTTGGCATTAAGGGTAAACTAACTCCAAGGTTCATTGTCCCGTTTGAAATTCTTGAAAGGGTCGGTGAAGTGACTTATAGACTGGCTTTACCTCCACAATTAGCAGGAGTTCATGACATATTTTACATCTCTATGCTGAAGAAATGTGTATATGATCCTGACCATATTATCACTTATGACAATCTGGAGATTCAGAAGGATATGACGTACGAGCATACGCCAATAAAGATTCTGAAACGGGAAGTGCGTCAACTAAGAAATAAAGTTATTCCTATGGTCAAGATTCAAGGGAAGAAAACATGGCCATATGAAGCAACATGGGAAACTGAAGCAGTCATGCGGAAAAGACTCCCAGAATTATTTTAAACTATAAGTACACTCTCCATAATCCATGTATTAAATTTGGGGACCAAATTCTTCTAAGTGGGGGAGGGTGTAGTGCCCCAGAATTTATGTAATAATTTCTAGATTATTTATATAATTTTCTAGAATTTATTAGGAATTTATAAAGACTAAATAGATTTATAAATAGATTATTGGATTAATAAGTCATTATAAGGCCCAATTGTGTCAAATAATTAACCTAGCCAATTTAAATAAAATCCAAAAGGTTTAAGGACCAAGCCCATTAAGTTTGGCCCATATTCTAGAAGGTTATTTAGCCTATTTACACATTTTAAGGATAAAAACTATTTTTATGGATAATAATATGGATAATTAACAAAAGAGTTTGATTTATGTTGAATTCTGTGCACGTTGGATATAGCGGTCTATCGTGCAACCGCCACAGTCATGTAACGCACCAGTCTTGATGCGTTACACTCTGTCAATTCCGTGAATGAAAGAACGAGCAAAAAGATTGGATCTTTGAGATCCTATCTACAGGAGGTTGACTTAGGAGAACTTATAACATTACTAAGGACTCTTAAGGATTAGGTTCTGGTAAATTAAGGACTCTAGAATCGATCTAATCTTCAAACCCTAGTCAAAACCCTATAAATAGGACCTAGCTAGTTCTGAACTGAGCGACCCTTACTTTTGGCTCGTAAAGAATCAAGGTAAGGAGTCATAATTTTAGGTAAGTCCTTTAGAAGATTTTATTTTGTATACTTTAGACTAATAGTTCTCCAAATTTCATGTTAGGAGGTCAAGCAACCAACGATATTGAAGCTTCCAAAGTTACTGGTTCGACCATAATTACCTAGGAAACTGAACGCAAGACCACTAAAGATCAAGAGATTAGGACGTCTAAATGAGGTAATTAGAGTTCAATCCTTTAGAACTTTTTGATCACCTTAGTTTCATATTCTTACCCTCAAAATTTCACATCTTTAGGACAAGAGGTTGGAGAGATAGAGCAGCAGGAAGTTGCTTGAAAATCGCTGGAAAAGGAGAGCTAGGGCTCAATTTTCAGACTCAAATTAGAAGCTTAAAGCCTAGTTAAAAGGTAGGTTATCTCATGATTGGCAAAAACATCTTGTTAGGGATAAAAGCCCTCTAGTTTTGATTGATTTCATACATCATAGATCATGAATTTCATATTTTAGTAGGTCATGCATACATGAATACCCTTAACCCTAACTAAGTTGAAAAAGAACTCTCTTGTCAAATTCACTGAAAGTCTATGCATACTAGTGGCTTAGCCTTCATTCTATCATGTGGAAGTTTATATATAATTTACAAACATGATGTAAGTTGAGACCTTAGATTTTTATATCTTTTCTGCCAGCAGATGATCTGACGCATCAAGGTAAGACTGTCACAATGATATAACGGCCTTACGATAAGCCGTCACACCTTCTTTGGTGTTTGAAGTTCTCTGTTGTCTCTGACGCACCATCGATGGAGCATTACAATACTGTAACGGCCTCACGATAAACCGTCACAGTCACGGTGACGCACCCATTCTAGACCATCAGGGTAACTGTAGACAGAATGGAAAACTAGTTAATTTAACTTATAAATAAGCATAGTTATCTAAGTTTTGACATGATTTCATGTCTTTAAGATTATTTACTGATTCATGATAGAAATTGCATAATTTAGGTATCTTAAGTTTTTTTAAGTTATGTTAATTTCATGTGCCAAAATTCTATAGTTTTGTATCTAAATCATGATTTTCCAAAGATGTATTAACGGAGTTTTATCATGATTTCTTATTGTTACACATCCTCTCTATCAATAGAGTCATTTCTTTAAGTACATGGTGCATATTTCGGTATGTTGTCCATTAGTTCACTTTCCACTATAGGAACATTATTCTTGGACATGAGGACCTCTCTATTGGATATTCCTTCTAATGGACTAGGAAATCTTGTTGCAAGGCCTCCGTAATTCTCCGCGAGCCTGGGATTCCCACTAGGACGCCGAGTTGGTTGTACCAATAAAGCCCATTTAGTATATTACACTGTCGATGTTTCTGGTTCTGGCAATGTAACGGATCTATACTGGACCGTCAGGAGCATCTAACGGCCCAATATACGACCGTCACATTTCACTGAGTCTATTTTATTGTTTCTGAATTCAGACTAATGTAACGGCCCAACACTGGATCGTCACGTTATGTAACGGCCCAGTACAAGACCATCACAAAGCTTAAGTATGTTAACCCAAGGTTTGACCCAAGTGTTGATTTTCCAAGGTTCTAGATGGCTTAATAATGGTCTATGACTTATCATATTGATCAAGAAACTTAATATAATGAATGAAAGTTATGAAATGGATCGTTATGCTGCCGATTTATTTCCATAAGCATAACCTTGTATAAGTCATTCTTGACTCTCGCATTCTTAAAATTGAAGCGTTCATTCATTGAATAGTGTTATCATGAACTTATTACATTCTTGGCCATACTTTATTGTTACATGCGTGGAAATAGCTTGATTTATACTTGAAGATGTGATCGAGCACTGATTATGTTCAAGGGCTCTATGCTAGTCCCCTTGGCTGATTGTCGGAAACATACTATTATAAACCATGGGGTATGATGCTACTGGCGTCGCATTACGCTGGGAGTACTTTCTCTATAAATAAGTGAAAATCCACGATACAGCATGATTGATACTTGTACATGACTTTCTTGATATTTCACAGAAATTCATGAAGTACTTGCTCATAAGCAAAAGATACTGGAGTGATGATTATGTGGCTTGCTAGTACATTCTCGTTACATTCTTGTTCATGAAAGGCCATATCATGTTCTTATAACATTCTTGCTAGTTCATACTTGCTCTCATTCTATCTTACATACCTTGGTTTAATCGCATGGTTGATCGCATTCGCATGATTTTACATTATTTCTCTAGAGCAAAAATGTTAATTCCTTTAATCATGCCTTCGTGCTGATGCGAAGATACCTACTGGGCAAGTGTGCTCATTACCTATTTCCAATCTTTTTGCAGGAAATGAAAGTGGTTCGAATTCAGATTCGGGTTATACAAGTAGCGGGTCCGAGAGCGAATGAAAGTGTTGTCAAGATGAGAGTGAAGACTTAGGAAAGTCTATATTGTTTAGATTGAGTCTATGTAATTTTCCTATTTCTTGAGTCTGATAGATTGAAAGAAAGTGATTGTATTTGAATATTGACTATAAATGAAATAAGTTGGAGTTTTGATTAAAGTATTGTGCAATTGCATTTATGTGTGATTGTCTTGCGCTCTGATTATTCTTGCTTGTAAGAGGCTTACCATGCTGGCTGTTCACGTTTCTCGAGCGAGTCTTTCGCTGTCATAAAGGCTCGGGGCGTGACAATATCCATGTTCTATGTCCACATTAAGCTACATACAGTCCTCATCTGCATAGATCTTCATTTAGTATTTGTCATGTTTTAGTGATATAGATTGGCATGCATAACCTATTTGTATATTAAATGATAAGCTAGGAGAAGGTCAGATTTCTTCTGACTGGAAACCCACATCATGTGTGAGGAGGTCTTATGACCTGCGTTCTCCACCTGGTACCACAGGCTCATTTCCATATAGATCAGGTTTTATGTCCATAAATTCTCTTTTCTGCATTACAATATATTTTGCATTCAAGTTGTCTGCATACTTGAGTCTTTTTGTGAGGGGGAGTTTCTTTAGTCTACCAATTAGTAGGAGACTGATTCAAGGATTTTGAGAGATCTTGATGCTGCATAAAGCCCTCTAAACATCTTATACAGTATATTCATAAGAAACTGAAGTTCATGACTCTCTTAAATCTTTAAGTTTGAATAACTAAAACATGTCTAAGTCACTTCAATTTAATAATCCTGCAAAGACTTGGACAAAGTTCCTGTAGAATGTCTCCTTACAGATTTAGTAGGCATGGTTCAAAGTTAAACCTGTTATGTCATGTATGAAATATTCTAAATACTTGAACCTCAGAATTCTGGAAGCAATCTTTCCTGAAAATTAGTTCATGTTGTATTGACTTCAAACATCACATAACAAATTGGAAAATATTTTGGGGTTTATCAAATCTCAGAGCACTGATCTGGTTACTGAGAAACTAGATGGCTCATCATTGAAATGACACAGTCTATGTCATGAAGTACCAGATTATCTCTGTTTAAAAAGTTTGAAGAAAATTGTTTTTCTTGGCAGAGCAATGGCATTAAAGAGTTGAATGATTGGGGATTCTTGCCTCTGATCAAGGTGTCTCCTCACGTACAAAGACACTTCAAATGCTAACTCTGTTCTCTAAAAGAGAAGTAATATGGCTATCACACTAAGTAAATGGGGATTCTGGCCTCTAATCAAGGTGTCTCCTCATGTAACAATGTGTGATTTACCCAAATTACTCAATGCCATATTCACTGTGCCAAATCCAAAAATCTGTACCCCACTGTTTCTGAAATTTCTTGTAGATTATTTGTCCTCAATACAGTTGGCACAACTTTCAATGGATGCGTCTCTAGATCTATGATTAGTACAGTCTTTTAGAATGATCTCTCTAGGCATACCAGCTTAACCTTGATCTTCCTTATTATGTTTGTACATTGGCAATCTTCATTCTTACTCTGTGTCTTTCCTGATTATTAGCCTTGAAGAACATGAGCTTAATTTAGTTCTCTTACTTACTCCTTTAAGAGATGGACTTGAAATATTCTAAATTGTGCGTTTACTGTATATCCTCTCGATTGCTTAGCAGCACCTTTTTCTCTCTCCACTCCTTTTGATGCTGTCAAAGGGGGAGAAAAATGTGAGTGAAAGGGGGAGTATATGCTCTTTTGGCATGAGTTATTGTTTTTGATCACCATGAGCATTAGTGTGAACATAGTCCCTATCAGGGGGAGTTAGTGTGTCATATTGCTTGCATATCATTGGTGCATCCTTGCATATCATTGCTGTTCTTCTTCTTCGAAATAAACCAATTCTTCAATATCTCAAAATGGTTACCATCATCAAAAAGGGGGAGATTATTGTATCTTTACCGTTTTGATGATGTCAAACACTTTAGCATGAAAATTTTGTTTATCTGTTTTAAGCTAAAACACTGTTCAATGCATAAGTCTACATGCACAGCTAGGGTCGGTGTTAGTTGTCTTCTTACACAATAAGGTCGATGCTAATTTAGGCTAGATGCATAAGTTGGTCTGTGCACATTGGTGTGTTGCATTGACATTTTGGTGTGGACACACGCCGCAATACACGCCGGTGGAAGAGGACACACCGGGGCCCAGTTAGCTCGTGGACGACGCGGACGCAACGGCCAAGCCATCACCTTTATTTTACATTTTTAGGTCATGTTGGGCTCTATTGTAGTCCACATTGGACAATTGTGTTATTATATGGCAAATGGGTTAGGATAGCTAATGGGCTAGAGTTAATGGGTTTTGGGCCTTAAATGGGCCAAAGGGGGTTCAATGTGAACAAGTCAAGGGGTTTAGTGTGTTAGGTGTGAATGGGAAGAAGGGAAGGTGGCTTGGAAGGGGGCACCCCTCTTTCTTGGTCCAAGAGGGAGGCAGCCACCTACCAAACTTGGACTCCCCTCCCCTTATTTTCAAAGTTAGGTGGCACCCTTGTCACCCCTTGGTCTCCCCCTCTCCCCTTGGTCAAGGGGCCACACCCCCTCTCCCTCCCCTCTCTCCCACGTAATTCCCAGCCCCCACCCCTTGCCATTCTCTATATAATGATGTGTATAGTGCCATTTGGGAAGTTAATGAAGAATTTGTGAGAAAAGATTGTGTTAAGAGCGAGATTCTCTTCCCCCCCTTGGGTGTGGTGCCCTTGATCAAAATTCTGTGATGGGATTATTCTGGCGTGTGACTCACCCCCCGTATGCCCCTTATCCTCTTCGTATATGAGTCTTCAAAAATTCTCAGTAAAGCTTCTACAAGTCTGGAAGAAGTTGGCGCTGGTTTCACATCGATCGGAGTGCTGGATCCCCGGCAACAGTTCTTCTCGTGAAGTCACGCAAGTCTGCCCGAGCCTGCTGTCCAGATCTTCAAGTTCCTGAGAAGTAATTTCTACGGCTCTACTCTCAAGTCCTCCGGATCTGAGATTCTGAGTGGTCGTAGGATTTTCTATCCTCTTCACGTTGCCATAGAGCTTGTGTTGTTCTGAGGTCGGTGCTGGCTGTGGCGGAGATTCTCGTGGGACTGCGCCGACCTCCCCATGCAGATCCGACCCAAGGGCTGAGGCAACTTACAGAAGCTGCCCCGTCTCCTCCCTTCCAGATCTGTGCGAGCCGTTTGGTCTGCGTCTTCCTCGGGATGTCACTGACGATCTCCAATAAGAAGCATCCCATTCTGAATCCGGATTGATTTTTACCATAATGTTTAGCCTTCCTGTGCAGTTCTGTGTGCGCAGAACCTGAGGCTGAGCACAATTGAGGCCACACCCAGATCTGAGCAGATCTGATCACGCCCTTCGAAGTAGAGAATCTTCATCATGTCATCGACGTTATCCAATAAATGGAACCCCAATCGGATGTCGGATCTTGGCGTACCGGCCTCCACAAGTTTGCTGCGCAGGGTGACCAACGTGGGCAGAACCGAACGGTGGCCAATCTTCGCCTTCCGATCGACTTCGGCTCATCTCCTTGCCTCCTTTGAGTGCGACCCGTCAACCCGGATTCAGCAACCTCAAATTGGCATTTTTATCTCTTTACCTCCCTGCGTGGAGTGGGCGCTAGGTTCTGAAATTGTACATTTATTAATTGTGTGTATTGGGGTTGTCGGATTCGGCCGAGATTTCTTCCACACGCGCTAGTCGTGGAGGTACGCGCCTCGTTCCACACTCACATCGCTTATTTAGTATATTTTCTATCATGCTGCATTTGTGATAATAGGACTGTGACCTAGTTACAAATTGCCATGGTCGTGAGTTGTGAGCGCCCGTTCCTTAGCTCCAGTCGAGCACCGAGCTCGGACTGCATTACCCTAGGCGACAGTGGTTCCTTAACCGCTGCGATCCCACATTTCCCTCGCAAGGGACGATCACCGGGCTAGTTAGAGTTCTTGTTGTGAGAGGTCTCCACCTGGAGAACGCCACAGTAGTCAGCCACTCGGCTTCCATTAGTGTGCTAGTGTTGGCCGCACTTTGAGTCGGTCGTACATCTTAGCCCGGTCGCGTCACCCGTCCCGCATCAAATTGGTATCAGAGCGTGGTTTAAGTCTAGGGTGATCTTTGTCTAGGTCATCTTGTCCTAGGTTGCTTTTCATCCCAATACCCGGTATATCAAAAGGTGTTCCCAGAATGATAGGTTACGCCTATTGGGAAGGTAGCACACTTGCAAGAGAGGATCTTCAGATCCCCAAACTCCGCCACATACCGGCTATTGGTTGAGTCTAGGTTCCTCGGTTTGCATTAGTTAGTGCATTCAAACTTTTTGTCATTGCATGCCCACCAGGCGAGGTACCCAATACCATCGCCCCGAGTCTATGGCAAACCCACGGGATGCCGCCTAGGGAGACTTTCACTCCCTGCATGAGGCGATGATGGCCATCATGGCCCGGTTGGACCAGTCCGAGGCTACCTTTCGGAGCTTCTCCGACAATATGGATGGTCGCCTTAGGGCCATGGAGGAACACATGGAGTCATCCGACAAATGTGTCCAAGGTTTGGTTGGACGGTTGGATAGATTGTCACACGGGGACCCTCTTAGAGCGGACCAGGGCCCACCCGTACCTGCTCCCGCAGTGGCCCAAGTCCAAATCGCTCCCAAGGCCCAGGTCCAACCCGCTCCCGCGGCACAGGAGCAGCCCGCACATGCTCCTCAGCCCGCCCCTCACCGAGCCATCGAACCACAGCATCGTGACCGTGGTCTCGAAGACTATGCATCCGATAATACTTTTGAGGGGTATGGCCGACGCTGTCGTGGCTTTCATCAGCCAAGGGATGAAAAGGATGATAGAGTCCTCAGGACTGTACGAGCCGACCCTCCCACTTTTGACGGGTCCTTAGACCCAAAAGTCTATCTTGATTGGGAGGCCGACATGGACCGATACTTCGAGTGGTTCGAGATGACGGATCACCGGAGAGTCAAGTTTGCTAAAATGAAGTTGTTAGGGCAAGCGCAAACTTATTGGTGCAATGTGGAGAGCTTGTAATTTCAGCGTCGGGAGCCCCAGGTTGAGTCTTGGGATGAGATGAAGGAAAGACATAGAACCAAGTATCTTCCTGCCACATACCATCAGAGGCTCATTGATAGGTGGCAGAATCTCAACCAAGGGGATCGGTCCGTGTCCGAGTACATCGCAGAGTGATGCGGGACGGGACCACGGACACGACAAGCTCGCGATCGTCCCTTAACGAGGGAAGCGTCGGATGTGCGCGGTTGAGAAACCGGCAATGAGCTAGGGTGGTCGGCTCTCTTTTGCGCCCGGATCGGGTCACGGGACGGCTTCGCTCTCTCTCGCAGCAGTGATATTATAAATTGAAAGCGGGCTAGGTATCCCTACACATGCTCTCTAGCAGCGGCATATAAAGCATATAAAGAATTGAGCTAATGCCAAGTGTAAGGGTGAAGGCGATACCTCCACGCTCTCGGCGTGGCGAAGATGGGACCCGGCCGGAACTCGTACCCCCGGGAACTTAATACATTATGGTTACAGCAATGCAACTAAGCCCACTCCACGCAGGGAGGTAAAGGGCGACACAAGCGGGCCCGGGAGGACCAAGTTCGGGTTGACGGGCGGTTTCGGGCAATGCTTCGGCTTCACGCGTACTCGTGCTAGTGGGGGCCCACGTATTGACCGGAGGGGTCGTGTGGGGCCTGATGACTCCTCTGTTGTGGGGACACCTGGAAAGCGTTCCCCTGGGATGGCGAGCTGCTGGAACGACCGCCGGACGCCGGGCGGCCCTCGGACGACGCTCGCTGGGAACTCGGCCACGAACCTGAAAGTTCTGTTGCAGGCGCGCGACTCGGAGAAAACTGCTGCTGCAATCAGCCCCGTCGTCGCAATGCGACGAGATTAGAGCCGTTGGAAAGAGGACTCAAAATACTTCGATGTAGGGGTCTTCAAAAAAAATAATCAGATCTGTATTTCTGATCATGTATTTTACAAGCTTGCTGGAATCTGGCCAGAACTGCAGGGACAGGTTCTGACTTCTCTGAAGATCGACATTGACCAGGGAGAAGACCTCCGAATCTGGAAATGATTTCTTCAGTAAAGTTGAAGGTCTCTGAGAGAGGAATCCGGGACTATTTTTGGTTTTTTGATTGGAGAAGAAACGATTTTCTGGGATTTTTTAACTAGACCTGGGTCGGATCTGGGAAACTGTTCTTTGGAACTTGGACGGTTTTTGTAAAATACTTGGAGGGTGAACCAAACATTAAGAAAATTCCTGGTGGTAGAGGGATGTAGAAAGAACTCCCAATAAATTTGGGTGACCCAACAAAAATCAAAGGGTGGTTCGAATGGGGTAAACTCAGAGCTGATGAACAGTAAACAGAACCAGGACAGATCTGGAACTTGGACTTGGACGAAAATCAAAAAATAGCTAAAGGATGAATTTTGACATGATTTTTTTTGTGGGGATAAGGGTTCTAGAGGGAACCAACCCTGAAATTTTGAGCTTCAGAAGATGAAGGGAGTGATAGAACACCGAAACCGTTGGCAACGACGCGTCGGCGGCGAGTCGATGGCGGCGGCGATCACCGGAGTTGCTTCAGATGCTGGAGGGGATCAAGGGGGAAGGGATTACACTCTAGAAAGGGGAGAGGGGGTGGAGGAACCAGGGAGAGAGAGGGGAGGGGCGCAAATCTCACTTGGGGCAAATGCCTATTTTCTCTTCATTAATTGCTTCAATATGAAAAATACAACCTTATATAGGATGCCAACCAAACTCAACCTCAACCCTTGGATCTAGGGGTTTGGATTGAAGGGCTGGGATACAATGTGAATCACACATTTAATACATTAGTTTAATCTAATTTGACCATACTTATTCAACCTTGGACTAGATCTATTCAAACACCACCTAATACACACCAACCATGCCTAATAAGGCCAAAAGAGGGGGCGCCCCATTCATGGGTCTCTTCTTGGGCCAAGTGTGGTTAAAGGCCATGTAACCAGCCCACCAACCATGCTAGACCCTTCCAACTTAGTTGGCCCATGAAGGAGTGTAACCCAATTTGGGCCTTAAGTGCATTAATGACCCATTAACAACCTAATGACCCAATATGGCATAAGCTCCCTAATGGACTCTACTAATGGCAACCTAGCCTTGGACTTGACATAACAAATGGCCCATTGGCTTGATATAAGCCTTACAAAGAGTCCAAAAGAAAGAAAATACACAATTACAATCTCATACAAGCCATAACTCACAAAAACACTTCACCCGTGTATGGAAATCGCCTTTGATGCCCCATCACAGAGTTTGATGAATTATTTTTGCGATGTGGCGTCTCGGAAGAGAGCACGATGCCTGTGTCCCGCTTCCGTCGTGGTCTGCGGCCCCACTTTTTGTATGAACTCTTTCACCGCAATGTGACCACCCTGGAAGCTGCATATCAGGTTTCCCTCGAGTTAGAGCAGTTTGAGTCAGAGTTCGCTCCCGTCCAGCTACCGGGGACCATCTATCCACGTGGGTTCGACTCTCGGACCATGCCCAGTTCTTATAGCCAATTTCTGGTGGCTCGTCCCCCGAAATCCCAACCCCCTCGTGATGTGACACCACCTTGGGTGGTAATAACAAGGCCAATACACCTTGGACTTATGACTTGCAAGCAAGCAACTTTGATGATGAAATTACTCGAGCGAGCTCACTCGCTTAGCGGACACTATTGCCCGTGGGTAAATTGGCAATGGTGGGGAGGGTCCAAAGTGGGACCTTGACGTTCCGAGGCTAGGCTTCACTATGGCTGACCCCCTAAGGGGCTGGGATACAAATTTTAGTGGGCGGTCAGCATACCAAAGGCATGGGTTGTAGGGTCGCTCTCACCTCACTCCGCGGTGGCCACTCAATTGGAGGGAAATTTGGATCAAGCACTCACTTACCTTCCGACGGAGCTAAAGATAATACTAAATAAGCACGAATAAAACAGCGAGGGAAGTGTCCCGGAGCTCACCTGATCGGTGTGAGAACACCGATCCCGACCGAAAGACGAGGGCGAGCGGGGAGGCGTGGATACACACCCGCACGCCGCGCCGATGCCGCTTGACCCTTTTTAGGTGATTAAAACACTACGCCTCTCGCAGGAGGGGGATCTTGGGGTGGGGGTTAACTGTTAATACATCCAAAACTACCTCCATACAGGGAGGGGCCTTCATCCGGCCAAGTAAAAGGGGGAAAATCGAGCTAGAAGCAAAGAATGGTAGTCGATGCCGATTCTGACCACTCTCTGCGCTTCAGAACAGGCAGTTGGTTTTCTTGACGCTGCGGCCACTCCAGAATTTTGTTGATGACGAAACCTATTGTAAATTCTTCGTAGCTGGATCAGAATGATGGTGGATTTTTCTTGGAATTTCGTATCGCTGGTTGGGGCAGAGCCGAGAATAGGGGTGGTCTTTGCTGGCTCGGGGTACTCTCAGGGTGTTACTACTGGAAGACGGGGACGCTACGAGATGATCCGAACTCTGTTGGAGGCGTGGCAGGTACCGATGCGATCGTGCTCGAGTCCTCTTTCTGTCTGTACCAGCAGTGTTGTTGGCAAATGTCGGAGATGATCGTGAAGTCCCGAACAAAAGATATGTATCAGTTCTGACTCCCAAAAATTGACCTGACACACTTGGAGTAGAAAATTTGTAACTCTTGATGCCGATGTCCAAACTTAGTTCTGCTTCTTGGGGATGAAAGAGGACTTGAGAGGGAACCTCTCAGCCAAGTCTTGTGCCAAGATATGCAAGGGAGAGGCTGTGGTCGAATCAGATCTGCAGCTCTGGTCCTCTGCCTGAGTGGTTCTACGCAGTCGAGGAAGAAATGCTCCCACGGGCAGCTCGGTGCTCGGACGATGACGAAACCACCTCGCCTGGGAAGCTCTCTGGACGACCTTTCCAGAGGTATATGCCTTGCCACCAGAAGAATCAGGGAAGGGCTGGAGACGATGCAGCTTCTAGGACCAATGCTTGCGGCCTACGACCTGCTACCGGAGCTGCAACCTTGTGATGGCAAATGGAGTAGGAGGGGGGGTAACACAGCAAGGGGATGATGGCTGATGGATATGGGAGAGGGGAGGACGTGGCTGGGGTCTCCAAGGAGGCTGGGGTGGCAGGGATGGGATTGAGGGGGGGGCTGGAGCTGCTGCTGGTGGTGATAGGGGTGGATGTGCACTAGAGAGGGGGTGGGATGGAGAGGAGGTGGAGGTGGAGGGGGCGACCAGACCTAAGGGGATCTCCTTGGGTCGACCTAGGGTGTGGGGAGGATGGGAGAGGGGAGGGAATTTCGAATTTGGGCCTTGGGAGGTGATGTGAAACCACTACGGGGTATGCAGCAAGCAAATGTAAACTTAGGACCTATTCCGCATTCACAACCACATAGCAATTAAGTTGATAAATCGGGGCCAAATCGCCGTCGCACACACGCGAGCCCGGGGTGACTAAATGATGCTAGGGGGAGGTGATGGATCAAGACCCTTGCTGGTAGAGTGCCAGCTGGGCTAGGGTTGTCCTCCCGAGGGTACGTAGCCCACGCTTATGGGGCTGGCCGGTGCCAATTGGGGCACTAGGTCCCACTCTCTCACTTTAGCCACGGTGACCACACTAAGATGGTGGTTCCGAGATCGGGCACTCACTCGCATGCACAACGGAGCTACGTCTACGGATATTAAATAAACATACACTAAATAGTAATGGAGCAAAGTTTAGAGCTCACCTGGTTGGTTTGTAGAAACCAACCCCGTTCGGAGACGTGGGCGAGCGGGGAAGTGTGGATCCCGCACACTGCGCCGATGTAGCTTGAGCTGCTTAATACAAACACTACTCCTCATGCAGGAGGGTTGGACTAAGGGTGGGGAAATCAAGCTTACATCCAAACACTACCTCCACGCAGGGAGGGGCGCTAAGCCGGCCAGGCGGGAGGGGGAAACTCGCCGAGGTTGTAGGAGAGGAAGCCGACGTAGGATCTGCTCGCTTGCTGTGAGAGGGGACAGGCCGCCGCTGTTGCAGTTGTAGTTCTTATTACGGAATTCTGCCGGTGACGAGACCAGGAGGGAATTCTTCGTGACAGAAGCTGGGACGCCTCTGAATTTTACTGAATTCTTCTAACATCGTCGCTGGCCGCGGCAGAGGCTCGAACAGGATGAAGGAATCTGGGGTTGACAGCTTCAGATCTGATGCAGTAGGATGCAGAGGTTGTACCATGGGCTCCTGAGCTCCGAATCTTGAACTGTCAGAATTTATGGAACCGTGGATGAACCCTCTTTGCAGCAAAACAGGTGGGGAGGCAGTCGTTGGTCGGGGTGGCCTGGGGGACACCGATGAGTGAGTTCTGGTCGCAGAAGACTGGAGAAGGCAGTCCCACGCGACTGGAGGGGAAAAATCAGAACTTTGGTTCCCGGTTGCAGAATGTATCTCTGCTTCTTTCTCCTGGTCGGGGACAGGGGGAGGAAGAACTTTGAAGAAGGAACTTCAGTCAGATTCCTTCACTGTGAATCGTGGTTCAGCTTCTGGTCGAACTCTGGTGCTCTGCAGATGGAGCTTGGTGTAGTCAAGGGAGAATGGCTCTCCCGGGCAGCTCCGGACTCGAATGGTACGATTCTTTCTCACCTGCGTAGTGGACTGGACGACCTTTCCAGAAAGGTAAGTACGCTCTCAGATGTCGCCGGATGACCTCGGGGGAGCTTCTGCAAGACGGGCCTTCTTCTGCCACCTGCAGATGTGACAGAATGAATGGGATGGTGGTGGGGTTAGGTTAAGGGGGATTGGAGTTTGGTAATGGAGGGAAGGGTGGAGGTGATTGCAGATGGGGGAGGGATGTGTGGGGGTGATGAAAGGGGCAGAGTAGGTGGTATGGAGGTGCAGGAGGGTGGAGGGGAGTGGGGGCCGAAGCTAGGAGATGGGGGGAGGGAGTGGTCGGCCAAGGTAAGAGGAGGGGGTGAGTGGATGGAGGGGGTTGCGCAAATGGTAGTGGGGGTGGGGGTTTGAATGCTTGGGGATATGAATGAGTGTGTGGGGGAGTGGAAGGGCTGCTTGGGGAAGAGGGATGGGTGCCTTGGAGGTGGAGAAGGTGTATGGGGAATGGGAAGAGTTGCTTGGGGAAGTGGAGGTATTGATGGAAGTTAAGGCTCTTGGGGAGGTGAAGGGTTGGAGGGTGAGGTGGCAGGTGAGGTGGCAGGGGAAGGGGAAGGTGAAAGGGCAGGTTCGCCCAAGGGAGAGAGAGAGAGAAGGGGGAAGAGAGAGAGGGGTTCGCCCCCTAGAGAGAGAGAGAGAGAATGAGAGAGCTAGAGAGAGAGAGGGGGGGGCACTTATGCTCAATTATTCAATACTTCATTCACCATCTCAAGGGGGGTTGGGGTCCTATATATAGGGATCCCAACATTTACAAAAAGTCCCTGGAGAATATGCTAAAAACAAATAAGCAAGGGGGTGTGGGAAGGAAGAGGGCGCCCATGGGCCAGGCCCATATGACCCCCTAGCCTAACAAACATAGATAAATAACGTGATGACCTAGGGACATGACTCAAAATAAGGACAAGTACATCAAAATGACTCAAGAAAGGAGAAAATACATCAATATGTCCTCAGTAATAAGCTCCTGTGTCACCGTGGGCCCATCAAGTCGTGCAGTCACACACTACCTGTCTCCGGAAGGGAGAGAGGTGTCGAGCCAAAGGGAATCCTGGGTGGTGTCCCCATCAACTCCCCCGGGCTGCGAAGAGCTCGACTCTGTCGAGAAAGGGTCCACTCGACCGCGGTAATGCTCTAGGAGGTCGGGGTCCAGCAGCTGAAGATCCTCCCTACTCACCCATGAATCATCTGAAGGGGGCCGGCCCTTCCACCTGACCAAGTATCGCTCGTATGCTTTGCTCCGGGTGACAGTGACCTGTTCATCCAATATCCGCTCTATTTGCTCCCGTTGGCCCCTCTGGACTGGTGGAACTCTCTCATGGGTGGTGGCTCTCTCAGAAGGTGGAACAGGCTCAATTCCCTCACTAGGTGTCACCGTGGGACCCCTATATGGCACCAAGTCAGCCACATTGAATGTGGGACTTACTGCGTACTCCTCGGGGAGGTCCAACACATAAGCGTTTGTGTCAATCCTCCTCAGAACCTGGAAGGGGCCTGATCCACGCGACCTCAGTTTGGAGACATTTCCAGGGAAAAGCCTCTCAGTTCTTACCATCACATAGTCACCCTCGTGAAACTCCTGGTGGCGTCGGTGGGAATCGGCCGTTTTTTTATACACCTCATTGCTTTTGTTAATGTGTTTGCGGATTTCTTCATGCAATTCTTTCATGTGTTGGGCAAACGACTCAGCACTAATAGACACTCTAGCATGTGGAGGCAAAGGAATGAGATCTGTAGGCTTTCTAGGCTTGTACCCATGCACAGCTTCAAATGGGCTCATCCCTATCGACCTATTCACTGAATTGTTGTATGCAAACTCTGCCTGGGGTAATATGAGATCCCAATTCCCGGGGCGATCCTCAACAAGACACCGGAGTAGATTCCCAAGACTCCTATTAATGACTTCGGTCTGGCCGTCAGTTTGAGGGTGATAGGCCGTGGAAAATTTGAGAAGGGTCCCCATTAGGTGCCAGAGAGTTTTCCAGAAATAGCTGGTGAATTTGACATCCCTATCAGAAATGATGGTCTTGGGTAGGCCATGGAGGCGGACTACCTCATCGAAGAATAGGCGGGCCACATGGGAGGCATCGGAGGTTTTAGAGCACGGGATGAAATGGGCCATCTTAGAAAACCTATCCACTACTACAAAGATTGAATCATGCCTTTTTTGAGTTCTAGGTAGGCCTAAGACGAAGTCCATGCTTAAGTCCTGCCAGGGACGATCAGGGACAGGGAGTGGGGTGTATAGGCCCGTGTTCTGTCTTGTCTGTTTGGCTGAGGCACATATCCGGCATTGTCCTACAATTTTGGCTACGTCCCTTTTGAGGCTTGGCCAGTAGAACTGACCCTCAACCAAAGCAATGGTTTTATGCACCCCAAAATGCCCAGCAAGGCCTCCTGCATGTAACTCCCAGACCAGGAAATCCCGTAGAGAGGTTCTAGGTATGCAAAGTCTATGGCCTTTGAAGATGAATCCGTCCTCTAAGATGAATCCTTGGTGTTCCTTAGGTGATAGGGTGGACAGAGTGGTATGGATTGGACCAAAGTCCGGGCAATCAGAGTACTCCTCCTTGAGTCTTTCAAATCCTATGACTTCCACCCGAATGGTAGCTAGCAAGGAAATTCTCCTACTGAGGGCATCGGCAGCACGGTTTTCACTTCCGGCTTTATGTTTGATCACAAATGTGTAGGCCTGGATGTATTCGACCCATCGGGCATGTCGAGCATTCAGTTTCTGCTGGGAGTTGAGGTATTTCAGGGCCTCATGGTCGGAGAATATGACAAATTCTTTAGGCAAGAGATAGTGTCTCCAATGCCGGAGGGATTGTACCACGGCATAAAATTCCTTGTCGTAGGTGGAGTACCTCATCCTGGCATCACACAACTTCTCACTAAAGTAGGCCACTGGGTGTCCTTCCTGGCTAAGGATCCCACCAATTCCTACCCCAGAGGCATCACAAGTCACTTCAAAGACTTTGGAGAAATCAGGGAGGCATAAGACAGGGGCTTGGGTCATTCTCTCTTTGAGCTCTTGGAAGGCCCTAGATGATGACTTGGTCCACACAAAGGTCCCCTTTTTGAGGCAGTCGGTGATAGGGGCTGTGACTGTGCTGAACCCACGGATGAACCTACGGTAAAAGGTGGCTAACCCATGAAAGCTTCGGACTTCATGGAGAGTGCGGGGGCTCTGGCCAATCAAGGATGGCTTGGACCTTTTCTGGGTCCATGGATACCCCGTCGGTGGAGACAACATACCCAAGGAAGGTAATGGACTTTGTCATGAAGTGACATTTTCCCAAATTGGCAAAGAGGCTTTCCTTCCTAAGGGTGGTACAGACTTGCCTAAGATGACTGAGGTGGGCTTCCTTGGTCTGGCTGTAGATGAGGATATCATCAAAATAGACTATCAGGAAGACTCCAATGTAGGGCCTAAGGACCTCGGTCATAAGGCGCATAAATGTGCTTGGGGCGTTAGAGAGCCCAAAAGGCATCACCAGCCATTCATAGAGTCCATCTTTGGTTTTGAAGGCTGTTTTCCATTCATCCCCAAGCCTTATCCTTACTTGGTGGAAGCCACTCTTAAGGTCTATCTTTAAAAAAATTGTGGCTCCAGCTAGCATATCTAGCATATCGTCAAGTCTAGGTATGGGGAACCTATATTTGACGGTAATCTTGTTGATGGCCCTGCTATCAATACACATGCGCCATGTCCCATCTTTCTTTGGTGTGAGGAGGGCTGGGACAGCACAAGGACTTTTGCTAAGACGGAGGAAGCCTTTTCTAATGAGTTCCTCCACTTGCCTCCTCAATTCAGCATGCTCAGTGGGATTGAGGCGATAGTGGGGAAGGTTTGGGAGGGTGGCCCCTGGGACAAGGTCAATAGCATGCTGGACATCCCTCATGGGTGGCAGTTGATCGGGGAGCTCCTCGGGGAACACATCCTTGAATTCTTCTAGGAGAGGGTGTATCTCCACAGGATGAGGGTTGGAGGGGGTGGGTTCCCCTAGGCATATGACTACAACGCATATGGGTGTCCCGAGGGCTACCTCTTCCTCGAGTTCTTGTCTAGTGATGAGGTGAAGGCCTTTGGTGGGACCCTCATGGGTGGACAGTTGACTTGTTGGTTGGGTTGGGGGTGATGTAACCCCTGGGTTTTGAGGTGGTGTGGGGAAAATTCCCTTGGAGGGTGGGTCCTTTCGGGGTGAGGAAGGGTTGAGGCGAATGGTCTTCCCCTTATGTTCAAAGGTGCACGTGTTCATTTTCCCATGGATGGTAGCATTAACATCATATATCCAAGGTCTCCCTAGCAGGATGCTCCCTACAGCCATAGGTATGATGTCACAACATATTGGCTCTTGGTAGGATGAGAAGGTGATGGGGATAAGATAACATGTGTTGACGGGTAGGGAATGGTTGTTTATCCATGAGACACGAAATGGTTTGGGGTGGGGTGTTGGGGTAAGTCCTAGGAGCTTGACGGTGTCCGGGGACACGGCATTGACACAACTTCCGTTGTCTAGGATAACCTTCCTAACATGGTCCCCAATTTTGATGAAGGTGTGAAAAATGGAAGTCCTCCTCCAATCATTCTCTTGTGGTTGGGTAAGGGTGCACCTTATTACTCCCAAGTGGGTGGAGTGGGGGTCATCTTCTACACCTTCCTCAAAGAATTGCTCCTCGTATTCCTCTTCCCACTCTAAGGTGGCCTCGTGTTCCTCAATAGTATTCTCATGGGTTTCTTGGGATGTGGTAGGTCCGCCCTCAATAACAAGGCTTGACATCCCCTTGGAAGGGCATTGGGAGGCTATGTGGCCATAACCATGGCACTGAAAACATTTAATCGTACTACTCCCTGGGGTCTTCCCTTTGGAGGCTTCCTCCCTTCGGGGAGGAGGGTTGAGTGGGGTGGTCTTTGTGGGGGTGGGAGTGATTGGTTGGGGATAGGGCCGAGTGGGGGTTCCCCCATTGGGAGGAGGTGTTCTTAACAGAGGAGGTAGGTTGGGACGGGGTCCCGGGCCCTTGGGGGGGGCAAACCTAGGATTCCTAGAAAATCTCTCTACATCCCGGGCTATTTGATAGGCAATTTCCAAGCTATGTACTTCCCTCATAAAAAGCTCCCGTTTGATGTGGGGGAGGAGACCATTCCTAAACCGGGATAAAGTGACGGCTGGGTCTTCAACCACACCACACCTTAGGAGATATGAGTCAAATTTTTCAATATACTCTTCCACGGTCTTTCCCTCTTGGGTAAGGCTTTGCCATTCATCAAGAAGAAGTTGGCTATAGGAGATGGGGAGATATTTGTTTCTAAGTTGATCTTTCATGTCTATCCAAGTGTCAATGGGTTCCTCACACCGGATCCTCCTTTGGCTTTCTACCTTTAACCAATAGGTCTTTGCTAGTTTAAGAAGGTGCATCTTGGCCAACCTAACCTTTCTCTCCTCGGACATGGGGTACCATTCAAAGTATTGGTCCATGCCATGCTCCCATTCTTTATATGCACTAGGGTTATGAGACCCATCAAAATTAGGAGCTTCCACTTTGATCATTCTTAGTAGGAAGTCATCCAGATCCTCTCGTGGTCGCCTCTCATGATATCGAGGTCGTGGGACTCTCTCTTGCTCACGATACCACTCATCATCTAGGTCTTCCCTCTCATGTTCAACCCGCGGAGGAGGAACTCTTTGGGCATGGTTCCTAAGTGGGGCCCTAGCTTCTTCCAATCTCTCTAATCGGGTGGAAATTCCATTCATCTGCTCCGTGAGGACTTGGATGGCAGCCTCAATTCGATCCATAGGAGTTTGGGGAGCTTCCCTAGGGATGTTTTGGTTGCCATGCACATTGGGATCCATAGGTGGGTTGGAATTAGAAGGATCAGCCTGATATATGGTACCGCTACGGGTGGACATGCACAATGATGACAACACGGGATAGAAATGCAATTGCCCTTGGACCTAGGCTTGTAGAGACAAGTCTAAAACTTGTTCTGATACCAACTGATGTGAAACCACTATGGGGTATGTAGCAAGCAAATGTAAACTTAGGACCTATTCCGCATTCACAACCACATAGCAATTAAGTTGATAAATCGGGGCCAAATCGCCGTCACACACACGCGAGCTCGGGGTGACTAAATGATGCTAGGGGGAGGTGATGGATCAAGACCCTTGCTGGTAGAGTGCCAGTTGGGCTAGGGTTGCCCTCCCGAGGGTACGTAGCCCATGCTTATGGGGCTGGCCAGTGCCAATTGGGGCACTAGGTCCCACTCTCTCACTTTAGCCACGGTGACCACACTAAGATGGTGGTTCCGAGATCGGGCACTCGCTCGCATGCACAACGGAGCTACATCTACGGATATTAAATAAACAGACACTAAATAGTAATGGAGCAAAGTTTAGAGCTCACCTGGTTGGTTTGAAGAAACCAACCCCGTTCGGAGACGTGGGTGAGCGGGGAAGTGTGGATCCCGCACACTGCGCCGATGTAGCTTGAGCTGCTTAATACAAACACTACTCCTCAAGCAGGAGGGTTGGACTAAGGGTGGGGAAATCAAGCTTACATCCAAACACTACCTCCACGCAGGGAGGGGCGCTAAGCCGGCCAGGCGGGAGGGGGAAACTCGCCGAGGTTGTAGGAGAGGAAGCCGACGCAGGATCTGCTCGCTTGCTGTGAGAGGGGACAGGCCACCGCTGTTGCAATCGTAGTTCTTATTCCGGAATTCTTCCGGTGACGAGACTAGGAGGAATTCTTCGTGACAGAAGCTGGGACGCCTCTGAATTTTACTGAATTCTTCTAACATCGTCGCTGGCTGCGGCAGAGGCTCGAACAGGACGAAGGAATCTGGGGTTGACAGCTTCAGATCTGATGCAGTAAGATGCAGAGGTTGTACCATGGGCTCCCGAGCTCCGAATCTCGAACCGTCAGAATTTCTGGAACCGTGGATGAACCCTCTTTGCAGCAAAACTGGTCGGGAGGCCGTCGGAGCTCGGGGTGTCCTGGGGGACACCGATGAGTGAGTGCTGGTCGCAGAAGACTGGAGAAGGCAGTCCCGCGCGACTGGAGGGGAAAAATAAGAACTTTGGCTCCCGGTCGCTGAATGTAGCTCTGCTTCTTTATCCTGGTCGGGGATAGGGGGAGGAAGAACTTTGAAGAAGGAACTTCAGTCAGATTCCTTCACTGTGAATCGTGGTTTAGCTTCTGGTCGAACTCTGGTGCTCTGCAGATGGAGCTTGGTGTAGTCGAGGGAGAATGGCTCTCCCGGGAAGCTCCGGACTCGGAATGGTACGATTCTTTCTTGCCTACGTAGTGGACTGGACGACCTTTCCAGAAAGGTAAGGTACGCTCTCAGATGTCACCGGATGACCTCGAGGGAGCTTCTGCAAGACGGGCCTTCTTCTGCCACCTGCAGATGTGACAGAATGAATGGGATGGTGGTGGGGTTAGGTTAAGGGGGATTGGAGTTTGGTAATGGAGGGAAGGGTGGAGGTGATTGCAGATGGGGGAGGGATGTGTGGGGGTGATGAAAGGGGCGGAGCAGGTGGTATGGAGGTTCAGGAGGGTGGAGGGGAGTGGGGGCCGAAGCTAGGAGATGGGGGGGAGGGAGTGGTCGGCCAAGGTAAGAGGAGGGGGTGAGTGGATGGAGGGGGTTGCGCAAATGGTAGTGGGGGGTTTGAATGCTTGGGGATATGAATGAGTGTGTGGGGGAGTGGAAGGGCTGCTTGGGGAAGAGGGATGGGTGCCTTGGAGGTGGAGAAGGTGTATGGGGAATGGGAAGAGTTGCTTGGGGAAGTGGAGGTATTGATGGAAGTTAAGGCTCTTGGGGAGGTGAAGGGTTGGAGGGTGAGGTGGCAGGTGAGGTGGCAGGGGAAGGGGAAGGTGAAAGGGCAGGTTCGCCCAAGGGAGAGAGAGAGAGAAGGGGGAAGAGAGAGAGGGGTTCACCCCCTAGAGAGAGAGAGAGAATGAGAGAGCTAGAGAGAGAGAGGGGGGGGGCACTTATGCTCAAATATTCAATACTTCATTCACCATCTCAAGGGGGGTTGGGGTCCTATATATAGGGATCCCAACATTTACAAAAAGTCCCTGGAGAATATGCTAAAAAAAAATAAGCAAGGGGGTGTGGGAAGGAAGAGGGCGCCCATGGGCCAGGCCCATCTAATTGGGCCCATATGACCCCCTAGCCTAACAAACATAGATAAATAACGTGATGACCTAGGGACATGACTCAAAATAAGGACAAGTACATCAAAATGACTCAAGAAAGGAGAAAATACATCAATATGTCCTCAGTAATAAGCTCCTGTGTCGCCGTGGGCCCATCAAGTCGTGCAGTCACACACTACCTGTCTCCGGAAGGGAGAGAGGTGTCGAGCCAAAGGGAATCCTGGGTGGTGTCCCCATCAAGAGGAGTTATTTCAGCCTTGGGAAGGTGGTGGGATGCTTGGGGAAGGAGAGAGGGGTAGTTGGGGGTTGGGAGGTGGGGTGTGGATTGGAGGAGAGCTCTTGGGGTTGGGGTGAGTTAATGGATGGGTGTGGGGACTAGGGAGAGAGTTATTAGGGGAGGGGAAGTGAGAGAAAGTGGTTGGATGGGGAGGAGAGAGAGAATGGGGTGAACCCCTTAGAGAGAGAGATAATGAGAGAGAGAGAGAGTAGAGTGAAATTTGGTGGAGGAGAAAGAGACTTGAAGGTTTCTTCTATTCAAATGATTCATCCAAAATTGTTACATATGAGGGGAGTGGGGGCCTATTTATAGGCTTACATAATTCCATATGACCAAACTAACCTTGACCAAGTGCACTAATGACAAGCAAGTCCAAGGGAGGGGCGCCCCTAGGCCTAGCCCACTAGTTGGGCCCAAATGACTATCAAACTGACCCATTAACCTATTAACTGACTCAAATAAAGAAATATTACACATCTATGACTCAAACAAAATAAAAATTACATGCTATTGCTCAAAATTAAGTGATGGAGATGATGATGCGCCAATGGCGAGCAACCGAAGTCTCGAAAAAAGATGGAGTGACTGGGGATGTCCCCATCATACCCCCGGGATGGGGAGAACTTGACCCCGTCGAGTGTGGGTCCACCGGAGTAGCAGCACACCAAAGCGGATCCGGGTGCAGAACGTCTTCCCAACTCAACCCTACCTTCGTAGCCGAGGGATGGCTCTTCCACTTCTCAGGATAGCGCGGGCACACCCTCTTCCTGGCGATGGTACCTTGCTTATCTAGTATTGCCTCCATGTGCTCATGTCGGGCTCTCGGGCTGATATGTGGAGACTCTCCGGTGGTGTCACTCACAAAGGTAAGTGTAGGCTCAAGATGCTTACTAGGTTCCACCGCAGGGCCCTTATAGGGTGCTGGATCTGCCACACAAAAAGTCGGGTGTGTCCCAGAATCCTTTGGAAAGTTCAGACCAAAAGCATGTTTGCCAATGCCACTTAGAATTCGAGAAGGTCCAAGTCCTTGTGCCCTCGGTTTGGAGTTAGCCCTAGGGTAGAGCCACTTCAATGTCACCATTACCAAGTTGCCTACTTGGAATCCCCAGTGCCACTTACGAGCTGTTGCCCGCTCTTTGTGATCCTCATCGCTCGTTGCTAGATGCTTGCGAGAATGCGTATGCCATGCACTGCGATGCGATTTTGGTGTGAAAAGTATGGTGTTCAAAGGTGGACCGGGGCAGCCAAATGTAGACTGATCATACTTTGATGCCATGAAGACTGTGACAGACTTAGGAGGGCCAGGACATCCATAGATGAATCTTTTATGCATGGATGTGACAAATGCCGGGGGACCCGGACATCCATGTATGCTCCTTTCATGCTTAAGACTCATGATGAATGGAGGTGGACCAATACATCCGAATATGGTCCACTTATGCTTCCTACTTGACATGTGGGTGATGTGAATGAATGTACCCGACTCATGAATCATGCCAAGTGGTGTGGTAAGCCTAGACACATGCATGTTTATCCCAAAGGTGACTTCCATATGCATAGATGTGGGATGGCTTTCGAACTTCCATGTGAATGGGTCGAAGGGATCTAGGAAGGTGGTTATGGGGTGGGGCTTTTCATCAATCCCAAGGTGTATGTTGCCTAAGGTCAAGGCTCTCATGGTGTAACCCGATTCTAGGAAGGGAGGAGTTTGGGTCAACATGGGCGATATGGGTAGGGTAAGGTGGGTGGGGGTGAATAGGGTGAGTGGGTTACATGGAGATCTAGGCTCCCATAGGAAGGGGTTGAAGGGATCATGGTAAGGGTCACCTAGATAGGGGTACTCCATGTTCTCAAGGTCCTCAAATGGTGAGTCATCCTCCTCCAAAATAATTGGGCCAAGGTCGCTAATGGGTTGGTTGATCAAAGCACTTGGGGTCTCAATGGTTGGGGAGTAGACTAGGATGGGTTCCTCCTCCATGGGAAGAAAGAGGATGATCTCACTCGTAAATTGGCCATTAGTGTAGATGGAAGTGATGGAGTCAACAGTGGGGTAAGCTAGGCTAATGGTGCTAGGCTCCGATGGCCTCATGGCTAGCATATCGGTCAAGTGGACTTGCCAATGTAGGTAGTCCACTAAGTCTCCCAAATCTTCCACACAATAGGAGGTTTGATAAGTGATATGAGGCTGAGTGGGAATGATTAGGGATTGATGTCCCATGGGTAGGTGGCATGGTTGTGAACTAGGAAGGGTGAGGTCTCGCTTGAGCCATTGGAGTACGGACTTATCTATGGTGACGGTGTCATGGGGAAGGGTGTGTGGCTCTTGAGGAGCTAGGCTATGAGAGGTGGGTGAGTTGTGTGGCCCCTGGATTTCCTCTATTTTGGGAGGTGGATCCGGATGGGTATCCCTCTCCACTTGGGTGGGTGTGTGGGTTGCAACTCCTAAGGACAATGGGGTAGGGAGGTCTATGGTGGGCGGGTTGGTGATAGTTGACGCATGGCGCACCCGAGGAGGTGAGCAAGGTCGGACGTGGGATGGAACTGGGAGTGGAAGTAGTGGAGGCCTAAGTTGGGGTAGGATTGGGGTTGGAAGTGGAAGGTGGGTTGGGTGAGGAGATTTGGGTTGATTGGTTTTGGGAGATGTGTCCCTTTTCGGGGACGATGGTGAGGTTGCGGTGGTGGTCAAGGGGGCTTGTGGGGTACGGGTTTGGTGAGGGGATTTGGGTTTGGGGGTGGTGGCCATTATGGGCCCAGGTGGAGGGGTGGACATGGGGTCCAATTGGGTATGTGGACATATGGTTGTGGTGAGGACTTGGAGGTAGGATGTAGATGTGGTGGTTGGGGTAGGAGAGGTGGGAAATGGTGGGGAATGCGTGATTAGGGTCTTGGGTTTGCCAAGGGGAAATGAAGGAGTTGAAATGCTCTTTGGGCTTCGGTGTTCGGAATGGGAGGGGAAAATATATCTAGCCCTAAGTTGTTCCTTCATGTCCCCCCAAGTGGTGATGGGAGTTTCCCTTCTAAGTATCCTTAACCCGACAATTTGCAACCAATGAGTTTCTGCCCGTTTGGTAAGTTGCATTTTGGCAACCCAAGCCTTTTCATCCTCGGACATGGGATACCAAGTGAAGTACTGGTCCATTGTAGCTTTCCAATCTAAATATTCTCTAGGAGAGGTTCCATCAAAGGTGGGAGGTGGGAGGGGGACCATTCTATCGTCCACCTTTGGGGTGGGCCCATTGTCACCTAATTGGGTAAGTTGACCTTTTATGCAATCTAGGTGATTAAAGGCATTAGTCATGGCCCCCATAAGGTAGTAAACATAGCCGGGGATGTCATGTGTGTTGGTGGTGAGTTTCCCTTGGGGTTTGGGACTCATGGGGAGAGTCGATGGGTTAGGTTGGTATGAGGCGGCCATGCTAGTGGTCAAAAGAGAAGCAACCGAGGACTCTAAATGTATAAACATGCCCTAGGACCAACTTGTGGAGAGACAAGTTGTGAACTTGCTCTGATACCACTTGATGTGACACCACCTTGGGTGGTAATCACAAGGCCAATACACCTTGGACCTATGACTCGCAACAAGCAACTTTGATGATGAAATTACTCGGGCGAGCTCACTCGCTTAGCGGACACTATTGCCCGTGGGTAAATTGGCAATGGTGGGGAGGGTCCAAAGTGGGACCTTGATGTTCTGAGGCTAGGCTTCACTATGGCTGACCCCCTAAGGGGCTGGGATACCCATTTTAGTGGGCAGTCAGCATGCCAAAGGCATGGGTTGTAGGGTCGCTCTCACCTCACTCCGCGGTGGCCACTCAATTGGAGGGAAATTTGGATCAAGCACTCACTTACCGTCCGACGGAGCTAAAGAAAATACTAAATAAGCACGAATAAACCAGCGATGGAAGTGTCACGGAGCTCACCTGATCGGTGTGAGAACACCGATCCCGATCGAAAGACGAGGGCGAGCGGGGAGGCGTGGATACGCACCCGCACGCCGCGCCGATGCCGCTTGACCCTTTTTAAGTGATTACAACACTACGCCTCTCGTAGGAGGGGGATCTTGTGGTGGGGGTTAACTGTTAATACATCCAAAACTATCTCCACATAGGGAGGGGCCATCAGCCGGCCAAGCAAAAGGGGGAAAATCGAGCTAGAAGCAAAGAATGGTAGCCGATGCCGATTCTGACCACTCTCTGCGCTTCAGGACAGGCAGTTGGTTTTCTTGACGCTGCGGCCACTCCAGAATTTTGTTGATGATGAAACCTGTTGTAAATTCTTCGTAGCTAGATCAGAATGACGCCAGATTTTTCTTGGAATTTTGTGTCACTGTCGCTGGTTGGGGCAGAGCCGAGAACAGGGGTGGTCTTCGCTGGCTCGGGGTACTCTCAGGGTGTTACTGCTGGAAGACGGGGACGCTACGAGATGATCCAAACTTCTTTGGAGGCGTGGCAGGTACCGATGCGATCGTGCTCGAGTCCTCGTTCCGTCAGTACCAGCAGTGTTGTTGGCAGATGTCGGAGATGATTGTGAAGTCCCGAACAGTATATATATCAGTTCTGGCTCCCAAAAACTGACTTGACACACTTGGAGTAGAAAATTTGTAACTCTTGATGCCGATGTCCAAACTTAGTTCTGATTCTTGGGATGAAAGAGGACTTGAGAGGGAAGCTCTCAGCCAAGTATTGCGCCAAGATCTGCAAGGGAGAGGCCATGGTCGAACCGGATCTGCAGCTCTAGTCCTCTGCCTGAGTGGTTCTGCGCAGTCAAGGAAGTAATGCTCCCACGGGCAGCTCGGTGCTTGGACGATGACGAAACCACCTCGCCTGGGAAGCTCTTTGGATGACCTTTCCAGAGGTATATGCCTTGCCACCAGAAGAATTAGGGAAGGGCCGAAGATGATGCAGCTTCTAGGACCAATGCTTGCGGCCTGCGACCTGCTACCAGAGCTGCAACCTTGTGATGGCAAATGGAGTAGGAGGGGGGGTAACACAGCAAGGGGATGATGGCTGATGGATATGGGAGAGGGGAGGACGTGGCTGGGGTCTCCAAGGAGGCTGGGGTGGCAAGGATGGGGTTGAGGGGGGGGGGGGCTGGAGCTGCTGCTGGTGGTGATAGGGGTGGATGTGCACTAGAGAGGGGGTGGGATGGAGAGGAGGTGGAGGGGGCGATCAGACCTAAGGGGATCTCCTTGGGTCGACCTAGGGTGTGGGGAGGATGGGAGAGGGGAGGGAATTTTGAATTTGGGCCTTGGGAGGAGTTATTTCAGCCTTGGGAAGGTGGTGGGATGCTTGGGGAAGGAGAGAGGGGTAGTTGGGGGTTGGGAGGTGGGGTGTGGATTGGAGGAGAGCTCTTAGGGTTGGGGTGAGTTAATGGAAGGGTGTGGGGACTAGGGAGAGAGTTATTAGGAGAGGGGAAGTGAGAGAAAGTGGTTGGAGGGGGAGGAGAGAGAGAATGGGGCGAACCCCTTAGAGAGAGAGAGATAATGAGAGAGAGAGAGTAGAGTGAAATTTGGTGGAGGAGAAAGAGACTTGAAGGTTTCTTCTATTCAAATGATTCATATAAAATTGTTACATATGAGGGGAGTGGGGGCCTATTTATAGGTTTACATAATTTCATATGACCAAACTAACCTTGACCAAGTGCACTAATGACAAGCAAGTCCAAGGGAGGGGCGCCCCTGGGCCTAGCCCACTAGTTGGGCCCAAATGACTATCAAACTGACCCATTAACCTATTAACTGACTCAAATAAAGAAAGATTACACATCTATGACTCAAATAAAATAAAAATTACATGCTACTGCTCAAAATTAAGTGATGCAGATGATGATGCGCCGATGGCGAGCAACCGAAGTCTCAAAAAAAGATGGAGTGACTGGGGATGTCCCCATCACCTCACCAGGATCCCACTACTCTCAGGCCTCGCCCTCTCCCTCCAAGGGACCCTCCCCCTCGCCAACAGGCACCATTCCCCACCCCACACCCCCAGCAGCCCGCATTGCCTGCCCAACCCCAGCTCCCACCACCCCCGGCCCGTCGAGAAGACAAGGGAAAGGGGCCGATGACCGGTGGAGCATCTTCTAGCACAGGGCCGCGTGACCAGTGCTATAGGTGTGGTGGGATTGGCAACTTTGCGGACAAGTGTCCCACTCGGGACTCGTTGGTTATTTCGGACACTCCTGCCCGCGACCCCACACCGGAGCTAGTACCGGTCATCTATGAGCTGGATCCAGAACTCACGGAGGAGTTCTTTGATGAGCTTTTGGAAGAGCACGCTGCCGACCTGGGTACTCAGTCCCAGGGCAATGTGAAATTGGGTGTGATCCTCCCAACCCTCTGAACTCCCATTTAGAAATCAATAGGTTCATGTTAGGATGTCTAGGAGTCCATAACTTTGGGTTGCATTGTTTGTCTGCGAGTATTTCTATGGTTGTCTAGGTTTGTCTAAGGTCATGTATGAGTCAGTTTGTCTTATACAGTTTGTTTGTCGTGCATTTGGAGTTGCATAAAGTAGTGTCCCAATAAAAGACCAGCCATGCACGTATAAGGGGTTAGCTGATGTACGCCGACATGCCCATGAGTTCAAAAGGGAGAGTACGTCATGATCAGGGTCATACCTGAACGGTTTTCCCTCGGGGACCGTAAAGAAATTACAGGCCTGCGATACCCTCCCTTTCTGAGTCATGAAACAAGTAGGTTCGCATGCATATGTTATTGAACTACCAGACGACTATGGTGTCAGTTCGACGTTCAATGTTTCAGATCTGGTAGCATATTGGAACCCCGCGGTGATCCCTAGTGAGTTTTTGGGCTTTCTCCTCCTGTTGTGAGTGACACAGCACCCGAGAGTCCACCTCTTCCAGTCTCAATGCAAGCATATAGATTGTATACAGGATGAGCAGGTGATCACCACCAGGAACGGAGCCTACCAACCCTTCTTTGTGCATTGGAGAGGACACCCTGTGCCAGACGATCCCTTGATCACGCGCGGAGAGCTCAAGCTTCGGGATCCTTACTCGATGGGGTCGAGTTCCTCCCACACGGGGAGAATTAGTGCGGACACACGCCGCAATACACGCCGGTGGACGAGGACACGCCGGGGCCTGGTTAGCTCACGGACGACGCGGACGCAGCGGCCAAGCCATCATCTTTATTTCACATTTTTAGGCCATGTTGGGCCCTATTGTAGTCCATGTTGGACAATTATGTTATAATATGGCAAATGGGCTAGGATAGCTAATGGGCTAGAGTTAATGGGTTTTGGGCCTTAAATGGGCCAAAGGGGGTTCAATGTGAACAAGTCAAGGGGTTTAGTGTGCTAGGTGTGAATGGGAAGAAGGGAAGGTGGCTTGGAAGGGGGTGCCCCTCTTTCTTGGTCCAATAGGGAGGCAACCACTTACCAAACTTGGACTCCCCTCCCCTTATTTTCAAAGTTAGGTGGCACCCTTGTCCCCCCTTGGTCTCCCCCTCTCCCCTTGGTCAAGGGGCCGCACCCCTCTCCCTCCCCTCTCTCGCACGTAATTCCCAGCCCCAACCCCTTGCCATTCTCTATATAATGATGTGTATAGTGCCATTTTGGAAGTTAATGAATAATTTGTGAGAAAAGATTGTGTTAAGAGAGAGATTCTCTTCCCCCCCTTGGGTGTGATGGCCTTGATAAAAATCCTGTGACGGGATTATTCTGGTGTGTGGCTCGCCCCCCCCTATCCCCCTTATCCTTTTCGTATCTGGTTCTTCAAAAATTCTCAGTGAAGCTTTTGCAAGTCTGGAAGAAGTTGGCACTAATTTCGTGTCGATCGGAGCTCTGGATCGCCAGCAACAATTCTTTTCGTGAAGCCGCGCAAGTCTGCCCAAGCCTGCGGTCCATATCTTCAAGTTTCTGAGAAGTAATTTCTATGGCTATACTCTCATATCCTCTGGATCTGAGATTCTTAGTGGTCGTAGGTTTTTCTGTCCTCTTCGCGTTGCTGCCAGACTCGTGTCGTTCTGAGGTCGGTGCAGGCCGTGGCGGAGATTCTCGTGGGACTGCGCCGACCTCCCTGTGCAGATCCGACCCAGGGGCAGAGGCAACTTACAGAAGCTGCCCCGTCTCCTCCCTTCCAGATCTGTGCGAGCCCTTTGGTCTACGTCTTCCTCGGGACGTCTTCACCAATATCCAACAAGAAGCATCCCATTTTGACGCCGGATTGATTTTTACCATAATTTTTAGCCTTCATGTGCAGTTCTGTGTGCGTAGAACCTGAGGCTGAGCACAGTTGAAGCCACGCCCAGATCTGAGCAGATCTGATCACTCCCTTTTGAGGAGAGAATCTTCATTCTGTCGCCGACGTTATCCAACAAACGGCACCCCGATCGGACGTCGGATCTTGGCGTACCGGCCTCCGCAAGTTTGCTGCGCAGGGTGACCAGCGCGGGCAGAATCGAACGGTGACCGATCTTTGCCTTCCGGTCGACTTCAGCTCGTCTCCTCGCCTCCTATGAGTGCGGCCCGTCAACCCGAATTCCAGCAACCTCAAATTGGCATTTGTAGCCCTTTACCTCCCTGCGTGGAGTGGGCGCTAAGTTCTGAAATTGTACGGTTATTAATTGTGTGTATTAGGGTTGTCAGATTCGGCCGAGATTTCTTCCCCACGCGCTAGTCGTGGAGGTATGCGCCTCATTCCACACTCACATCGCTCATTTAGTATATTTTTTATCATGCTACGTTTGTGAGAATAGGGCCGTTAGCTAGCTACAAATTGCCGTAGTCGTGAGTTGTGAGTGCTCATTCCTTAGCTCCAGTCGAGCACCGAGCTCGGATTGCATTACCCTAGGCGACAGTGGTTCCTTAACCGCTGCGATCCCACGTTCTCTCTCAGAAGGGACGATCGCAGGGCTAGTTAGAGTTCCTGTTGAGAGACGTCTCCACTCGAAGAATGCCACGATAGTCAGCCACTCGGCTTCCCTTAGTGTTCCAGTGCTGGCCGCACTTTGAGTCGGTCGTACGTCTTAGCCCAGTCGCGTCACCCGTCCCACATCACATTTCATCGAATAGGTTAAGTGCACATTCAATTTATCAAACAAGTCAGTGCATGTTGATGTCTAAGCATGATAAGGTCGGTGCAGAGTCTAGCATTGTACATGTAAAGGTCTGTGCACCTTTATCCTATGCATATATCAGTCAGTGCATGTTTTTGTCTGACGTACGAGTAAGGTCTGTGCATACATTGTATAGAGTCTGTGCATGTCTTGCTTAGACTGAAGTCAGGTCTGTGCTAGTTGCGTTTCTCATGAAGCAAGGTCGGTGCTAGTTGCGTTGTTTGCCTAACAAGGTCGGTGCTAGTTGCCTTGCTCGCCTAACAAGGTCGGTGCTAGTTGCCTTGATCGCCTAATGGGGTTGGTGCTAGTTGTGTTTCTCGTGAAGCAAGGTCGGTGCTAGTTGCCTTGTTAACCTAATGAGGTCGGTGCTAGTTCTGCCAAGGTCGATGCTAGCATCTCTCATTTTGCAGACAAAGTCTGTGCTAGTTGCACCTTCCACAGACAGAGTCAGTGCACATTTTGATATGCGCACATTTGAATTCGGTGCATGCCTTGTTCATTCATGCTCTAAGGTCAGTGCATATAGGCCATCGAACATGCTAAGGTCAGTGCTAGTTGCATAAGGGGTCGATGCTATTCTTGCTTGCACGCAGGCAAAGTCTGAGCATGTTACTGTTCACAAAGCTTTTAATGAAACTTATTTCTTCCATCTAACAGGTTTAAGGCAGCACGTGAGGTCGAACTAAGAATAGGCACGTGTTCCCAAAAATGGCGGGATACTGGCACATAGACCTAGGGAGTGAATGATTGGCACGTGATCCTAGGCACTTTATCAGAGAACATTCTAGTCTAGGCTACGGGGACTAATGGGGTTTCAGTAGGTTTATCTGCTACATCCATACGGTGCCCATGTTCCCTATATATATAAGGTACCTTGCCTATCGAAGAAAGGTGCTGAAGCTGTCGAAGATTATTCCCTTTGCATACTCAGAGAGAGCGAGCTCCCCCCCCCCCCGAAGAAAAAGAATGAAAGTCCCTCCCTCAAATCAAGAAACATCATGAGGATCATTCTTTAGAAAGATAGATCAGAGAGCAGTCAGCCGTTGCATCTGAAATTGCTTCATTGAAGCTACATTTTCCTTTGTATTTCCAATTTCTGTTCTTTCTTTCTTTCCAGTTTTCCGAATTTGGTTTTTGGTTCCCTCTAAGTGTTCTTGGAGGAAGGGAGACATTGTCTCCGGTTGCGAGTGACTTGGGTGGTCACTTGTGCGGTTCCCTTTGGTGTGGAGGAAGGGAGGTATTGTCCTCCGGATCTGAATTTGCGGGTAGCAAGTTCAGGCTTCAGGTTCTGCGGTGTAGGACTTGGGTTGAGGCATTTGTCTCCCTCTGGGCAAGCTGTAAGGCAGCGTTCTGTCGTAGACTGAGTTTGCTTCTTTTCTAGCCAGTGCTAGTGGAATCCTTGTTCGGTGTGAACGAGGGAAGGACGTAGATTGTGATTTGCAATCAAACCACCTAAAAACTATGTCTCTCTGTGTGTTTGTTGTTTTGATCTTATTTGTGGACACTGAGTTTTGCTTCTCTACTGGTATTTGATAAAGGCCCAATCAGAATGTTTTGCCAAGACTATCTGGATGTTTGGTCTCTTGCGTGAGTCATCTTCCAACTTCCCCCTCTGACGTGTAGCCAGTTATCTATTGATCCCTTTTTCGTTCCACCATTGCTTACCTTCTGAACGAATAGTGTTAAAGGGTGTGTTTACATTGGTTTATTTTCTGCCCATTTTTTGTTCTATCATTTATCTGATCCTCACCCTTTGCCTTCGCCAGCAACCTTCTCGCTTGCTTAGATTTGCTTCAACTGTGCCGTAAGTGCTCGGTGTCGTATTTCTCAGCTCATTGCCGTGTTCCTTCGAATCATTTTTGAAAATTGGGGTGATCTATTCATCCCCCCCTTCTAGATCACTACCTGGTATTTCTATCACCCACCTCTCAATGGTAAACATATGAAGCTATACTATGCACCTGAACATGAGTTCATGCGCCAGCCAGACTAAGGCGCGCGTCCTAGCTACTACTAGTAAACTCGGCCTTTCCCTGCAAAGGGTTTAGCCAGTTATTCCTTCCAGTCTCCGATTCCCAGCCAAGCAACAGGGCTAGCCAAGCCCTCCCAGAACCATCGCCAGGCATTCTCAAGGGTCAAACTCCGGCCTTCGTCTTTGCCACGACAAGAGCAAGGACACCTCTGCCCCAGCAACAATCCAGTCATCGGGCTCCCAGGTAAGCAAAAGATAATAATAACAAAAAAATGGGGTTAAAAATAGAGATGCCCCAGCAGACCCAATCATCCTCACCACAAGGGGGCGACTGGGGGCAAAAAGGCCAATAACCCGGCTGAGGTGGAAACCCGAAAGGGCACCTCAGGCAAAATTGGGAAACCCCTCGACGTGAAGACCCGCAAGGGTGTGTCGGAAAAAGCTAAAGGGGGTCGACTCTGGCGAAAACCCGAAAAGGGCGGTAGAGCCGATAAGGAGAAAATCTTCCTCTCCCACCAGTCAGGGTGGCCTTCTGCCCATTCCTCAATAGGTCGTAGGCCTCCCCATATACCGGCCTTCGATTAATCCATAGTACCAGACCATTAACCCTGCAATCTCCAGTCAGCCTTATATCACCCTACTTAGCCCACTCTAGTTTCGACCCTCGCTCCGTCGCAGCAGACTGATAAGTTCCAGCGTCTACGCGACATCGTAGTCATCATTCCGGTCAACTCCAGTCTCAGCCTATTCCCAGACTTTTATCATTCCACACTACTACATCCTACATCTCTTGCAAATCCAGAATTCCCTGATTCTCAGTATGCACCCAGTTCCCCCTGTAATCCCTGACCCACCAGCTATAGCTCCTGTCACATCCTGCCATGACGAGGTGGCCCCCAGTACCATAATTTGATAATTTGTAAGAACCCTTATTAAGGGCGAAGAAATACCCAGTTACCCACATCCTCCAGCTCCAGGCAACGTCCTCTGACAGTGACATGCAATGGATGGCAATTCCTCAAAAAAAAAAACAAACAATGGGGGTTAAAAATAGAGATACCCCGACAGACCCGGTCGTCCTCATTACAAAGAGACGACTCGGGGGGCAAAAATTGCCACCAACCCAGTTGAGGTGAAAACCCAAAAGGGCGTCTCAGGCAAAATCAGGTAACCCCTCGGTGTGAAAACCCGTAAGCGCGTACCGGAAAAGTTAAAAGGGGGCCAGCTCTGGCGAAAACCCGCAAGGGCGGTAGAGCTGGTAAAGAGAAAACAAAAAGGCTCTCTCCCTCTCTACTCCTCACTGATGGAAGCCGTCAACTGCGACATCCCGCCGATAGTGACCTCGGCATCACTCCACGACACCTATGGCCACTACACCCCCGAGGGTCTGCCATCGCCAATTCCAGCTCCAATTTTTGGCTACAACGCCTTCACAGGCCAGCCGCCCAGTCCCCAGTTCCAGTTCTGGCTACAACGCCTTCATAGGCGAGCTGCCCAGTCTCCAGCTCCAGTTCTGGCTACAACGCCTTCACAGGCCAGCCGCCCAATCTCCAGCTCCAATCCCGGATACAACGTCTTCACAGGCCAACCGCCTAGTCCCCAATTCTAGTTCTGGATACAACGCCTTCATAGGCCAGCCGCCTAGTCTCTAGCTCAAGTTCTGGCTACAATGCCTTCACAGGCCAGCCGCCCAGTCTCCAATTCTAGTTCTGGCTACAACGCCTTCACAAGCCACAGGCCAGCCGCCCAGTCCCCAGTTCCAGTTCTAGCTACAACGCCTTTACAGGCCAGCCGCCCAGTCTCCAGCTCCAGTTTCTGGCTACAATGCCATCCAGGCCATCGCCAATTCCAGCTCCAGTTTCTGGCTACAACGCCTTCACAGGCTAGCCGCCCAGTCTCCAATTCCAGTTCCTGGCTACAACGCCTTCACAGGCCAGCCGCCCAGTTTCCAATTCCAGTTTTTGGCTACAAGCCTTCACAGGCCAGCTTCCCAGTTCTCAGTCCCAGTTTCTGACTACAACGCCTTCACAGGCTAGCCGCCCAGCCACCAGCCTCAGCCACAGGCTACAACGCCTTTACAGGCCAACCGGCTGGCCCTAGCTCCAATCCCAGCTTTAGTCCCAGTTCCAGTCTCAGACATAGTTTCAACCTCTAGTCCCTGTCCCAGCCCCAATTCTTGGCCGAAACGCCTTCCTCGAGCCACCCGGCCAGCTTGGCTCCGGTTCCTCCCCAGGCTGACGGGGACTACATTTCCAGCTAACAGCATGATACTAGCCAATATTCCATCACTCGGTCTCCGACCGATACAACCCAGAATCACCCTAGTAGCCCTAGACCACGTGGACCGCCATACTCCCACGGGTTTACGTCGGCTTCATGTCACACAGGCCTTTATCCTTCAAGAGGATTAGACCCAACACCTAGTCACTCTCCCCTACTGCCCAGTACTCAGCCTCCAGTTTCCAACACTCTATTCCCGGAACCCAGTACCTAGCATCCAGTTACACTGTTCTCCAGACTCAACCTCTGTACTCCTGCACCCGAAAGTGAGTACACCCAGTCCCCTTGTCACTTATACCAGTACATAGTAAAAAAAAACAACAACAAGCCCGACTAACAGTAAGTGGTTGCAAGTCCATGCACAGAACACCGCTCCACCGGAGAAGGGAGGGAATAGCCCAGTAAACAACCAAAAAATTCGGCAAGTTTTTCATTAATGCTCTGTAAAAGGAGCCTAAGACATGCCCTTGGGGTGACAAATCCCATACAGTTCGGACGACACAAAACAGAAAGGGGAAAAAGAAATAAAATCAAACCCCGGGCTCGATCCCCTTCATTGTCGCAAGGCGACAGTCAGCAGCCGCAAGCTCCGCCTCTAGGGTCGACAAAAGCTGAGCACTAGCCTCGACCGTCGTCTCAACTGTCTACCACTCAGATCGGGCACGCTCGGTGACTGACCGCTCCTCCTCCAAGGCCTTCCTCAAGGCCTCAACCTGGCTCTCCGCCTCTCCCAGCTGCGCGGCGCGGTCCCGAGACACCAATGCGGTTGCCTCGGCATGGCCCCTCTGCTCCGCTACGGCTGACACAAGTCAGGCCCGCTGCTCCTACACCTCTCGGATGGCTGCCATCCTCTAAGTCCTCTGCTCCTGAGCCTCGTAGAGTCGCAAGTACTCCACCCAGATCCCAGCTAACCCGGACATCCAAAGCTCGCGTGGGAATCCGAGTGCGTGGTAGACCTGGGTGCACTCTCTCAGCCGCTGTCTCAGGCCCTCCGGGGAAGGAAGATGGTCACCCTGCAGGTAGCCCCGGGCTCGTTGGAGCAAGGCTGCACCCGCGCTTACGTCCAACAATGGCTCTTGCGGAGAAGCGGATGTAGGCCACTCGATCCCTAAATTTAGGGAGAAGTCGCCTGACGCGACTAGCACTCCAGTAGAGCCTGCATAACCTCAACAAACACCAAAGGGAGTGAGCAATACATGTAAAACTTTCTACGATAAATAAGGTGGAAAACCTGAGAAAAGACAAGTTTTTGTCCCTTACCCAGAGTAAGTCCCCCTGCACCAGTGGTGTCTTCCGCGGGGGTCGGGGAAGGCAACTTCTCCTCCATCTCAATAGCGCCGCCCACCGGGGTCGGAGAAGGCAGCGACTCCTCCACAACCCGATCATTGCCAGTAATCACAGGTGAGACCGGAGGCCCCTCCTGCCCGGTCTTAGCAGGAGCCGATTCGTGCTTATCTCTAGACTCCGACGTTGCATGCAACCTAAGAGCATCAACACTCCGCCATAAAGCGCAAACAAATGCCAAATGGGGAGAGGGAGAACCCCCACATGATGGGAATCAACACCGGGTACTAACATTTTTATTTTGCATTTGTGTCCTTTTATTTATATTTATACCCTTGGCTAATTGGGTTTGCAGTTGTAAGACATTATAAGCCAAAGGGTTAGTCTTTATAAGTCTTTGTGTTTATTTGTAAAAGTCCAGTAGGTCCAGTAGGGGTCCCCACCCTCTTTTCCATCGGTCCACCTAGGATCTAAGCCCCATGTGGGGCTAGTTCAAAGTCCAAAATTGGACTTGGACCAAGGGGGGACAAGGGGGGAAGAAAGTCCAAGTTGGACTTCCAAAGTCAAGGGGGCGCCCTGTTGACACCTAAAATATGTCAGAAGAGATCATAGCAGATTCACAGTTCTAAAGATCAGTCAAGGGCACAGCTCACGTACCCTCCCTGGGAGATCTGAGAGTCTAAATAGAAGAAACCCACTACCCCTATCATGTTATTCGACTAAAGCCGTCTTTGGCTAGGTCGCTGTCCAGTACTGCTGTCATTCAGATAGTCAGGCTGATAAAACTATACCAACATTCAGGCGAGCATCTGCCTGCTGAAACAGATGTTCAGACATCTCTGATTCTCCGAAGATGGGATGTACAGTGCCTCGCACACGTTCGTGAATGCAAGGTGTAAACAGTCCCATGGAGTCTTAATATATATATATATATATCAAGAATCCCATTGTCGAAAGGAGTCCACCAAGTGGATCCTGGGTCGAATGGGCCGAATGACAAGAAAATGGGCCAAGCCCAAATATGAGGTGGGACGCGCCGGAAGGACGATCCTGGCGCGCCAGGAAGTTCATGCCGAAAGGGTGAAGGCCTGGCCTCTATAAGAGGTCTACCCTTCGAACGAAAAGAAAAGAGAAGCGGCCCTTCGAACAAAGAGAAGAGAAGAAAAGAGAGGTGGGGAAAGAGGCAGAGAAGAAAAGAAGAAAAGCAGAGCGGGAGAAGGAAGAAAAAGAAGAAGAGTGAAAAGGGAGTGCCTAGCCACCGAAGAGAGGCAGGGAGCTCGAGAGCCCTAGAAAGAAGCTGAAGAAAGAAAAAAGGGAGAGAGGCAGAGGCTCGAAGAGGGATCCAGGTGGGAGTGCCGGGCAGCTGCAGCTCCTTCTCTTTCCCCTCCCTATCTGTCTGAATATTTCTCTCTGTACTTCTGATTTCTAGCATCTTTGCTTCAATAGCATCGAATGCCAATGTAACCCTGCTTTCAAGGATTAAGCCTAGATTTCTTTCTCTGTTGAGTCAGATTTCTTTCTCTTAAGTAGCATGCGTGTAAGTCGTCTGGATGAAATAAAGAATGAGAGAATGGGTTGAACTCCGCCCTTTCATTACCTTCTTCTTTCTGTCTCTGCATCCGAGGTTTGCTATATGCTAAGGATACTGATAACTAGGCGTGTTTTATCGTTTGGTTTTCCAATTCTGCTGAAGCATCTTCGCTACCATTATTTATCACCCCCCCTCCAGCCACATTTCGAGGGCCTGAGACAGTCTATCTCATGGCTCCTCGTATGTGAAATAAAGGGGGACGTGGTTCAGGGATTTCCGTCCGTGGTTCTGCTCCCAATGAGGCCCAGAGGAAAGGTGTTCCCCCAAAGTCTTCCCCCTCTGATCATCCAAAACAGTCGAGATTAAACCCCTCTCCTAACAACTCCCGAAACCCTGTTCGAAGACCTCCTTAAAATCCCTTCTGAAAGCCTCCCGGCGCCGGTATCTCCCGGCGTGAGTTTCGCGCCGAGAGCTCCCCACGCCGGTTGGACCTCCCCATCGTGCCGAGCCTACCTAGTTTCCGTGCCAGAACCACCCCTCTTCTCTGCATTGATACCCTTACGTCGTCTGGCCATCCAGATGCCTTCGTTACCACGGCGAGCCATACAGACCTCGTCCATTATATCCTACCCTCGTGGGTGTGCATTGCCCCTCCCTCTAGTCTCACGGGAGCTATATCAAAGGGGTTAATTCTCCCCCTACATTTGTAACCCATTAAACCACGGGGTCCTGCCATTGCAGGCTTTCCGATGGATTGCATTGGGGACATTACAACACAAGGAACGAGGTCTTATATGGTCCAGACCTTCGAATTACGGACTACGCCCGGCACTCGTTTCGGTTTCTACTCCGGCACTCGTGAGTAGATAGCCCATAATATTATCTTGGCACACTCCCAGAGTAAGGGGAGATGCTGTCAAAATTCGCCCAGAGCTTTACTCTGTCATACTGTTTCATCGGAATTGCATATTTAACCCCTCAATAGGGCGGGAGCCTGAGCTATATCATCTCATGGCATCTTGCCATCGCAGAGAACATATCTCCGTGCTAATGAGCTCTTTGGACCCTCTATGGGAATGAATCCATCCTCATCTCCCATCACCCCCACCTAATGCCCTGAAGTCCCCATTGAATGCCCAGAAAAACCCTCATAATACCCCCCCTTTAAAACACATAAAACACCCCCCGGCGCCTATACTTCTCGGCGCCGTCGTCTCCCGACGCCACTACCTCCCGGCGCCAAACCCGCGCCGGGTGGGGGGGGGCGCCGAGTACCCTTACCATGGCGCGCCGAGACCTGTCGTGCCGACTACCCCTCAATCCTCCTATCACGCCGAGAGCATACCGTGCCGTTTGATCTTCGCGCCGACCCCAGTGCTATGCCGTTTCACCTCAATAATGGTTGTCATCTGAATATCTGATGTCTTCCCCACTTCACCAAACCCAAACATAGCCTAAATTCAATATTTTGTCACTATCAGCTGCCATGTCAACCCCCATTACCTCACGAGGGGACTAGGGTTCTTCACCCAGGTCCATGGGAGATACACTAATGAGGAGGGTTTCACCCCTACATCACACCGAATACGACGTTTCTTATGTCACCCCGCTGACCCTCGGAGTTCTGCCACCGCATGTCCTCCAATGGTTCTTCGAGGGGAATATCAATGAACGGCGCAATGGTGCACACTGTCCCGTCATATTTGGATCCTTCTCGGACCCAGGGCTACGCCCGATTCTCTTTTGGTTTCCATTCCGGCTCTCCGTGGATGGATGTCCTATATTCCCATTTGGCATAGTCCAAATGGAGGGGACATGCTGCCGAATTTGTGTTATAACATCGTTATCACACCCCGCATATCACGGTTCCTCGTGCATGTCTGCATCGACCCTCGGGTATATTAAATGGTGTTGACAGAAGGTCGGGTTATGCCCAACCAGAAGTCTCCGCTATGCGCGATGGTGGTCTTCGGACCTACGTCCTCCGTCACGTACCAAGGGTCCATAATTCGATGAACTATGCATCCCCTGTGTGATAAATAAATGCATCCTGCATGCCTCCGTCATGGTCACCATGTAGCTCTTTTCATTCTGGCTTTGACAGCCCGCTATCTCGGCAACTAATCAAAGGTGTTCCCTCCTCGTGGGGGATGTAATTAACGCCATAGCCTTTATGGTATGGCGACTGCTGGTCCCGACCGAACCTCACACTCGCCCAGTAGGGGTTAGCATGAGCGCACAATAAGATCGTCACTCATGTGACTGGCACGCCCGCGTCGTCAATCGGTCAGTTGACTACCAGTTAGTCAAATGGTTGATCGATACGTGAAATAAGACATGTATATATGTACATATACACATATATACACGAAGTCAAAACGAAGAGATGGTCGGATAAAAACCCGTCGCAAACAGTCTGGCACGCCCGGTGGGACCAGTGTCACCTTTCATCTCTTTGCCGAGATATTCGGGCTTCGAAGCCCTCTCAAAGGCTACTGATTATTTCCCTGTTTGTCTTTGCAGGCAGATCAATGACGATCAACGGGATAACTGGCGTCGACTTCGATCATTCGATCGTTGCTAAACACGCGCAAGGGTACCGGCGGTACCCATGGAATTCGGCAGCTTCCCTGCCGCTGTGGGCTTCCCCAACTTTTTGGGGTTAGCCTTCGTCGATATCCTGGAGGTCGAAGCCCCAGTGCCTGCCAAGGAAGTCGCAGAGAAAATAGAGCCTCTAAAGGTTCCCTACTGCGAAGACTTGCCTGAAAGTCCGGCCCCGGCCGCTAGCTGTTTGGTGCACCACGTCATACGTGGGACCCACCCCAATGTCATCAACGAACACCCTGGAGGACGCCAGCGTCGCCAGGTCCGCAAGAATGCTGCTGTAGTTACCGGAACTCTATCTCAGTCCGGGAAATCTATGCTAGTTGGAGGCATGCGCGTCTTCCTCGACGGACGCACGGCCCGGATGACCCCAGACCGAGTCATCCCCAACATTCCTGTCCACAATACCTATCAAGCTCTCGCTGGAAGGAGGGCAGAAAGAGAAGAAACCGGCCCCTATGGCCAAGGAAGCTCGGCACTCAGGCCGAAGAAGTTCAAACAGGTGTGGGTTCCCAAGCGGACTCGACCTGCCCACCATCTCTCACCCATCCGCCGCCGTCCTATGAACGACGAGGCGGAGGTGAGAAGAGAAAGGGGCTTGCCCCCGAGGAAAGAAGAAGAGGTGGTTGCGGATCCTCCGCGCCGCAGAAGTTTCCGGGCTGCTGCCCGCCAAGCCGACGTCCCAGTCACGGGACGAAGATTCCAACATCCGGCCGACAGAGCTCGGCTGGCCTATATCCCTCCTGCTGGAGGTCGACAACTATCCCCCGTACTCTATCAAGAGCGGGGTCAAGAGGAGGTAATCTGTCTGATCAGGAACTACTTTCGAGAGCTGGGCAACCCCTCGCTGGGTCAGCAGCGACTAATGCAGACAGTTGCCACTGAGAAAGATTACCGCCCATCAGCGGCAGATGAAGAGGATATGGAAGATAGAATGATGGTGTCGTCAGTCGACGACAATGGATACAACGACGGTTTCGAGATCGAAGCCGATGAAGCCTTCCCCGAGCGGGAAGAAGAAAGAAGAGTTTCTGTGTTCGAGAGGCTGACCTTTCCGCAACAAGCCAGACGGAGGGTCCATCGACAGAGAAGAAGGATGCAGGTCTTTACTTGCAACATGGCTGGTATATCCAGCCGATATGGGGAGCTTCCTGAAGACTCCCAAGAACTGGCTCAATTGGCCGTACGGCCCGAGCCAACTACCCGCAGAACAGAAGCAGCAAGAGAGCTTCTGATGATCATGAGAGGGAAACAACCCCAGGTCTATCCCCGCTGGGATGATAAGGCCCCCTTCTTGACCGCTAATGTGGTGACGACAGATGAAGAAGACGACGTCCTCCTCGACATCCTACCTGAGGGTATGTCCGGGGAAACGACAGAGGGTATCCCCACCACTATAGATCCATCAGTTCTGATGTAGCTGCAAAAATATCAACGGGAGATAGACTCTCTGAAGAAACAGCTGATGGAAAAGACTGAGCATTCATCGGCTTCTAAACCACCCGAAGTCCAGGGTGAGTCATCCCGGGGAGCGGCTCGTCATGACGACCCTCCACCGCTCTATACATTGTCCCAGCCATCAGAGCCAAGCATGGCGACAGCACAACAGCGGCCGCCACAGCCTCAGCCGCTGCTACCTCCGGTGCTCCCCCAGGTGCATCCGACACCCCCGCTGCTGCGTCCTCCACAGGCGACCACCCTGGTCACCCCATACCTTCAGCCAGCGCACTTCTATCCGGAGTCAGTCGACCCCACGGTCGTGAACCGGATGATGGTGGAAAGGATGATCGAGCTGAAGCTCGCAGAGAAAAGTGAAGGCGACTACGTCGCATTCGATGCCTATGGGGTGCCCTACCCGCAACACCATGCGGCTAAACGACTTCCCCCAGGGGTCAACAAGCCGCCCAAATTCGACAAATTCAACGGGAAGGGGTCCCCTAAAGAGCATATTGCATATTATATGACCGTTATGGGTGATCTGGCCACTGACGAGTCATATCTGCTGAAGTTCTTCGGGTCCTCGCTGACGGGGCTCGCATTTGAATGGTACTCTAGCCTCTCGGCCGGGTCAATCAGTGATTGGTCGGATATGCAGAGAAAATTCAGAGAAAGATTCCATGTCACAGAGAGGGAGGTCATAGTGGCCGAACTCTACTCAATAAAACAAAGGGCAGATGAGACAGCCCTTGATTACATCAAGAGGTGGAGGAACCTCGGAATGAGGTGCAAGCGGCCCCCGCATCAGGAGGACGCTGTATAAATTTGCAAACAAAATCTCAGGAGGGAGGTCCTGAAAAAGATTATTGGTATGGAAATACGGTCGTTCGACCGGCTGAATAATGTGGTGGCCGAGGTGGAGGCTTTTCTAGCCAAGCCTATCCCGACATCAACTGCCAGCACAGCCCAGAAAGGCAAGGCTACGGAACGGCGCCCCACACCTAAAGAAGCGAATGCGCTTGATATCAAGGCGTTCAAACAACAGAAGGAGAAAGGCAAGAAAGCGGCTCCCCCGCAACCTGCAAAAGCTCTAGATGATAAAGAAGGTCCTTTGCTGAGGGACAAAATGAAGAAAGCCTATTCCTTCCCAAAAGATAAGACCCGAGTCCTGTTCGACTGCGTAACAGAATACAGCATGGTCACTCTGCCTGAACCAAGGAGGCCGGAGGACCTGAAAAGAAAAGACAGTCCAAGATTCTGCCCCTACCACCAGATGTTGGGACATCCAATCGAAGACTGTTATGTTTTCAAAGACCTCATCGAAGGAATGGTAAAGAAGACTGAAATAGAGCTGGGAGAGTACAAAATAGACCCCCCTCAGCCACATGAAGCCCCTCTCAGGAGAGCAGCGGTCAACATGATTTTCCTCTACCAGGTATTACCTGAGGAGATCTCTGAAGCAAGCACACGGAGCACCTACGAAATCCATTTCCTAGAGCTCGTGAAAGAACAACAGGGGTGGCAGTAGATCCCTGTGAAGCACAAGAAGAAGAGGGCACCCCGCCCAAAAGAGGGGGCACATATCCGTGGCATTACACCCCAGCCTGCTCCGCCAGTGGTAGCACCCGTGTGGGTCACTCCACCTACGACTATCAGAATACATACACCTAACAGGAGGAGACAAACTCCGCTGCCAGTAATCAAGGAAACCAATCCTGGAGTCCTTCGACTGCAGCACCTGATTGAAGGGCTAGATGAATATGTGCAGCCCGAATTGAAACCTTTGCTGGTACGGGACCACGTCCCATGGCAAGAACTAGAACAACTTTCACTCAAACAGGTGGAGGAAGCCCAAGCAGCACCCCCTGAAGAGGGCAGCCTGTTCTGGGGGCAAGCACCCGCAGAAACCAAAAAGAAGAGAAAGCAAAAGAAGAAGAGAAGAAAGGCCGCTGGGGCCAATAAAACACAGGTTGTCTCCTGCAATACCCTGTCAGCACTCTTTACCCTATCCGGAGGAGAGGAAGAAGAAGAAATTTGCTTCACACCCCATGCTGGGGGAGGCAAAGCCGAGGCCGCAACTGCTGCGCATGCCACTCGGTCGGGCCGAAAATGGGGGCGCCAGCCACCACCCAATCACAACATCATGTTCAGCGGGGAGCAACCCTACAAGACACCTCCGCTAGAGGTTAAGGGAGTCCAAATCCCTCCTCCGTCAGGCCTATACAACAAGAGTGGGGGCAAGGCGGTCCCTTCATTCCTTGAATTTATGAAGATGTCAAAAGGGATGCAGCCCTGCCAAGATGCTAACCCTACATCCGGGGCCATTCACCCGCAGCTGTGAGTGACGTCACGCGGTTCGGGGGGAGCGGAGAGGACGCGGAGCGCGCGGGCTCCTTCTTTTTGTTTTTGCTGCAACACAGAAATAAGAGAAAAGAGAAGGGGCCACCACGGGAGATTGCTCCGGCGGGGCGAGCGGGACAAATGTGATATAGCAAGATGTGGGGGTTAAACGGCCATAGCGGGAAGTGACTCGCTGCGGCCTTGGGGGACGGGAATGGTGCAGAAATTAAACAGCAAGAATTGAAACGGCCATTGGGGAACTTACTCGCCGCGGCCTCGAGAATACGAGCAGATAAAATATAACAGAATATAAGAAGAATATAAAGAGCGGGAATTTAAACGGCCATTGGGGAAGTGACTCGCCGCGGCCTCGAGAACATGAATAGATAAGAATATAACATATAAGAACGAAATTTAAACGGCCATTGGGGAAGTGACTCGCCGCGGCCTCGAGAACATGAATAGATAAGAATATAACATATAAGAACGGGAATTTAAATGGCCATTGGGGAAGTGACTCGCCGCGGCCTCGAGAACATGAATAGATAAGAATATAACATATAAGAACGGAAATTTAAACGGCCATTGGGGAAGTGACTTGCCGCGGCCTCGAGAATAATATGTGATCGCCAGGGGCCAAAAGACCCCAAAAATAAGAAGGTGATCGCGCCTACCTCAAGAGCGGGAGATGGCGGGTTGCTTCTTCCTCCCCCTTCGACCGGCCGACGGAGAGGGCTTTCCTTGGGTACCCTTGCAAAACAACGATAAACAAGTAACAAGTGGATTAGAAAGAGGAAGGTGTAGTATTCAAATCCTTACGATAAAAATAACGAAATGATGGCAAGACACACACCTGGTTGGTGTTATCTTTTAAACCCCTCTAGGACTCGAGTAGGAGGAAAATGAGATGATGGATGCAAGAAATATGCTAGAGACGGCGCCCTTATGTAGGGAGATAGAGGATGCAGTATGATGAATGTAAAGAACTATGGAGAAAAAGGGGAAGAAAAGGTTTATTGGATGAGCCGAGGGTGAAATCCGACGGAGCTTCGGCAGCGTAGGGACGACGTGGAAGCGCGGTGGATGAAGACGACCTTCCTCTCGCGAGCGTGGGCACCCGAGAAGCCGGCAGAACCTCCACCTACAAAAGACCCCACGGGTTAGAAATGACTCCGGTAGCCTCTGGGCTCCGGCAGCCTATCGGATCTCTTCGAAGCTCCTCCAGAACTGAGGGGGTAGGCCTCTATTTATAGGGCTCCGGAGGGTGGAGGCATCCAGGACCCTGGACACCTCCATCAGGGCCGAACTAATATTTTATTCTATTTTTATTAACTTTTTTGGAATATTTTTGTGGAGGCGTCCAGGGTCCCGGACGCCTCCAACAGGTCCACCGAAAACCGACGACGGCCGCACGCGGTTTGGCACAACGCGTGGTTTTGTGAGCGGCGCCTCGTGATTCAGAAATGGGCGCGTCCAGGTCGCTGGACGTCTCTATAATTTAGATTTTTTCACACACGACAAACGTCGTTCGGTGAGCGGCGCCCGTGAGAGAGTTGATGGAGGCGTCCAGGGGCCTGGACGCCTCCAAAATATATTATTTTTATTTTTGTTTTGTCTTTTATGCTAGGGCTGGCATTTTAATTTTTTTATATTTGTTTTTATGGAGGCGTCCAGGGTCCTGGACGCCTCCATTAATATATATATATATTTTATTTATTTGTTTGTTTTTTTATGCCAACTGGCATTTTACACACACATTTTTTATTTTTGTTTTTATGGAGGCATCCAGGGCCCTGGACGCCTCCATTAATATATATATTTTTTATTTGGTTTTGGGCCTTGAGAAAATAAAATAAAATAAAATAAAAACATGGGGGCGTCCAGGGGCCTGGACGCCCCCATTAAGACCCACCCGGGTCCTCAGATCAGGCGTCGGCGGCCGCCCGGCAGACACCCTTCTTGATTCCGGAACCTCTTGGTGCGTCTGACTGGTGTTGATGCCGTCCGAATGCCGTGACGAGACGATTACGGATGCCGAAAAAGGCAGAAGAAGACCCAAGAAATGGAAGTACTCAAGTGATTCGAAATGCGTAAGCCGTCGCGGGGCGTCGTATAGTAATATGAGACTTTCTCAGGAGATGTCAAAAATGGCGTGTCTACAGCTGCCCCGCCTTGGCGTCTGCTTTGCAAGGGAGCGACACGTAGTGGAATGGTATCGAAGTGGAGTGAAATGAAGTGGGAGCGGACTGATAAGTTGATGCCAAGGTGTGATGAGACACGCTTTTGACGTTACTGTTTGGAATCTTTCCTGAAGTTTCAATGAGGCGACCTTGAAGAAGGTCTTTCAAATATTGACGATTGCTTGGACGGAGATCAAATAAGGGAGGGTGAGATGTGCGCTCAGGCACGAAAAGGAGACCAACTTCTCGGTGTGGAAGTACCTGGGTCATAAACCGGAGGTTTCACCTTTGGGGAGCGGTTACCAGTCAATGTGGAAGTGCTGCGGCCAAGGTGGGTCAAACAAGGTCAAAAGCAAAGGAATATCTGAGGGTCTGTCCAAACAAGGGTCTCCTTTGGAAGAGCAACGTAGGGCCGTTTCAAGGAAACTCAGTATTTTATTCGGAGTGGAATATCTCATATTTGTAGGAATTGAAGCACAACGGCCTTCGCAATCGAATCACTTGAATGATTTTCCACAATAAATCAAAATCCTATATGAATGCATGCTGGGTTTAAAGAAAAATTTAAAACAAACTACAATAGAAAATAGCCAAGGATAATATTGTCAACTTATTAAGAACGGGTCAGGATACCGATCTGGTGAGCCGCCACTGGGCTGGGGCCCGTTTATCCGCGCACTAACTCACTGAATGGAACCGTCATCCTCATGCTACCACAAGTTAACGGCCTATCCGTACAACCCAAATTCTTCCGGGATCATCACTGTTTTTGTTGAAGGGGAACTCAAATCCCAGATTTGTTCGGGTCGCAAGGTCCTTGACATGTTCTAATAGCGTAGGTATCGTATACTATGATGCATGACATGGTGGGACCAACCATTGAAAGGTGGGACAGGAGATAGGACAAAGACGTCCGTTGGTAAAACCTGCACAGATTAGCAAAGGTTAGCAGCATCAGAAAGTAGCAGAATCATAGCAGAATCGCACCACAGTACAAAGGAGATCCAGACAAAATCTTGACAATGACCACTGATGTGACATGTTTTGTCTTGTAGCGCCCTACCCTTCCTATAAGAACTCCCCTTAGGCTAGTTCATTCAAATGCACCAAGGTGAGTTTTGGAAGCTCAGGGGAGGAAAGAGAGGAGAATCTAGAGATTTCAGGATGGAAGGAGAGTCTTCTCGCGTTATGAAGAGGAGCAGGCCTAGCAGCGAGATCAGGCGACTCTCCGACCTCGAGGGTCATTTGAGTGGGATGATCATGTCGCATATGGTAAGCTGATTCATTTCAAAATTCTCCACGTGAACCTTCTTCTTACTACCTTCCTTTCTTCTTCTTTCTTTTCTCTTCCAGCCATATCCACTCTTCCCAGGCCCGAGGAAGTTTTCCAAACTGCCATGGCTTTCAAAGCTAACTTCCAACATCTCCATCGGTATGAGGGCCATACTCTCGAAGTGGCATCTGCAGGGGCTCCTTATTCACGCCAAACACTACGAGAAGATTCGTATGGACTGGGCGGCTATGGGCGCACTAGTGGAGATCTGACATCCCCAGACCCACACTTTTATCTTCCCGACCTTCGAGGTGACCATCCTCCTTGAGGAGGTGGAACTTCTGCTCGGATTGAAGAAATTCAAGAGTGACGGGAAGGTGAAGGCTATGCGGATGCTGACACGGGGGACTTCCGAAAGCGTCCTTGGAAGCTTCATGCCGCCCGACGCAGCCCAAAGGGTCCGTACTCAAAAGGGGATCGACCTCCAAAAGCTCGCAGAGTGGGTCATGGACGCCCTGAGAGGGTCACCAGACGATGACTATTTGGAGGGAATCATGAAGGGGTTCACCATTTGTCTGGCGGGTGCTCTCTTATTTCCTTATACCGACAACATGGTTGAGGAAGACCAACTAAGTGCCATCTGCGGGATCTGGCGTGGAAAGAGGGTGGGACCCGCTGTTCTTGCCTACCTTTACAGCGGTCTTACCGCCTCGAGCATGGGTAAGCCTCCATTTGGTTGCGCACTTGTCTTGAATTGCTGGCTTGATTTGCACTTCAAATTCGACCACCGCGAGGGAATGCCGACGGCTTCGAAGCTTTTCCAACAAAGCCCGCTTCACCACATAGCCGACGTGTTAGGCTTTGGTGGCACTGTAGCGAACCGTGTTCCGTGGCTGAAGAAACGTGAAGACTGGCGGTCTCACTTCCGCACCGTGACACAAGGCTTCTTTACTTGCGCACCGGCATGTTTGCTTTCGCTAGATCTCCTCATGAGGCCTTCTCCCGAAGTTGATCTTCAACTGATCGGCGCGACCGAGTTCGTCCTTTATAATGCGCATCGGTGCTGCCTCCAGATTGGCATCCACGCCATTCGTTCCTGCCACCGACTGGCATCATTCCTTTGAAGAAAAGGGAGTTGGGCACTGAAGCGGACGCGAAGGAAGCGAAGGCCATTAAAGCTCCCTGGAAGACAAGTGTTGCGGGAAAGGCCTTAGCGCACGTGGTGGAAGAATGCGAGCCGTGGAGGGCTTATGTAACCGAACTGGGGAAGTTAAGGCCTAAGACGCCTAAGCCCCTGATGTAGGTCACTCTACTTTTCTGACGAAATAAAATCTGGCATTTGGATGTTTTGGGACCCCCATCCTCTTAATTATTATTATTTTTTGTGGTTTTTCTTTTTCTTTGTGTTTTTTCTTTTGTTTGGGTTAATACATACTTTTATCTTTTTCACTTTTATTATATATTTATTATTATTATTATTATTTTTTGAAATTTTTATGATGGGGGCGTCCAGGGGACTGGACGCCCCTTATTTTTTATTGTTTTGATTTTTTTAAGTTTTGTTTTTTTTGGTTTGGGGGCGTCCTGGGTCCTGGACGCCCCTATGTTTTATTTTTTTATTTTTTTGGTTTTTTTTGTTTTGGGGGCGTCCATGCGCCTGGACGCCCTAATTTTTTTGAATTTTGAAAATAAAAAATAAAAAAGTGGGGGCGTCCAGGCGCCTGGACGCCCCAAATAGGGTGGATTCTATATATATGGGGGGGGCCTCTCCCCCTTTGCTCAATTACTGTTCATTCAAACACCCAGTCAATCCAGACGACCCATTCTTCGTTCCAATGGAGCGAGGAGGATCGAGCCAGGGTCCAGAGAAGCGGAAACGACGGGCTCGTCGTCCGAGGAGGCTGAGGGATGATGCCGAGGGGGCTGCTGCGGCGGAGGAGATTGCCGCGGGTGAGGAGGCTCTTCCTTTGGCCTTGGAGGCTGCAGTGGATGCTGGCGACGTGGCAGAGGACGAGCACGATCCGGTAAGCCCCTTAGACCTCCATTCTATTGGTTCATTGGGTTAAAAGGGCGGACGAGAGGCTGTGTGGCGAACGCCAGGTGTGAGGGAAGGAGGCGTCCAGGGGCCTGGACGCCTCCACATTTTATTTTTTGTTCTTTTTTTTTAATTTATTTATTTTTTGTAAATAATAATAAAAAAAGAGTTGAAAAAAAGGAGGCGTCCAGGGTATGGGACGCCTCCATGATAATATATATATATATTTTATTTGTTTTTGTTTTTGTTTTTGGGTTTTTCTAAAATTAAAATAAAGAAAATGAAATGGAGGCGTCCAAGGTGTTGGACGCCTCCAAAAAAAAACATAAATATTTTTAAAAATAAAAATAAAATAAGATAAATAAGTAGTATATACAGTGTTATTGTTTAATATTATTCATGATGCTGATGTATTTTTTATTGGTTTTGTGGTGTGCAGGGTGTGATGAAAGGACGGATCAGCTGGTCCCTAGTGGTGGCAGCATACCGTGGGCTGCCGGACTTCCAGAGGGCGCGTGTGGACGCCATGGGCTTTGGAGCTTTCCTTAGGATCGAGCCCTTCCGGCTCGACCTTCCTCTTATCCAGGCATTGAGGGAGCGGTGGCACGCGCCGAGCCGGGCGTTTCTGATGCCCTGGGGGCACATGGTGCCGACACTCGAGGACGTGGCTCGGATCACCGGGCTACGGGTTGACGGAGAGGCGGTGAGCGGGGTCACCTACCCCGACTACCGAGAGAGTGCCCTGGACCTGCTGTGGTTAGAGACGAGCGTGACTGACAGGGACAGCAGGGTAGTTGGCCGAGTGGAGATCATGGAGGCGCTCGGATTCGTCGACCCGCGCCAGCGGGTCAGCGAGACTGGAGCGGAGTTTCTGGCACGACTGGAGGGAGATGCCCGTGCAGCTTTCACCCAGGATCCGAGCGAGAGGGAGCTGGTGGATCTAGACCTCCGGAGGTTTCTTTTCTTCTTCTGGGCCGCCTTCTGCTGGGGACGAAGGGGGATGGCATCCACTGCCGTTTCCTCGGGATCTTGGCGGATCTGGACAGAGTGGGACACTACGCGTGGGGAGCGGCTCTGCTTGCCCATTTGATTGCTGATCTCTCCCAGACTTCGGAGAAGGAGACGACAGTCAGCGGCTTCGCACCTTTTCTCCAGGTACATAATTTATTTATGCATTTCCACAGTTAAATATGTAATTATTGTACTAATGATGTATGCAGGTGTGGAGCTATTACTATTTCTCGATGGGGAGGGCTAGGCATGGGAACAGGAGGGCCGTGCCTCTGGCGCTGCGGTGGAGGCCGGTCGTGGTTGCAGCACCCCACGGCTACCAGCTGGCGTCGCTTCGTCGGGAGCTGAGCGAGTATCCCGAGGCCATAGTATGATGCGTATGATTTTTTTGTGTTTATGCATGTGACTGAATGGTAACTAACATGATGTATGTATGGTGATGCAGGTGGTGTGGAGACCTTACCTGGGCATGGGCGAAGCTGGCCAGCCTTGGGTTATAGCGGGTCTTCCTCGTTTCAGGCGGGACGTGTGGGTCCATTGCCTGAACGAGATCGAGCCGCTTCGGCTGAGGCTGGTTATGAGGACGTTGGGGCTAGCCCAGGAGTGGGTTGATGTAGAAGAGCCGGCCCGCATCGGGCGGAAGACCAAGGGGAAGGAGAAGATTGTGGACTGGCGTACGCGCTTCCCAGCACAGTACCAGGACTGGCAGCAGGGCGGGGTCCCAGTGGTGTCCCATGTACAGGACAGTACTGATTACCTGAGACGGTACCGGGCTACGTATGGGGACCGCCTCTTCCTTGGTGGTATGGCAGGGGTAAGTGAAATGAGAATGCTTCACTCTTCTATATGTATATGCATGTGACACTAACTTATGTACAATGCAGGATGCTCGTGATAACATGATCGCCGACCTGCGGGCCCAGTTGGCGGACGCCAGGCGGCATTTGGTGGCCATCCGACAGGAGTTGGAGATCCTGGTGAGTTTATGCGATGCATTTTTTTGTGACCTAGATTTTTGATACTTGGCCTCTAACTGTCGTTCGCTCTGTGTTTCAGCGGGCCCACCAGACAGCGGCAGCCGGGATGGCTGGTGGATCGGGTTCCAGTTCGCGGGGCCCTCCTCCGGAGGTTTCTGCCCTCCAGGAGTAGCTGGCGTATGCGGTGGCTCGGGCTGAGGAGGCCGAGCGTGACCGCGAGGCTCGAGTGAGCGTTTGCCTAACCTCGACTCTCCTTCTGGCTGCCCTCCTTCTATCACTGTTCTCTTACGGTGCACGCGTGCTTTGACAGGTGGCCGAGATCCGAGAGGCCCTGGCGCGTGCTGTTCGTGCTGAGCAGGAGCGCGACGCTCGGGTGGCGAGCGTGACGCCCGGATTACGGAGCTAGAGGAGGAGCGGTGACGGGAGGCTGAGGAGCTTCCTCGCGACATACTGGATCTGCGGATCGCCCTCGAGCTGTCATGGAGGGAGGCGATGAGGGAGAGAGAGGAGAGGGAGAGGGATAGGGAGGAGCGACAGCGGGATCAGACCGAGAGGAGGGCTTTGGAGACCCAGCTGCTGGAGCTCCGATTGAGTCTTGGCACGGTGGAGGGGAGGCTTCGGGAGAGCAAGGAGCGGTACCAGAGGGCGAAGGAACGCGGGGCGCGACTTCGTCAGTCTGGTTCTTTTTCCATGGGCAACTATCTGGTTTCTTCGGCCGAGGAGCGTCGTCGCGCCTTCGAGGCTGGAGTGCCACCGCAGGGCGAGGCGAGCACGGCTTCTCAGGGTTCACAGAGGCCCCCTAGGGATCCCCGACAGAGGAGGGAGGAGAGAGATGACCAGGAGGGTGATGGTGAGAGTTAGAGAGTTGCTTGTACACGTCACCCTTCTCACTGTATGATGTACTTTCGGCTATTATATGAAATGAAAATGGCTTTCTTGTGTTGTGTGTACTTTTCTCTCTCCCACACTTTCTTCTTTGCACTAAGTTATCCTTCGAGGCACGCTCCACGAGACCTTGCCCTGAACAGCGGGGAACTACGCTTTGCACGGGGGGATTCTGTTTCCTTTCTCCCCCTTTTGGGCGCGTCCAGGCGCGAGGACGCGTCTTAATCCTTGAATTCAAATTTAAAGCGTCGGGTGGCCTTTCTTCTCCCGTGCCTTACCTGCAAACGAGCCCGCCTTCCGCCGAAACTCGCTTGCCCCTTTTTCGTCTTCCTCCTCTTTTGATTGATGGAGTTCGGTGGGCCCGATCATGGTGAAGGTGGAGAGGGACGAGGAACTCCTCGCCCGAGGAGGGACGCGCCAGAGCACGGAACGGCGTCTATGGAGGAGGAAGGGCCGCTTCGGGCCCCTGAGGGACCCGAGGGGCCTGATGTCGCGGAGGGAGGCGAACACGGTCTGGTAGGTGCTTGGTTTTCCCTCTCTTTGATCCATTTTGAGTTTTGAAGCAAGCCGTGCGAGGGGGGAAAGGGTTCGGCGAGTGTTGCACTTAAATGATGGATGCGTCCTAGACAGGGGACGCGTTCTTTTTGACTGATGCGAGGACCCTTTTCTTGGTGCAGGACATGGCGAGGACCCTGGGCCTGGCCGATGAGTGGGCGAGTGCGGACGAGCCGAGCCACGTCAGGAGGGAGAGTCGCGGCAAGGCGAGGCTCGAGGACTGGCACGTACGTCTCCCTAGACAGCAAGGGAGTGCATTGGTGCAGGACAGCGCCGACTTCCTGCGGCGACAGAGAGAGAGTTATGCGGGGCTTCCCCAAGCTGGGGACACGCGTGGGGTCGGCGGCTCGCGCGCCCAACTATCAGAGGCTAGGCGGCAGCTGGCCGTCGCTCAGCATGAGCTGTCGCTCTGGTAAGTTACGTGCCGTACTTTTATCTTCAGATTTTGGAGTTTCACTGACGACCGTTGTTTATTTTGTTCCAGCGTGTCCAGCAGACAGCGACGGCGGGGATGATTGGTGGCGCATCTTCCAGTTCCTCGGCCCCTTTTCTCGAGATTACCTCCCTCCGGGAGCAACTTGCCGGTGCGGTGGCTCGGCGACCCGGGCGGAAGAGGAGCGTGATGCCTGGGTGGCGACTGTAGCGGAGCTGCGGCATCGTGGTGAGGAGAGACCTTCTCCAGACATCCTGGAGTTAAGGGTTCTTCTGCAGATGATGAGGAGAGAGGCAGAGAGAGAGAAAGCCGAGAGAAGGTCCGAGCGACAGCGGGATCAGACCGAGAGGAGGGCCTTGGAGGCCCAAGTGAGGGAGCTCCAGCTGGGCCTTCAGGCCGTCGTGCAGAGGCTAGGAGGGATGGAGACGCGCTACGAGAGAGCGCGAGAGTTCGGGGAGCGACTCGCCAGTCCGGTCGCTTTGCCGCTAGTGGCTTCTTCGCCACGCCAGGGGAGGAGCAGCGAGTCACTGCTGCGGAGCAGGCGCCAAGAGGCGAGGCAGGTGCTGCTGCACGAGGATCCGGAGACTTCTGAGGGACCCTCACCTCAGGGGAGAGGAGAGGGAGCGCCTAGAGAGATGAGTGATGGTGAGGATCGGCGAGCTGGTGGACTCGCCTCCTCTCTATGATTGTAGTGTTTTTGACAGCTTATGTAGAATTATGAATGGAGTGATTTGATTTTCTGCTGCTTGTTTGTTCTCTTGTGCGTTCCTTCTTCCCTACACTTCTCTCCTTTGCACTGTTCCCATGTGATGGGTCTGCCGAGACTCCGCCCCGAGCGGAGAATCGCGTCTTGTTGTGACCATTTTCCACAGGAATCTGCCGTCGAAGTCAATAATGACGGCCCTAGTCCCTTTTCCCAGATGTTGTGTCAAATTTCGCGGACGTCCTCCAAAACATGATAGGGTATCCCTAGACAACATAGGGTGCTAGTCGTCATATTCTTCGTCCAATCAATCACCCTGTGCGAGCGGTGAAGTGACACACGGGACCGCATGGCAGGTGCCCCATCACGAGGGCTATCATTAAAAGGTGATGGAGGCAATCTTGGCCCGCACTCCTTCCATTTCTATAAATTCTTGTCCCTTTTATCCTCCTAGGTATATCGAGAGCTAACTTGAGGAGCACAAGTTCTCACGGGAGAGGAGGAGTTCAAAATTCCGAGAGTTGGATGGAGGGCGAATCTTCCCACTCCTCGAAGAGAAGCAGATCCAGTGGTAGTAGTTCCAGGAGGCTTTCGGACCTCGAAGGGCACTTCAGTGAAAGGGCTCAATCACAACTCGTAAGCTAAGTTTTCCTGCCCCTCTTCTCATTCTTTCTTCCTTTCTTCTGACCAAACCTCACCTCCATTCCTTGTATGTGTAGGTTGTGATGAAATCACAAATCTTATGGGAGTTGGTAGTAGCAGCGTACAGGGGCCTCCCAGATTTTTAGAAGGCGAGGCTAGACGTGATGGGATTTGGTACCTTCCTTCGGATCAAGCCGATCAAGCCTGACCTGGTTCTGATCCAAGTCTTGTGTGAGAGATGGGACCCAGTGAGTCGGGCATTCCTGATGCCCTGGTGGCATATGGTGCCCAGCCTAGAAGATGTGGTCCGAATTACGAGTCTCAAGGTGGATGGCGAGGCAGTGACCGGAGTCACTTACGCGGACTACAGAGAAGGTGCCCAGAAGTTACTGGGTTTGGACCTAGATGGTCGGAAAAACAGGTCGGTAGCTAGGGCGTCCCTCATGGATGCATTAGGGCTCACCGACACTCGTCGGCGGGACGATGAATCCTCAGAAGAGTTCATGGAAAGGATGGAAATAGGATGTCGTGCCGTGTACTGCACAGATTTCGGCAACTGGGAAAGATGCAACATAGATTTGAGGAGATTTCTCCTCTTCCTTTTGGGGAGATTGGTACTGAGCTCGAAAGGGGACGGTATCCAATGTCGCTTCCTGGAGCTGCTGTCAGACCTTGAAAGAGTAGGGTACTATGCCTGGGGAGCCGCCATGCTGGCACACTTGTTTGCAGGCCTGTTCAAGAAGCGGATCGTGAGATGACTGTGAGTGGTTTCACACCATTCATCCAGGTATTTTTTGGTTTTGCTTGTTTTGTATTTTTTTTGTGTTTTTGCAAGGTACTGATGACCTGTGCCGAGCAGCTGTGGAGCTATTATTACCTCCCTATGGGGAGAGCTCGGCATTGGCGACCCGTGATGGTGCCGCTAGCCAGGCGGTGGGAACCCATCATGAGTGCGGCACCCCTAACCTACCAACTGATGGTGCTAAGGCGGGAGCTACAGGAGTTCCCTGCAGCGATGGTAAACTGGAGACCCTACTCAGACATGGTCGATGCCGACCAGCCGTGGGTTCTAGCAAGTCGTGCCCGGTTCGGACGGGAACTGTGGATGCACTGCCTGAATGAAATCGAGCCGCTTCGGCTACGATTAGTTATGAGGACTTTAGGACTGGCTCAAGAATGGGTGGATTCAGCTGCGCCACCTCGTGTCGGGAGAAAGATGCGGGGACCGGCGACCTGCATTGACTGGCGCGTGCGATTCCCCGAACAGTATGAGGACTGACAACGGGGTGGCACGATTGTAGAATCACAGGCGCGGGATAGCGAGGACTACTTGCGTCTATATAGGACAAAGTACGCAGAGCGGTTCCAACCCCGGGGACTTGTGGAGGTAGGTTTCCCATTTTTCTCTTTTCTCCTTTTCTTGGTTTTCTGGTGAAAAATGCTGACTCGTAAGGCTGCAGGATGTCCGTGATACCATGATAGCGAATTTACGAACTCGCTTGGCTGAGATGGAACAACAGTTGGGTGATGCCCGCGGAGCTACGAGCACCTTGGTAGGTGTACAGTACGTTCCTAATTAAAACCCCAGATTCCAGATGTTGGCTGCTAATTCACGCGGTCGTAGCATGCCCAGATTGGCGCGGCTTCCCCAGCGATGGGAGTAGGTGGTGCCTCTTCCAGCTTGTGGATTCCCACCTCAGAACTTGACTTGCTTCATGAGCAACTTGCTCACGCCACGCAGCGTGCTGCGGAGGCAGAAGGGATGCTCCGTATACAGGTAAAAGTTTCAGTGTTGAGTTCTCTTTGTTTACGCCTTATCGCGTATCTGAGATGGTACACTCGGCAGGAAAAGGAGACGGAAGAAGCGCTTGCCAAGCTGCGCAGAAGGAGGCTAGGATAGCAGAACTGGAGAGGGAACTACGGCGTCATCCTGATGACGACTCCTCTAGGGATGCCGTGGAACTGAGGATCACTCTCCAGTTGGAGAGGGAAGACCGCGAGAGAGAACGTGCAGAGAGAGAAAGAGACGCAGAGAGAGAAAGAGCCAACAGATTGACTGAAAGGGAGGAACGAAGGGCCATGGAGGCCCAACTATTCGAACTCCGAATCAGCCTTGGTCTTGCTGAACAGTGGCTGAGAGATGGTGAGGAGCGCTACCGAAGAGCACGAGAGCGTGGCTTTCGTGTTGGTAGCTTCTCTGCTGCTTCCGTAGATCAACGCCGGGATGCGGGAATAGGAAGAGGAGTACAGAGCGGTAGGAGTACCGCTTTTCGTAGTTGGGTAGCACCTTTGAGAGCGTTTTGCCCGGAGAGTAGTGGGACGAGTAATGCAGAGAGAGAGGGCGGAACTTGATGTAATTTTTTTAGTTTTTTGGAATAAAATACAAGGTTTGGTTTGTTTGGTTTTCACCTTTGCTTCTGTTGCCTGAATCCCTACACACATCACTGAAACAAACAAATCAGAATTTCTGTTCTGACTTGGCCCCTTGCTCAATAAGCAAATGGTCACTATGACTGTCCTTGATAACTGGTCAAGGGGCCAAGCCTTTATTAACGAAGGCAATGGAAAAATGTGGTGATGATAAATGCGACAGGCAAGCACACGAATGCAAGCGGTATTAAAGTGAGATGTTGCACGCAAATGCAATCATGCAAAATGGATTTGTTTTCTTTTTTATATTTGGCATTTTTTTGTTTTATCATAAAAAGATTTTTTTTGTTGCAAATATGTACATTTTCTCTTTTTCCTTTTTTTGTTGTTTTTATCATTTCAATTTTTTTGTTGCTAACGCCCGGCAAGCACCCAAATGGCACCTAACCTACGTGAGAACAGGGGTTTCTTACTAACCTCCCAGGTATCCTAAGTGCACATCTAGGTTGATTTGGGCCTCTAGACCCCTCGAATGATGATCCCGCCGGCTAAGACTTACCCTGATGACAATACTGTCATGCCATGCTTAGGCTCCCAGTTGCTTCCGACCACAGGGATTCACCCAAAAGGTGTTCGAGGTAAATGATTTGCCCGACCCGGGTCTGTTTCCTCACAACTCTAGATGGTATAAGATGGAACACCCTGGAACCCTAACGACCAACCGCGCGACGCTGACCCGGAATCAGACGCCGTCGCACCCATAGGTGACGCGCTTGCATTGGCCTAAGCCCGAGGTTAAACAAGAAGACATCAAGGTGGTAAACAGGGGTCTTGACCAGCCAGAAACACGGAGACTCCTTCGCAGCGATAGCTTTTGCTTTTCAAAGTAGGCAACCAAATGTGTATATTAAAATAAGGTCGCAGACCCTAGGCAGTTTTCACCTTTCAGAAACTCCATCGAACTTTCATCTTTAGAGGGAGAAGGAAGAGTGTAGGGGATAAACCTCCTGAGAGGATCGGCAAAGCCGTTAACCCGGCGAGCGAATAAGGGCCCATTAACTCTTTCCTTTCAGACAACTTCGGACCAAATCTCGAGCATTTACATTCCACGGCCCCTTTTGTGGATTCAGACTTTTGCTTTGAGGGGTTCCGTTTATCGCACCAGGCACGGTCACGACCAGGCTTTTCTCTTGATTTTGATTTTGTATTTCTTTTTGTGAGGGAGATAAAGTCGTTTGACGTTTGTGGGCTCCCTTTTCGTATGCCTGCGGGGACACTGCCCTCTTCTCATGCTCTGATCGATGCTCGAGGAAATGGATCCTACTCTTGCCTTTGGGGTTTGAGTTTCGGTTTCTCATGCTCAGCGTTTTAAGGGCGCCGACTGTCTCATTTGGTCGAAGAGAAAAGAATAAAGATTACAGCTTCCGGAGATCTTCTGGGTGGATTCCCACCGTAGGTGATGCTACCGACTTTTTTGAATAAAATACATAAGTGAGCACATGTTAGCTTCCTTCGAGCGAGCATAGGCTGACGTGGCCGGACAGGGATCTCCACGGTTCTGCAAACCAAGACCCGGTGCCTACCAAGCCTTAATGGGCCCTATCCTAACATGAAGGTTAAATGCAGGGACTTAACTATATGGTGACTGCCAGGCATCGGCATTTTGAATTTTCCATATTTTTAGTGGTTTTCGGTATTTCTTTGTTTTTGATGTTTTTTATCTTTTCATCATTTTTTTTGTTTTGTGCTAAGGGTAGTATTTCTTAAGATAAAGCCCATTCCAAGGGTGGGATAACTCGGTCCCTTCGGCGTTGATTAGCTTGTAGGCGTTGCCAGGGTACACGGCTTGAATTACAAATGGTCCTTCCCAATTGGGTTGGAGCTTAGAACGCGGACCTCCAGGTTTGACAAAAATTCTTTTTACGACCATCTCACCGACTTTGAATTTTCTCTCAACGACTTTCTTTTGGTAAAAGCGAGCGAGTCTATTTTGATACACACGCGCGTGTTCGGCAGCGGCCAGCCGCTTCTCATCCAAGAGTTCCAACTGGGCGAGGAGTGAATTACGACGATCGTCGAGGGGAAATTCCTCGTCCAATTGTACCCTGAGAGAAGGGATCAGAGTCTCGTACGGGACTACCGCTTCCATACCATAAGTAAGGGCAAATGGAGTCTGCCCGGTGGGGGTACGGATTGAAGTGCGATAGGCCCATAGAGCTTCGATAAGCTTTTCTGGCCAGTCTGAAAACTTACTAGACTCGCAGGTTTTTTTGATGATTTTGAGCAATGTTTTATTGGTGGCCTCCGCTTGGCCGTTACCTTGTGGGTAATAAGGCGATGAATGATGCAATGCAATTGCGTACCTTTTGCAGAGGTCCTGTAGGTCCTGAGAAATGAACTGTGGCCCATTGTCGGTGACGATTGTGCTTGGGACGCCGAATCTGGCGAGGATGTTCTTCATGATGAACTTGCAGACTGTTGACGCCTTGATTTCCGCGTAAGCTTCGGCTTCGGCCCATTTGGTGAAGTATTCCGTCGCAGTAAGGATGAAAGATTTCTGCTTGGTGAGGGAATTGGGATCACCTAGGGGACCAATGATGTCGAATGCCCACATGGAGAAAGGCCACGGGGAGGATATTGGATGAAGTGAGGAAGATGGTGAATGGATTTTATCGGCGTGAAGTTGACACTTGACACACCTACGGACATAGACAGCACAATCTCTTCCATAGTGGGCCAATAAAAGCCTTGACGAATGATCTTCTTGGCGAGCATCTGACTATTCACGTGGCCACCGCACACACCCGAGTGCGTCTCCTCTACACATTTCCAAACCTCATCGTCACCAAGACATCTTAACAGAATACCAGTAAGGCTCCTCCTATAGAGTAGACCTCCAACCAATGTATATTTCTGAGCCACCCTTCTTATGGCTTTCTTGTCCTCTGTGGTGGCCCCTTCAGGATAAGACTGATCTTGGCAGTATTTGACGATTTCATAGAACCATGGTTTCTCTTCATCAGCCAGTTCTTCTTCGACCTCTGCCAACATGATCTCCCTCTTCTCAAGGATATCTTCCTGCAGGATCTTTCTTGCTATCCTGTCTTTGATATTTACGTAGGAAGCATCATCGATTGCAGGGGCGTGAAGTTTGTAGATGGAAATGGACTTAAACCATCTTCCTAGAGGGAACCTTATGGATGATGCCAACGAGGCGAGGGCATCGGCGAGAATATTCTGATGACGAGGGACATGAACAAAGATCAGTTTGGTGAATAGTTTGGCAAAGGCAGCAGTGAGTTCTTGGTATGGCTTGAGTTTGGGATCGCGAGTGCGATACTTAGTGAGCACCTGGCGAAGGATGAGTTGACTATCACCTACGACTCGCAACTCAGTGATACGAAAAGAATGAGCGAGTTCTAGGCCAGCTAGAAGGGCTTCATATTCAGCTATATTGTTGGTGACTGAAATTTGAGCTGGTATGCCAACGGGAATGTGAGGCCTTCAGGCGACAGGAGGGCGACGCCGATTCCTCTCCCTTGAGAATTCAGAGCTCCATCAAAATATAGTGTCCACATTGGCTCATCTGATTGGTTGACGGACATTAGTTCCTCATCTGGAAACTCTGATTGGACGGGATCGAACTTGGGAAGAGGATGGTGAGCGAGATGCTCGGCTATGGCATAGCCTTTAATCGCCTTTTGCTGGATGTAGGTGATGTCGAACTGAGAGAGAAAACTTTGCCAGCGTGCTAGCCTATCCGTAAGGACGGCTTTCTCCAGAAGGAATTTGATAGGATTCATTCGAGCAATCAAGTGGACCTCATGAGCCAAGAAGTAGTGCTTCAATTTCTGCACTACCCAAACGAGGGCAGCACAGGTTTTCTCCATGACGGTGTACTTCTGCTCACAGGGATTGAGAAGTTTGGACAAGTAATAGGTTGCCCGTTCCTTGCCTTCTTCATCAGCTTGTGCGAGGACGGCTCCCACGGAGTCATCCAAGACTGAGACGTAAAGGATCAGAGGTTTTTCTGGTTTGGGTGGAATGAGAACGGGTGGACTAGCCAGATATTCCTTCAACCCTTCAAAAGCTTTCTGACATTTAGAATTCCAGTGGAATTCTACTCCTGGCTTGGTCAACTCGTAGAGAGGTCTACACCTTTGTGAATGTTGGGACACAACCGACGAATAAACTGTAACCTCCCGATTAAACCTCAGACTTCCCTCAAATTCTTGGGAGGCGGCATATCCCTGATAGCCTTAGCTTTGTCGGGATCTATCTCGATCCCTCTTTTACTCACGATGAACCCCAGCAATTTACCTGACGACACACCAAACACACACTTCTTCGGGTTCATTTTCAATTGGAACTCTCTTGACCTTTGCAAGACCTTAGCCAAAACTTCTGGATGTTCCATCCTGGTCCTTGATTTCACCAATAAGTCATCCACATACACTTCCAGATATATGTGCATCATGTCATGAAATATGGCCATCATCGCTCTTTGGTAAGTAGCTCCAGCATTCTTTAATCCGAACGGCATGACCACGTAACAATATGTTCCCCAAGGGGTAGTGAATGACGTCTTTTCCTGATCCTCTTCTGCCAAACGAATTTGATTGTATCCTGAAAATCCATCCATGAAAGAGAGGGTTTCGTAGCCTGCCGTGTTATCAATCAGCACATCAATGTGAGGTAAGGGAAAATCATCCTTTGGACACGCGCGGTTAAGGTCCCGAAAGTCGATGCAAATCCTGACTTTCCCATCTTTCTTCATGATCGGGACAATGTTCGCCACCCATTGAGGATAAAGAACGACTCTAATGAACCTGGCTTTGTGGAGCTTATCGACCTCTTCTTTCATTTTCAAAGCCATCTGAGGGTGGAAACGCCTTAACCTTTGTTTTACCGAGACGGACCCTGGTTTTAGGGTTAAACGGTGTTCGACCAAGGTTGAATCCAGACCCGGCATATCCTCGTAGCTCCATGCAAACGTGTCCTTATATTCCTTGAGAACCTCAATTAATGCCTCTTCTTCAGAGGGTGGTAGGTTGTCACTTATGAGGATGATCCTAGGGTCTTCCTCAGTTCCCAAGTTGACTTCTTTGGTGGATTCTTCTACGGCGGTTGACGGCTCGTCGAATCTCCTCATTCCACTAGCGTATGCGCCCGCCGCATCCTCATATTCCTCACCCTCATCTTCAGTGGGGCATTCTTCATCCGTGATCTCGTAGACTCCATACCCTTCATCAAATGCACAGTCGCCCTCACATTCTATTTCCGGTAGCTGGATGGGATTTTCTAACAACTGGGGGATGGCAAGAAGGGCCTGACACCTGGCGGCTAAATCCAGAAGGAATCGACGAGGGATCTGCCTACCCTTGATTTCTTCCTAGGTACTACCCTTAGCCTATCATTCCTAGATTGACTGACAATATTTACAGAAGAAGAGGAAGACGAAGAGGATGGTGTAGAATGTACAGGAGAAGACCCCTCAGAGGAGGGGTAGAAAAGGTCACTCATCGGACCTTGGACGGGTGGTCCGCAAGGCGGTACGCACCCGTGGGAGATGTAGGAGGTTTCCTCAACGAAGATGTGTTGTTGGGGAGTTTGAAAATTGACGTTTTTTTTTCGTTTTATTTTTAATGACAAAGCAGTGAAAAGAGATTGGAGGAGAGAGAAAAGTGGTTATGGCTAGAGGATTGTGAGGCTCATAGAGCAGATCATGGTTGAAGACCTGGCGCGGGCTGAAAAGCCCGCGTAGGTATGTAAACAGAGAAGGTGACCTGGGAAGATCATCAGATAATTGTCTGGCCCAGAAAGACGATATCAGCAAAGGCTGAGACGAGTGGATGGAGAAGATGGCGGCTAATGAGCCGTCGACGGCAATGTTGAGGACGGATGAAGATCCGTTGATGACAGGGTCCTTCTGGCGAGGACGAGGATAGTTTGGAACCATGGCAAGAGTGGTAATATTCTCTGGTATTCCGGAGATCAATGGTGGTCCTTCAAGCTGCGGAGACGAGAACATCCTTTCCAGTGCAACGGAAATGTCCCGTATGTCGAACCATTTGTCCCACTCGCATTCTGGATCTTTGATCTTGCCTCTTTTGGTGATCCTCAGACATTTTTCAGCCAAATATACAGCATGTGATCCCCCATATGCTTCTCGTGGGTAATCTCCTATCTGAACAACGGGCCCTCTGTTGAAGTGGTTTGATAAAGTCCATGTGAGGGGCTTCCAATCCGCCCTGAACGGTCCTTTGAAGCCTAGGCCAAACCTACGGTTCGGCCTAATTTCCTTTGGCGGTTTGAGCATCCCCTGTAATTGTGCGCCCAGACCTTTACCCTGTTGATAGCCGATGTTCCTCATAATCTCCCAACCTTTGGAGTGAAAAGGGAGACATGATGTTGCGGTTGTCCCGACCGGCTCCTTTGGTGCTAGTGGAACGTGAGATGGATCACACACGTCCAGCAGTGACAATATGGGCCGATGAGACGGCCAAACAGAGGGCAGAGAAGTGTTGATAGCATCCACTGTGTGAAGGACAGGTGTACTGACCACTTTAATAATTCTCCCATTGTAAGGAAACTTCATGCACTGATGGTTGGTGGAAGGCACAGCGTCCATGGCTTCGATGTAAGGGCGACCCAGTATAGCCTTGAATGTGGGGTCCATGTCGAGGACATGAATTCTATGGGAATTGACATGGGGCCTAGTTCTGCCTTCAGAATAATCATCCCTGCGGCGGCCTTTTGCTATTGTCATAAGCCGTGACCGTGATCGAGGAAGGTCTTATTTGTTCCTCGTCGACCCCACACAACTGAAGAGTGCTCATGGAGATCACATTTATGGACGCACCCGTGTCCACAAGACACAGGTTTATGGATACCCCATTAATTTTTATTGAAATGCACAGTGCATATTTCGAGCTCCTTGGGAGCGAGCTCGTAGTTGTGGAACATGATGGCCGGTTGTGTGTCCGTTGGGGTTAGGACGGTAGAGATCTTTCTACAGGGAGGTCCTCATTCACCATGACCCTTTGAAGGTACTCCATTAAGGCTGTCTGGTGGGATGTGGATCTTTGAAGAAGCTCCAGGATGGAGATCCGAGCAGGCATCTTGTCTAAATGTTTTAATAGATCATACTGTGTTCCAGGGATAGCTCTTTCTGGTTGTTCTCCATCATCCTTCTCTGGCTGAGATTGCTCAAGATTCTGACTGTTGTGGGGGAAAACCCTGTGGAAAATTCTTCCACTCCGGAGCACCATTGCCTTCAGCTTTTGTACCTCTGTGAGGGTAGCAGTGGGTTTTAACAGGGGTTTGAGGGGTAGCGGTGGAGGAATGGTTGATGAAGCAGGGGTGATGACGGGAGCAGGGATTCTGATGAGGGGTTTGTTAGGTGGAGGCATGGTGGAGGTAGAGGGGATATCGTGCGGATTACGGAGGATAAGGGGTCTGGAAGGCGGAGGTGGAGATGAAGTAGAAGTGGGCAATGATTTTGAGGTGGGTGATGGGTAATGAGTGGTTTTGAAGGCATTAGTGGTGATACGGTGGAGAAAGACGGGGTTATGTATGGTTGACGGATGATAAGGGGTTTAGAAGGCGTAGGGGTAAATGTGGTGGAGGTGGATGGTAAAGTGGGGGAGTGGGAGAAGATGAGAGGGTGTGAAGGCGTAGTGGAGAGTGTCGGTTGATAGAAGATCGGGGTGCGGATGAGAGGGCGTAATGGTAGTGGAATGGTGATGGTGATACTGACGCGGGTTGATGAGAGAGAGGTGCTACCCGAGCAAGGTGAGGGGGTTGCATGACGATGGGGTTGGAGGAAGAAAGAATAGAGGTACTTTCCTGGTGCCACACCTGCTCTCTCCCGACTTCCGGGAAGGAGGAGATGGGGTTAACCTGATGATTGGGCTGTTGGTGCTCCGGTAATGGATTCTAGATTATGCCCATGTCGGGCTGTTGTTGTGGGGCCTGCTGAGGCTGTTGTTGTTGTTGTGGTTGCTGTTGTTGCTGCTGTTGTAACTGCTGCTGTGGCCTATGAGGAGGTCTCCTAGCCTTGAGAGCGGTGACGTATCGTCTCATTTCATCCCAATCTATTTGATGTTCATCATTCATATCGTGGATGTAATCTTTGAAATGGAAGCAGTAATCTACTGTGTGTCCTGGCTGCCTGTGGTAGACGCAGTATTTGGAGGTATCAACATTGAGGGGCCACGCGGGCCTTTCTCTGGGTAGGGCGAGTTGGTTTGATGCCATGAGGGCATTAAAAATATCTGCTAAGGTTTCGGCAATGGTGGATAGTAGGCTCTCTTGGGACCGAGCGGCCTCCTTTGTTGCTGTTGGGGACCATAGTTCCCCGGGGGTGGAACTTGGTTGTACTGAAGCGGTGGTTGTTGTTGCTGAGGTTGTGGTTGTTGTTGCTGGGGTTGACGTAATGGAGGCATATTATCCTGGGGTGGATTATTTTGGGGTGGAGGACGAAGAGGGAAAGGACCTGGTTGAAGGGGAAGTCGGGGCATTTGTGGAGGCCTTGGGTTGACCGCATAGTTGGCATTGTTGACCGCACCCACTTGCTCATTTATCACGACCCCTTCTGTGGTTCCTTCCGGGACACCAGCGCCTGTCTTTCTGACTACTTTGGGCTTCGGCGACTCAAACATGTTCATAATGGGGGAGTCTTTTAACTGGGTTTGGATGTATCGGGCCCTTTCATAGAGTTCCTCCATTGTAGTAAGTTTATTCATGGCCAGGACGTGTCTGAACTGTGGGGTTGCATTAGACACAATCATCTTCACTTGTTCGGGCTCAGAGAGGGTATCCCTTATTCTTTCCGCCAGAGACCTCCATCTATCAGCATAGCGGATAAAATCCTTGTCAGGCTTCATCTTTTCGGCCACTAGGTCGGTAATGGAGAGTGAGAGACCGACCCTATCCCTATATTTCTGCAAGAACCTTCTCTGGACTATTTCAAAATTCTCGGCCTCGCGGGGCTCCAAGGAATAGAACCACTCGAGCGCGGGACCATCCAATGATCTCCGAAAGAGGTATGCCAGGGACCTCTGATCGTTTTGCCAATAGGAGGATTCATACATGAAATCCTTGAGGTGAATGAAGGGGTTGCCGGTACCATTGTATCTGCGGTACGTGGGCATTTCGGAGGGAGGAAGATGAATGACGGGAAGGATTGGCAAAGCAACCTCCGGGGTGGCTTTCACGTCCACCATCCTTCTCAGATTTTGAAACTGCTCGTCCATGCGATTGAACCTATTGAGGAGCGATTGGGCGAGCTCCTCTGGAGGTGAAGGTGGCACTTGCCACTGGGGGAGAAACTGTCTCCCGGAGACTTGTGGGGGGAACCCAGAATGAGAGGGAGCTGTTGGACCGTCGATAGTTGGCCCTGGCTGAAGCGGTGTGTGGGGAACAACGGGAGTTTGAGATTGTGACGGGAACTGGAATGAGGGTGGTTGTTGGCTCGCTTGTCCTTGAAGCGAGGGAGACTAGATGGCTTGTGCCAACGAAGGAGATGGAATGGCCTGCACGGACTCTTGGAGAGGTGCGATAGTCGGAGTTGATTCCTGGGGCGTGGGGGAAACAGATTTTCCCTTCAGAATGGCCTGGAAGGCCCGGAGCTGTTCAGAGGTAAGCTCCGTGTTGGCGAGGACGCCCAGTAAGGAAGAGATATCCTGTGGTGGGGACGTGTCCCCGATAATAACCTGCACCTCATGCGAGAGCTCATGAGAAGGACCCGAGTCCATAGCATAGACTCGCGGGTCGGCTGACAAACCACGACTAGGGTGGTTTTCCTCAAAAGACTCGTGAGCCATGCTCACAGTTTTCCCAGAACGTAAAAACATACACTAGCAAGTAGGTAGCAGAGATTATCAAACAAGTTGATGCCTTTACGCCCTTTTTTGTGTTTTGATTTTGATGATTTTTTTTTGTACTTTTAGCGAGATCCGAAGTTCACACAAAATGGGGACCCTAGTTTATTTTTGTTTCACCGCCGTGTCAGTTAGGGTCTCTCGTCTCACCACGAATGAAATGGCTAACTCCGGGGAACTTCAATGGTACAACCAGCCCAGTGAACGAAGAGGAGATTCTTCGATGTCGGGGACTTACGGAGGTCCCAGTGTAGGAGATTCTAGTCCGTTGAGAGGAATTCTCAAACGGAGAGTCCTTCCTTCACCGGGAAAGAGTGATCCTCAAAAAAAATGAAAAAAGGGATAGAAAAGAGGGATGGATGCATGCAATGAAATGCTGACAGAGATATGGAGTGGGAAAACAACAGAAATAACAGACATATAATAAACAAACAACCAATCAAAACTGACAGTGCTGCCGTGGGCACAACGGGGGCGCGCGCGGGCGCCAAGGTGGAGAGGCACGGATGGTGCCGAACTTGCAAGGGTAGCCGAAAGGAAGCAGTAGAGGTCCCACCGTGATCGCCAATCTGTGAGCGACGTCACGCGGTTCGGGGGGAGCGAGAGGACGCGGAGCGCGCGGGCTCCTTCTTTTTGTTTTTGCTGCAACACAGAAATAAGAGAAAAGAGAAGGGGCCACCACGGGAGATTGCTCCGGCGGGGCGAGCGGGACAAATGTGATATAGCAAGATATGGGGGTTAAACGGCCATAGCGGGAAGTGACTCGCCGCGGCCTCGGGGGACGGGAATGGTGCAGAAATTAAATAGCAAGAATTGAAACGGCCATTGGGGAAGTGACTCGCCGCGGCCTCGAGAATACGAGCAGATAAAAATATAACAGAATATAAGAAGAATATAAAGAGCGGGAATTTAAACGGCCATTGGGGAAGTGACTCGCCGCGGCCTCGAGAACATGAATAGATAAGAATATAACATATAAGAACGGAAATTTAAACGGCCATTGGGGAAGTGACTCGCCGCGGCCTCGAGAACATGAATAGATAAGAATATAACATATAAGAACGAGAATTTAAACGGCCATTGGGGAAGTGACTCGCCGCGGCCTCGAGAACATGAATAGATAAGAATATAACATATAAGAACGGAAATTTAAACGGCCATTGGGGAAGTGACTCGCCGCGGCCTCGAGAACAATATGTGATCGCCAGGGGCCAAAAGACCCCAAAAATAAGAAGGTGATCGCGCCTACCTCAAGAGCGGGAGATGGCGGGTTGCTTCTTCCTCCCCCTTCGGCCGGCCGACGGAGAGGGCTTTCCTTGGGTACCCATGCAAAACAACAATAAACAAGTAACAAGTGGATTAGAAAGAGGAAGGTGTAGTATTCAAATCCTTGCGATAAAAATAACGAAATGATGGCAAGACACACACCTGGTTGGTGTTATCTTTTAAACCCCTCTCGGACTCGAGTAGGAGGAAAATGAGATGATGGATGCAAGAAATATGCTAGAGACGGCGCCCTTATGTAGGGAGATAGAGGATGCAGTATGATGAATGTAAAGAACTATGGAGAAAAAGGGGAAGAAAAGGCTTATTGGATGAGCCGAGGGTGAAATCCGGCAGAGCTTCGGCAGCGTAGGGACGACGTGGAAGCGCGGTGGATGAAGACGACCTTCCTCTCGCGAGCGTGGGCACCCGAGAAGCCGGCAGAACCTCCACCTACAAAAGACCCCACGGGTTAGAAATGACTCCGGTAGCCTCTGGGCTCCGGCAGCCTATCGGATCTCTTCGAAGCTCCTCCAGAACTGAGGGGGTGGGCCTCTATTTATAGGGCTCCGGAGGGTGGAGGCGTCCAGGACCCTGGACACCTCCATCAGGGCCGAACTAATATTTTATTCTATTTTTATTAATTTTTTTGGAATATTTTTGTGGAGGCGTCCAGAGTCCCGGACGCCTCCAATAGGTCCATCAAAAATCGACGACGGCCGCACGCGGTTTGGCACAACGCGTGGTTTTGTGAGCGGCGCCTCGTGATTCAGAAATGGGCGCGTCCAGGTCGCTGGACGTCTCTATAATTTGGATTTTTTCACACACGACAAACCGTCGTTCGGTGAGCGGCGCCCGTGAGAGAGTTGATGGAGGCGTCCAGGGGCCTGGACGCCTCCAAAATATATTATTTTTATTTTTGTTTTGTCTTTTTATGCTAGGGCTGGCATTTTGATTTTTTTTATATTTGTTTTTATGGAGGCGTCCAGGGTCCTAGACGCCTCCATTAATATATATATATATTTTTATTTATTTGTTTTTTTTTATGCCAACTGGCATTTTACACACATATTTTTTATTTTTATTTTTATGGAGGCGTCCAGGGCCCTGGACGCCTCCATTAATATATATATTTTTTATTTGGTTTTGGGCCCTGAGAAAATAAAATAAAATAAATTAAAAACATGGGGGCGTCCAGGGGCCTGGACGCCCCCATTAAGATCCACCCGGGTCCTCAGATCAGGCGTCGGCGGCCGCCCGACAGACACCCTTCTTGAATCCGGAACCTCTTGGTGCGTCTGACTGGTGTTGATGCCGTCCGAATGCCGTGACGAGACGATTACGGATGCCGAAAAAGACAGAAGAAGACCCAAGAAAAGGAAGTACTCAAGTGATTCGAAATGCGTAAGCCGTCGCGGGGCGTCGTATAGTAATATGAGACTTTCTCAGGAGACGTCAAGAATGGCGTGTCTACAGCAGCCAACGCAATCTACTGAGGATGCGAATGCAGATAGAGCTTGCCCTACGGTAACTAATAAAGAAGACCCGACAGCCGGTGCCAGTCAAGAGGGTGCCGGGTCCGAGGAAGATGAAGCAGGTCCGTCTGGACCCACAAATCAATTCCTCCCCAAGCCCAGATGGGCTGAAGAGATGAAGCTCTCCAATGTCCGGGCTGGGAACCGAATAATGAAGTTGCTCAAGAAGCTCCCCGCACGATTTACGATCTGGGAAATTCTCTCTTTAAGTGAAGAAACTCGACAGGTGATCATCACTACTCTGCAGACGCCTGCTCATTTTGAAGCCTGCATAGCTGAGGCTATACCAGAAGCCAGTATGACCTTCTCTCCAGAAGACATGCTACTGCCTACTGCCAGCCACAACAGGCCGCTATATATGAAAGGGCATCTGAATGGAAGAGAACTAAACCGGATCCTGGTCGATCCTGGTGCAGCAGTCAACATCCTGCCATACAGAATATACGAGAGGTACCACTTTAATGTGCATCTCGAGAAAGTCAGGGATATGCGTATCACTGGCTTCAACCAAAAATGTGAAGTATCTATGCGAGTGGCGGAGTTCACGCTGACCTTGGCAGATTTCACTACAACGGTGCAGTTTCATGTCATTGACTCTCGCACCTCTTACAAAGCACTGCTCGGCCGCCCATGGCTGCATGAAAATATGGTGGTGCCCTCCACGCTCCACCAATGCATCAAATACAGCCTCCAGGGGAAGGAGGAGAGGATATTTGCTGATATCCACCCATTCGAGGTGTTTGAATGTCACTTGGCAGACGCCAACCTATATACAGGGCCTTCCCGGAAGGTTTCTGAAGCTGAGGCCCCCATACGGGCCTCGAAGGATAAATCAGGTGACGGTTGGTATCCACCACCGCCGCGCGGATATGTCAAGCCAAAGGTGGTCTCCCACATCACAGCTTCTGGAGATGTCGGCAGGGTGACACCCCCAGCATTATACCCCAAAGCTAAGGAAGTGCAGGTCGATCGACAGCACGATCGCATCGGAGTCTCGGCCGGCCTCACCAAGCTAGTCCCCGGCCTCAGTGATCCCACTGTCGAACCTTTCAAAGCTTGGGAGGTGACACAGGAAGATGGGCCCCGCAGCTTGTTCTATACAGCTGAGGAGCATCCCACTCGGGAAGATACAGATTGCAGCCTCCCTGAAGATCTAGGCAACCCGCGGGTTCCCGTCCAAGGTCTGGCATTTACAACTGATCGGATGGCTAAGATGTTTCAGAAGCAACACATCCCTCCCGATCAGTCTCAAACGCGCAAAGAAGCTTTCCAGAAGATGTGGCATCCTACAAATCTGGATCAGGAAATGAGACGTGTCTCTCAACATCCAGGGTTGGGCTTCACCCTGGAGGAATATTATTACAGTGGGCGGTACGAGGTGGATACTATCTCCGCCTTCTATCCTACTGAAGATAGCCCTCTGGGAGCAACCTTTGATGAGTATCCGGTGGAAGCTGAATATCTTGAACTGGCTCAGTCTGAAAATCAAGAAGTAGAAACCTCGGCCCCTTGCCGATGCTGGGAGTAGGTCCACCATGAAGAAGCGGCCCTTCAAGCCGAATTTGATACGGCTAGCAGCAGCGAAGCCGAAGACTGGTCAAGAAGCAGGAGTTTCCCCCTCCCCAGGGGTCCTACTACTGACAACTTCAACACCCTTTCTGCTAATCAGGGAGGCCTTGGTCAACTCCAATCAAGGGGAGCCAGCTACTAGGGAAGAAAAAGCCACTTCTGCGGAAGATACAACTGTCCCAGAAGGTGAAACTTCCTCAACTTCTGCTGCAAAATCAGCATGCTGTCCGAGCCTGGCAGTGAACAGTTACCATCCTGTCATGGCTGCAATCTCATCTGCAAATACCAAGGCTGCTCTCTCATCCTTGGAAGTTGCGACGGCAATGGATCTGCTAATAGAACAATCCACTCAGCCGCTGGCACAAGAGATCAAGAAACCTCAGGAAGCTCTGGCGGTGTCTGACGAGGAAGCCGAAGTGCTCGACCCTCAAGATGGCATTCCAGACTTCGTTGACCTCCAACCGGCACCTCCGGAGATAGAAGACGGAGGCCAAGCCACAGTCGATGAACTAATAGAAGTCAACCTGGAAAATGGGAAGGACCCTAGGCCTACCTTCCTCAGTGCCCAACTATCCCCAGAAGAACGGGAGCTGTACATTCAACTATTGCTAGAATACCGGGATTGCTTCGCCTGGACTTACAAAGAGATGCCAGGTCTAAGCCCCGCTGTCTCACAACATGAGCTGGCAATCAACCCTGAAGCTGAGCCGGTGAAGCAACCACCGCGGCGCATGAGGCCAGAGCTCATCACCCAAATTTATGCTGAAGTCGACAAGCTCATTGACGTGGGATTTGTTGAAGAAAACCAGTACACCACATGGCATGGTGAATATCGTCCCCGTGAAAAAGAAGAATGGACAGATCCGGATATGTGTCGACTTCCGGGATCTAAATAAAGCCTGCCCCAAAGATGACTTCCCGGTGCCGATAACCAAGGTCATGATTGATGCTACAACCGGCCATGAGGCCCTATCATTCATGGACGGGTCTTCCGGCTACAATCAGATTTGGATTGCGGAGCATGACCGAGTCCATACTGCTTTCCGAACTCCTAAGGGCATTTATCATTACAAGAGAATGCCGTTCGGATTAAAGAATGCTGGCGCAACCTATCAGCGCGCAATGACCAAAATCTTTGATGAACTGCTCTACCACAAGGTCGAGTGCTACATAGATGACCTGGTGGTCAAAACCAGAAGAAAAGAAGATCATCTGCAAGACCTCCGGATTATTTTTCAGAGGCTGAGGCAGCATGAGCTAAAAATGAACCCTATGAAATGCGCGTTCGGAGTGACGAGCGGAAAATTCTTGGACTTCATCGTCCGATATCGGGAATTGAGATAGACCCCGCAAAGATCAAGGCGATTCAGGGGTTACCTCCGCCAAGGAACATCTCCGAGCTGAGATCACTATAGGGCCATTTGGCTTATATCCGGCGTTTCATTTCCAATTTGTCAGGGCGGTGCCAGCCTTTTCACAAGTTGATGATGAAAGATGTCCCCTTTTATTTGGATGAAGATTGCCAGGCAGCCTTCGACAAGCTAAAAGACTACCTGAAAACTCCTCCAGTGTTGGGCGCACCGGTGAAAGGACGACCATTGATACTGTATATAGCAGCTACACATAATTCTCTGGGGGCAATGCTAGCCCAGAATAATGAAGAAGGGAAAGAACAAGCCCTCTATTACCTCAGTCGGAGACTGGTCAGAACTGAAGAAAAATATACTTATATTGAGAAGATCTGTCTGGCGCTGGTCTTCGCAGTTAAAAAGCTCCGACACTATATGTTGTCGCATGAAATCAGCTTGGTATCCAAAGAGGATCCCCTGAAGTACATTATGTCTCAACCAGCACTCAGAGGCCGCCTGGGCAAATGGGCGGTAATCCTTATGGAGTTTGATATCTCCTATGTGCCGCGCAAGGCCATCAAGGGCCAAGCTATTGCAGACTTCTTCGCTGAGCACCCAGTGCCCGGGGATTGCCCGTTGGAGCCGGAGCTTCCTGAAGATGAAACTTTAGAAGCCGTGCAAGTACAGCCCTCCTTATAGCAACTATACTTTGATGGCGCTTCCAGAATTGACACCTCTGCCATCGGGTCAGCCAGGGTCAGAGCAGGAGCGGGCATAGTCCTGAAATCCCCAGAAGGAGAAGTGGTGCATACATCCTGTTCCATAAACAAGCAATGCACAAACAATGAAGCGGAATATGAAGCCCTGATAATCGGGTTGCAAATTGCTCTGTCCATGGGAATTCAGGTGCTAGAAGCATTCGGAGACTCCATGCTAGTTATAAAACAGCTGGAAGGAGAGTTCGATGTACGAAAGTAAGTGCTCCTCCCCTATCACCAGTTGGCAACTCGCCTGATGTCAAGATTTTACTTCATCAGCATCAAGCACATCAATCGAGGCCGGAATGCTCAGGCAGATGCCCTCGCTAAGCTGGCCAGTTCATTGGCGGTCCCGCCAGACACAAGCCTGAATATAACAGTGATCAACCGCCGACAGGTCCCCAGCGTGACAGAGGTCCTGACCGACGAACAGGAGATGGAAGTAGCAGTCATCGAAGGGGTTCAGCAGCCTGATTGGCGAGAGTATCTCCTACGCTGGTTTCAACACCAACAACTTCCAAAAGAAAAGGAACAGAGAATGAAGCTCCTGAGGATCAAGGATTCTTACGAGATGAGAAGCGGGACCTTGTTCCGAATTATGGCAGATGCCCGAAGGAAAGTCCTACTCTGTTGCTTGTCTTCAGCAGAAGCAGGACAGGTGATGCAGGAGGTCCATGCAGGATCAGTTGGAGCACACCAGGCTGGCCCGAAGATGAAAATTGAGATAAAGAAACTGGGTTACTATTGGCCTACTATATTTGACGATTGCTGCAGGTTTGCCAAGGCTTGTCAGAAGTGTCAAGAACATGCTAATGTGGCAAGGAGACCTCCAGTGCCACTGCATCCCACCCTACCAAGCTGGCCGTTTGCTCAGTGGGGCATGGACGTGGTAGGGCCGCTGCCAGCATCTTCATCAGGGTGTAGATACATCTTAGCAGCTACAGACTACTTCTCCAGATGGGCGGAAGCAGTAGCACTAAGAGATGTGACGGGAGAACTAGTTGCAAGATTCTTCCGGCAGAATGTAATATTTCGGTTCGGGATCCCCAACCGAATCATCTCTGATAATGGCAGTCACTTTAGGAACCAGAAGGTTTATCGGCTGGCCTACAAATATAAAATCGACTGGAGGACATCGTCCTCCTACAACCTTCAAGCCAATGGACTCGCAGAAGCCTTTAACAAGACACTGTGCACGCTGCTGGCAAAGACTGTTAAGTCTAATAAAAAAGATTGGGAAGAAAGGATGTACGAAGCACTTTGGGCCTATCGTACTGTCTACAAGACCCCAACCAGCTGTTCACCTTTCTCCCTTGTCTACGGGTCAGAAGCTGTGGTGCCAATTGAACTTGAAGTTCCTTCATTGCGAGTTGCCATCCAGCACAGACTAGTCAATGATGAGCAGACCAATGCAGAAAGAAGATTGGAAGAGCTCGCTGAGCTCGAAGGAAAACGCCTCCGGGCGCAGCAAAACATCCAGCTCTACCAAGCTCGCATGGCCCGTGCTTTTGACAAGCTGGTCAAGGGTAGAGAATTCAAGAAAGGAGACCTGGTGATGGTTAAAAGAAGAGAAGTAATGGCCTCTAACCCCAAAGGGAAGCTGGTCAAAAACTGGGTCGGGCCATATATCGTCCGCCGAGTATATGAAGGAGGCGCCTACGTCCTGGTAGACCACAAAGGGGTTATCCAGTTCTCTCCCCTCAACGGAAAGCATATTAAGCTGTATCATGCAGCGCAGCCAGCATTCCCCGAGTGATCGGTTGGAATACCTCTCCTTGGTTTAGTGGCACTCCGCCCTAACCAAGCTACCTTTCCTTGGTTAGTGGCATTTCACCCTAGTCAAGCTACCTCTCCTTGGTTTAGTGGCACTCCACCCTAACCAAGCTACCTTCTCCTTGGTTTAGTGGCACTCCGCCCTAATCGAGCTACTTTCTCCTCGGTCAGTGGCATTCTACCCTAATCGAGCTACTTTCTCCTCGGTCAGCGACATTCCGCCCTAATCGAGCTACCTCTCCTCGGTTAGCGGCACTCCGCCCTAACTGAGCTACATTTTTCCTTGGTTTAGTGGCACTCCGCCCTAATCAAGCTACCCTTTCCCTTGGTTTAGTGGCACTCCGCCCTAACCGAGCTACATTTCCCTTGGTTTAGTGGCACTTCGCCCTAGTCAAGCTACCTCTCCTTGGTTTAATGGCACTCCGCCTAACCAAGCTACCTTCTCCTTGGTTTAGTGGCACTCCGCCCTAATCGAGCTACTTTCTCCTCGGTCGGCGGCATTCCGCCTAATCGAGCTACCTCTCCTCGGTTAGCGGCATTCCGCCCTAATCAAGCTACCCTCTCCTCGGTTAGCGGCACTCCGCCCTAACCGAGCTACATTTTTCCTTGGTTTAGTGGCACTCCTCCCTAATCAAGCTACCCTTTCCCTTGGTTAGTGGCATTTCACCCTAGTCAAGCTACATCTCCTTGGTTTAATGGCACTCCGCCCTAACCAAGCTACCTTCTCCTTGGTTTAGTGGCACTCCGCCCTAATCGAGCTACTTTCTCCTCGGTCAGCGGCATTCCGCCCTAATCGAGCTACTTTCTCCTCGATCAGCGACATTCCGCCCTAATCGAGCTACCTCTCCTTGGTTAGCGGCACTCCACCCTAACCGAGCTACATTTTTCCTTGGTTTAGTGGCACTCCGCCCTAATCAAGCTACCCTTTCCCTTGGTTTAGTGGCACTCCGCCCTAACCGAGCTACCTTTCCCTTAGTTTAGTGGCACTTCGCCCTAGTCAAGCTACCTCTCCTTGGTTTAATGGCGCTCCGCCCTAACCAAGCTACCTTCTCCTTGGTTTAGTGGCACTCCGCCCTAATCGAGCTACTTTCTCCTCGGTCAGCGGCATTCCGCCCTAATCGAGCTACCTCTTCTCGGTTAGCGGCACTCCGCCCTAATCGAGCTACATTTTTCCTTGGTTTAGTGGCACTCCGCCCTAATCAAGCTACCTTCCCTTGGTCCAATGGCATTCCGCCCTAACCGAGCTACATTTTTCCTTGGTTTAGTGGCACTCCGCCCTAATCAAGCTACCTTCCCTTAGTCCAGTGGCATTCCGCCCTAATCGAGCTACCTTTCCTTGGTTAATGGCATTCCGCCCTAACCAAGCTACCTCCCCTTGGTTAGTGGCATTCCGCCCTAATCAAGCTATCTCACCTTTGGTTAATGGCATTACGTCCTGACCAAGCTACCTTCCCTTGGTCCAGTGGCATTCTGCCCTAACCGAGCTACATTTTTCCTTGGTTTAGTGGCACTTCTCCCTAATCAAGCTACCTTCCCTTGGTCCAGTGGCATTCCGCCCTGATCGAGCTACCTTTCCTTGGTTAATGGCATTCCACCCTAACCAAGCTACCTCCCATTGGTTAGTGGCATTCCGCCCTAATCAAGCTACCTCCCCTTTGGTTAATGGCATTCCGCCCTAACCAAGCTACCCTTCCCTTGGTCTAGTGGCATTCCGCCCTGATCGAGCTACCTTTCCTTGGTTAATGGCATTCCGCCCTAACCAAGCTACCTCCCCTTGGTTAGTGGCATTCCGCCCTAATCAAGCTACCTCCCCTTTGGTTAATGGCATTCCGCTCTAACCAAGCTACCCTTCCCTTGGTCCAGTGGCATTCCGCCCTGATCGAGCTACCTCACCTTGGTTAATGGCATTCCGCCCTGACCAAGCTACCTTCCCTTGGTCCAGTGGCATTCCGCCCTGATCGAGCTACCTCCCCTTGGTTAATGGCATTTCGCCCTAACCAAGCTACCTTCCCTTGGTCCAGTGGCATTCCGCCCTGATCGAGCTACCTTCCCTTGGTTAATGGCATCCCGTCTTAACCGAACTACCCTTTCCTCAGTCTAGTGGCACTCCACCCTGACCAAGCTCCCGAAAGGATACACCACGCTGTTGCCATTACCGGCCTTACACCCGAATCGGCGAGAGATCACTCTTTTGCGTTAGCCTTCAGTCCTTGCTAACGAATGAACTGTTCTGCCCAGCGCAAGGTCTGATGCTCCGGCCGACAGCCATCTACTGTCAACCAAGGGTCGAACGTCGCACTTCGACCTGCCACCCTACACAAATACAAAAAAAGAAAGGAAAATGGGGTTGAAAATAGAGATACCCCGCCAGACTTGCTCCCATATCGGGACAAGTGCAAAAATGGCCGTAACCCAGCTGTGGCGAAAACCTGAAAGGGCGTCGCAGGCAAAATCGGGTACCCCGCCGCGTGAAAACCCAAAAGGGCGCACGGGCAAAAGCAAGAGGGGGCTGGCTTCGGCGAAAACCCGAAAGGGCGCTTGAGTCAGTAAAGTGGTAATTTCCAAATGCGTCTCCTATTCTCCACCTAATAAGACTCCGAAAGGGACAATCATCAAAGTCCCACCGGGAATCCATTAACAAACCCTTTTCGACCCTCGTCATCATCGGCGAGATCGGTCGATCTCTACCCTCAACTCGGACCTTACGTCCCTATTGACAATCTCATCCTTGTTGCGGCAATAACCCGTGCCGACGAACAACCCTTCTCGACCCTCATCATCATCGGCGAAGATCGTTCGATCCCTACCCCTAAACTTGGACCTTCCATCCTTGCTAATAAACCCACCTTTGTTTCGGTAGTGACCTATGCAGATTAATAAACCCACTTTCGATCCTCGTCATCGTCGGCGAGATTGGTCGATCTTTACCCTTGACACGGATCTTACATCCTTGTTAATAGACCATGTCCTTTGCTTCGACGTCTAACCAGTGTCGACGAATCGAAACAGGATTCGATCCTTGTCATCATGGACAAGGCCAGTCAATATTTTCGCGGTCCAGTTCTTCCGCATCCCGAATCAAAAAAAAGAGAGAAAGAAAAATGGGGTTAAAAATAGAGATACCCCGCCAGACTTGCTCCTATGATCAGGACAAGTGCAAAAATGGCTATAACCCAGCTGTGGCGAAAACCCGAAAGGGCGTCGCAGGCAAAATCGGGTACCCCGCCGCGTGAAAACCCGAAAGGGCGCCCGGGCAAAAGCAAGAGGGGGCTGGCTTCGGCGAAAACCTGAAAGGGCGCTTAGGTCAGTAATGTGAATAAAAATGACTGATGAATAGTGATGAACCATCCTCCGTCCAGAAGGCCATTTACAAGGTCGAGGCGGAGTCTTCATCCGATATCCCACTTACATACATCTACCCTTACCCGGTTTTTGTCATCATCGGCAAGACCGTCTACCTCTTCGACCCTTGTCACCATCGGCGAGATCGGTCACTACCCTCACGATTTTTGTCATCATCGGCAAGACCGTCTACCTCTTCGACCCTTGTCACCATCGGCAAGATCGGTCGCTACCCTCCCGGTTTTTGTCATCATCGGCAAGACCGTCTACCCTTTCGACCCTTGTCACCATCGGCAAGATCGGTCGCTACCCTCCCGGTTTTGTCATCATCGGCAAGACCGTCTACCCTTTTCGACCCTTGTTACCATCGGTAAGATCGGTCGCTACCTGTTGGCACCTAAAATATGATCGTCGGCGACCAAGCCATAAGGACAAACGACCCGGCCCACCGAAGCGCGGGAGCCAATAAAGATCAACATATTGAAGACTTCTCAAGCTGCCAGAGCCTCGAGTCATTCCGTACGGACACGGGGGCTTCACCTCAGGGGAGCCGAGACAAGCTCACAACCAATCGGCAGTGCGACCAAGCCTGCCCAATGAACCGACATCGACTCTGTCATGCCACATACACCACATCCGTTGTCCGATCAAGGACGACGGTCTATCCGGTGGTCCCCCACCAAATGAAGAGGTTCTCCCGAAGATGAAGGAGTTCCCCCGGCTCTCCAGCACGGAGGACCGAAAGCTCCGGCGGCGGAAGATCCCGATCACCCGACATGGGTGCGGCTTCCTGCCAAGATGGGCCCATTAGCAGCCGAATGATCACCCAGCTCGGGCGGAACTATCCCTGGTGTTGTCACGCCTTCTGAGAAGCTTCGGACACGAGCCAGGCCAAGCTAACGGCATGGATCATAGAGCTGAAGGCCGTGTGCCCGCAGAAAACCCGTGCGAGCAGCCTAAAGCAATCCAGAACCTCGAGAATGGCCGTACGCCAATCTAGGAGCTTCGACAGATCATATCGTCAAAGTCTTAGTGAGCAGTGGCAGAGTACATGTTCACGATGGCCCCGAGTTCATCGACTGGCTTGAAGCGTACAAGGGGCATTAGCCCAGCGCGCCTTAAACCGGCGCGCCCCTCACTCAATACCCTTAAACCGGCTACCTTCAGTCCTTATCCCGGCGCGCCCCCCCTACCTTCCGCCCTCATCCCGGCGCGCCAGCTACCCTATCGAATGGCGCCTTAAACCGGCGCGATAAATTGATGAAGACTCTCTCGGCGCGCCAAAAGCTCCCGTCGGATGAAGAGCCTCCAACCTGTTATATATATGGGCGAGGTTCGATTGAAAAGGAGGGGGGCTCTCGGTGCAGAGAGAAAAGAAAAGAGAGGGAGGCAGTTGAGAAGAAGAGGGCAACTGGAAAACGAGGGAGAGTTTCTTCTTTTCTCGGGAGATACAGAGAGCGAGGGTTTTCTTCTCTGAAGGGGCGATCGTCGGCCTGCAGCTACGATACTCTGTTTTTGAGGAACAGGTGTGTAGATCGGATTAAAAATCCTCACTTTTGGGAGTGAAATATATTTAACAATGATGACAACATGTATAAGATGTGATAAAAAATATATAGCACGAGGTGCTAAAGGGGAGTTGTGATCGCCAGAGGGTTTACCTCAATAAGAAAAAAATGAGATCGCGTGTACCTGGTGAAGAGTAGGATGCGGGATAAATGTGGATTTCCTCCTCCAACTCCAATCGGCCGGCCGATGAAGTGGGTTTTCTTGATTGATTACCTTGTAAAAAAAAAGACAATGAAAAACAAGCAAAAAGAGGGGGATCAGCCAAAGTGCAATAGTATCAATCCGAAGCTAACCTAAAATGATGAAAAGACATCAACGTGCGCACCTCTTTTTTTTGTTTTATAAACCCCTAGCAGAGAACTAGGGAAGGAAAAAAATGCTTAATGCAATAAGAAAACTGATGGTATGACAATGATGGAACTCAAATAAAATAAGCACAATATAACCCTGCTCTCCCTGACGAGAGTGGAGGGAAACCGTGAATGATGTTGGGTGGATTGTAGAAAGATGGATGCAGTAGGATGAAGCCCGATAGGATGCAGTAGTACACCACGCTGCAGCAGGATGAAGTGCAAAGAAGGGGAGATTGTGATCTTCTGGGTTTAGGGCGTTCAACAACAATGATGATAAACGACCACCCAACAACCCTGCAACCTTTCCAACCCTTCCAACCCTTCCAACCTTTTTCTACGCTCGACAAGGAGCCTCTTATAATGTTCAATCGGATGTGATCAAATAAGGGAATTGATAAGAACGGGTAATGAGGCATCCAAGGAAGGATTAAGATCGGGCAAGAGTCCAAGGATAGCAGGGAACTGTGGGGGAAAGATGGAAAAAGAAGGACTCTGGAGTAAAACACGCCTTAAGACAGGGCGTCTATTTATGAATTGACGACCTGCTATAGGGATGTTTCTTAAAACACGACCTATGAAAGGCCGTTTCTTCCTGGGTTTAATTTTGGAAATGAAAACTTCCTCTGTTTAAAAACTGAGATAACACGCCTGAGATAACGGCGTTTATTCAAAACACGCCCTGAGGAAAGGCGTTACTCACAAAATGCCTTTTATTTTGAAAATAGATAATTCCAGAATTTAACGGATAATACCAGGAATTGACGCCCTCACCTACGGTCGTCCTTTCTTTGAAAACGCCTTACGACAGGTCGTTACTTTAAAAAGTAACGCCCTTAGTCAAGTCGTGATTCACAAAAATGCAGGAAAGATGCAGAAAAACTCAAAAAAAAAGAGAAAAACTTTGAGTTATAGGAATATTGAAGTCCACTTGGGGCGTTTATATAATAACATGAGATTTGATCAACAAAACGTCAATTTTGGCGTGTCTACAGCTGCCCCGCCTTGGCGTCTGCTTTGCAAGGGAGTGAGACGGAAATGGAATGAAGTGTAATGAAAGGAATGAAGTGGAACGAACTGATAAGGAGACGCCAAGGTGTGATGGGACACGCCTCAGACACTAAGCATTTGAAATCTTTCCAAGATTCTGAGTGAAACAACTCTGAGTGGTTCCAAGGAAACAATCGATTTGTTGGATAAAAGGAGATTAAGTAAATAAAGGGTGTGCGCGCGGGCACGACAGGGAAAGACCATTGGAGAGCGATTACCAGCCAATGTGGACGTGCTGCAACCAAGGTAAATTTTGCAGAAAAGTAAAGAGAATTGGGATAGAGATCCAACAAAGGGATACTTTCAAGGAATCAGCCTGAATGGCTTCAAATAGAACGAAGTACTTGATTTGGAATGGAATATCTCATGTCAACTCAATCGAGAGCGAGTGAACTTCATTATCACCATAATATGAAGATTTTCAGCATGAAACTCAAGGTCCTACATGATGCATGCTGGGTTAAAAGAAAAAGATTAAAACAAACTAAAAATAGAAAATAATCAAGGATAATATTGCTAAGCTGTTTAGGTCTGGTCAAGAATCCATATTTCTGAGCTAACACTAAGCCGAAGCCCGTTTGTCCGCGCATCAACTCAGAAAATGGAACCATCGTCCCAAACCTTTAACAACTCAACGGCCTATCCGTGTGATCAAGATTCTCCTGAAATCGTCATCGTTTTTGATGAAGGGGAACTCAAATTTCAGGTTCATCAGAACCACAAGGTCCTTGATATACTATAATATCGTAGATATCATATAATAACAATGCTTACAAGAAACGATACAAGGTGACAAGATGTTACTCCCATGAGCGATCCAAACGCCTCGAATCCTGCAAACTTATGCACTTTGAAACTTATTAGATTTCATTTATCAATTCAGAACATGACATGATCATAAGTGCTTAATCATAAACAATTTCATCAAATAATAGCACTTAAGTTCATCAAAAGCATGGAGAGGGCAAAAACGTAGGCCAATAAAACACGCCTAAGAATAGGGCGTTAAAAGCATGAAAGACGCCGTACCATAGGTCCTTAATCTTTAAAACACGCCCTACTCAAAGGCGTCACCAAGAAAGGAAGCTTAGAAGAAATACGACCTCATCAAGACACGACCATATCACAGGTCGTCAAATCAAAAGATACGCCCTTACATAAGGCGTAACCAACAGAGAAAGCTTAGAAGAAACACGACCTCATAAAGGGCGTTACATAAAACACGACCACTGTAAGGTCGTCAAATCAAAAAGAGACGCCCTGAGACAAGGCGTTAATTCAGCACGAACCTCCGTTTCCGAATTAGGAACACAGTCCTTAACCTAATCAAACTTCTATCTTCGGGGCTCTTTGGTGAGGACACGAGACGCTATCCTCGACGGAGCACCCGGCACACTTCCTCTTCCTTGTGGCTCGGCGATCACGGCATCTACTAGTGGACTTTTCTCACATTAGGCCATGTTGGGCCTTAGGTTGGTCCCTGCGTGGACTCGTTATCTAATTATTTTCTTTATTGTCAGACTATTTATTTAGGTGTTGTTGGGCTTTATTTTGTTGGGCTTAGTCTTGGCCCAAGGGTTAGGATTAGGGTTAGGGCTTGAGGAAGAGGGCGCCTCCATCATTTGGACAAGGGGCGCCACCTTCCTCCCTTGCCCCTTCCCTTTCCCACCTTTCCTATTTGGGCGCCCCCCATTTTCCCCCCCTTTCCACCTCCTCTTTCCCCTTGGGCGCACCCCTTTCCTCCTTTGATTGGAGAAGGGCTGGCCGCCCCCCCCCCTCTCCCCTTCCTTGGTCGCCCTCCCCTTCCCCCCTTGGCTAGGGATGAAACCCTAGCTCTTTCCCCCGGCTATATAAGCCTTGTAATTTCTCTTAGCAAAGAATTAATGAATGAATTTTGAAGATTGTGCTTGAAGGTGGCTGCGCCCCCCTCTCTCTTTCTCTCTTCTCCTGCGACGGGAGATCGGCGAGGTGCGACGCCTCAGCCCCCGGTGGACTCCGGGGTTCCCCTTTACCCTCTTCTTCTTCGTCTACGGTTCGTGTGCGGAAGATCAGATTTCTACACCGACTTGCAGCAGATCTCGCCCCCTCTCTTGGACGAGTTTGGCTCCCTCCTATTTTCTGGAGATACGTTGGCGGATCAGCTTCGCGTTGGCGCTGGTTTCGCGTCAATCGGAGGTCGGCACCGCCCGTACCGATTTTCTCCGTCGACCTGCGCCAGCACCCCCTTCTCTGCTCGCCCAGCAGGGAGGCCCTTCTTGCGAATTTTCCCCAGGCCTCCACGCTGCGCCTTTTACCCTGGTTTCTTCAGGGTTCGTAGATCTCCAGGTCCTCTGTCCGACGCCGCCGACGGCGTCACGTTTCGACGTCGTCACCGTCCGTGGCAGTCGTTCTAGTGGGCTTGCGCCGGCGGGCCTGCACAGTCCGGCCAGCGAATCAACACCAACTTCCAGCGGCTCCTGCGACTAGTACCGGCATCATCTGCCCGCGCCGTTTGACCGAGGGCTTCCTCTACCAGTCAGCTTCCACCTCCAACCGGCCTGGACCTGTTCGGATACCAGAAGGCCGTTTTCCGATTTTACCGGCGGCGTGCGCTGTTCTGCGACCCCAGAACCAGACCTGGTTTTCAGCAGCGCCCACGGCCACCACCGGCGCACCCAGCGCGTCCCCTCTGGCCGGAGCGTTCCTCCAGCAGTCAGCGACGCGTCCTCTCTGACGGCGCCTCGATCGGACGTCGCATCAGCCCGTGGGACCCGTCTCCGTCCAGGCGCGCGCGACACCGATTCTGCAGCATCGTGCCCGTCACCGAGTGCGGCCCGTCAGCCCGTGCCCGGCAGCCCCGAATGCGTCGCTTGTAGCCTTTTACCTCCCTGCGAGGAGTGGGCCACTATTGGGTTGTATTTTATTGGTCTTCAGTGTATCGGGGTTGTTGGCCCACGGCCGGGGTTCCTTCCCCACGCCTAGGCGTGGAGGTACGCGTTCCGACTCCTCTCTTGTGCTTGCTCTTTTAGTATGCTTTTGATTATGCCGCGTGAGAGAGAGTAGGCGCCTAGCTACTTTGTTGCCATCACCGCGGATCGTGAGTGAGAGCACCCATCCCTTAGCACCATTAGAGCATCGAGCTAGAACGCGACTCCCCTTGTCTTTGGAAATCGACTTTACGCCTAGACACGTGCGCTTCCCTCCTTGGGACGGCCGAGGTCGGAGTTTCTGTTGAGAGACGTCCTTCACTCTGTGGGGTATCACGGTGGTCAGCCACTTGGCGACCCTTGAGCGTGCTACTGCTTGCCTCAGTTAGAGTCCTTGTGAGTCTTAGTCCGTGTCGGTCCCCGTCCCCCATCAAAGTGGTATCAGAGCTTAGGGAACCAGTTTGTTCTAACAAATTGGGGTCTTAGGTCATTTGCATCTTTAGGTTGTCTAGGGCACATTTGAGTCCATTCTGCCCTTCGCATTTCCACTTCAAAAGGGTCGTGTCTAATCCCCATAGTTGCCCCGCATGTCCATCCCATAGGAACCCCTCAAAGAGTCCCATGGATTCTCAATTGTTTAGCCCAGCTGATTTGTGGCATATCTCTCAGGGGCATGGGTACCACCCCATCCCATTCCGTAGGCCCGAAGCGCCTACATTTGACGGCTCCCATGACCCGAGTGTCTACCAAACTTGGGAAGCCGCCATGGATAGATATTTTGACTGTTATCCTATGTCCGGAGCCACACAAGTCTCTTTTGCTAGAGAGAAGCTTCTGCATAAGGCCAAGGATAAGTGGAGACATATTGAGGGTTTGAGAGGCATTAGGTGGCAAAAGCCCATCGAATCGTGGTGGGATATGAAGAAAGAGCTTAGGAGGGTCTATGTTCCCCAATCGATCACCTCCAACCGACCCCACCCAATTACATACGAACAAGTGGGTCCTAGTCGGAGGCAACGAGCCCCACACATAGAAGAGCCTAGACCCAAGCCCAAACCAAATGACTACGGGAAAGTCCATCATGATCTTCCTACTCCAACCCACACCATTGCCCAGCTTGTGCAAATGATTTCGGATCGGTTGGATAGGAGGGATGCTTATCTTAACTCACTGTGGCCCTCTAGCCCACAGTCCGCTCCGCCTCCGAGCTCACGCCTACCACCACCCCCGGAGTCCACCCCTGTGACCCCCTATAGTGGGAATGCTCGGTTCTCTGACCGACGTCCTTCACATTCCCCTATCTTGGAGGACACACATTCGGAGGGGGCCCCACCTGGGTTTATTCCAGTGACTTATGAGGCAGGACAGGAGTTGGTTGAGGAGTACCTAGCTGACGTTGAGGAGTTAAGGAGTGAGCCTATGGAGCTTCTAGTCGTGCCTATACCTATGGAGGTTGGGGCTGACACTTTCAGCCTAGCACCCTTGATAGAGAGCCAAGGCCCCACCCACTTCATAGAGGACTCATTTTCCTCACTTGAGGACAATGCTTTTGCCCCTCATCTGGAGCCATCCTTGTCTCTCGAGGGTGAACTTGTCATTGGAGAGCCTCTAGATAGCTGGTTAAGGAAGAGTCCTCATCTGGATGTCTTGATTCCTTACTACCCACCCTTAGAGCCAGCCCTTCCTATTGTCCCCATTAACTCCTTTCACACAACTTTTCAGTCCTTCAGGTTTATAGAAGATGTGAGGGAGTTTCTTAGGAGCTTGGATTGCCAATGGGAGTTGACCTACATGTTGGCCTTAGGGTCAGACCAACCTTATAGTCATAGCTTTATATTCCCTGCCTTGGGCTCCATTACCTCGGTTTACACCATAGGTCATATCACCTCTGAGGTTCTTTTATTCTTTCCCGTCCTGGATGAACTCGATTGCGTCCCCTCTTATGGCAATACGATCTTGAGGAAGGAACAGTGCCTCCCTTACCTTTCATGTGAGCCCCTTGCCCCATCCATCCTTTTGCCTGAGGGTGGCTATCTGCACCAGGGTGAATGTCACACTTGGGCAAGTATTGTGAAGGGACCTGTCGGGAGGGGGTATCATTTCTTTGACCCTTTCGATCCCCTCCCTAGTGAGCCTCCCGATTCGTATTCTTCCCCCCCCCACCTTATCGAGGAGGTCCTTTATCACACCCCTTCCACCCATGCTCGCCAACGTCTCACCCAGCCTACATTCACACCTCAGAGCTTGGTAGGAAAGGATCATCGGTCTTCGTCTCATGCATCTTCAGGGTCATTTAGGGGTTGGTCTCATATAGGGGATGTCATGAGAGAGTTTGGGCAATCTAGTCCCCATGAGTCTACCACATTCTGTAGGGCACCCATGCACGATAGATACAACTTTGGTTGCCCAGGTCCTCCCTATGTTGCTCAGTCAAGTAGGTGTCATAGCCATGCTAGGTCCGTTTTTGGATGTCCAGGACCACCATTGCATTCATACAGGCATCGATCCACTCAGCTAGTTCGGAGTCTACATCATCATCACCATCTCGAGGCCAGCAACACTCGTTACAAGGAGTTAGCCGACGTGCACAGACGCACACGTGAGTTCCGCGAGGGAGAGTACGTCCTGGTCCGGGTTAGACCGGAGCGGTTTCCTTCGGGAGCCGTCAAGAAACTCCAGGATCGCGGTGCAGGACCATTCAGAGTGTTGAGGCGTATTGGGTCGAACGCGTATGAGATCGAGCTTCCAGACGACTACGGGATCAGTTCGACATTCAATGTCTCTGATCTGGTAGCTTATCAGGATCCCGCGGTGATACCCAGCGAGTTATTTGGGCCTGACCCTCCTGTTGTGAGTGATACACCTACTGAGAGTCCACCTCCTCCAGCCCCACTACAAAAACGCGAGCATATAGATTGCATACTGGATGAGCAGGTGACTACTACCAGGAGCGGAGCCTACCAACGCTTCCTAGTGCGTTGGAGAGGGCGCCCCGAGTCGGACAACACCTGGATTACACGCGGAGAGCTGGAGCGGATGGATCCGGACCTGCTGGAGCGGTACCTCAGCGATCGTGACCCTTACTCGACGGGGTCGAGTTCTTCCCACCCGGGGAGAATTGGTGAGGACACGAGACGCTATCCTCGACGGAGCACCCGGCACACTTCCTCTTCCTTGTGGCTCGGCGATCACGGCATCTACTAGTGGACTTTTCTCACATTAGGCCATGTTGGGCCTTAGGTTGGTCCCTGCGTGGACTCGTTATCTAATTATTTTCTTTATTGTCAGACTATTTATTTAGGTGTTGTTGGGCTTTATTTTGTTGGGCTTAGTCTTGGCCCAAGGGTTAGGATTAGGGTTAGGGCTTGAGGAAGAGGGCGCCTCCATCATTTGGACAAGGGGCGCCACCTTCCTCCCTTGCCCCTTCCCTTTCCCACCTTTCCTATTTGGGCGCCCCCCATTTTCCCCCCCTTTCCACCTCCTCTTTCCCCTTGGGCGCACCCCTTTCCTCCTTTGATTGGAGAAGGGCTGGCCGCCCCCCCCCCTCTCCCCTTCCTTGGTCGCCCTCCCCTTCCCCCCTTGGCTAGGGATGAAACCCTAGCTCTTTCCCCCGGCTATATAAGCCTTGTAATTTCTCTTAGCAAAGGAATTAATGAATGAATTTTGAAGATTGTGCTTGAAGGTGGCTGCGCCCCCCTCTCTCTTTCTCTCTTCTCCTGCGACGGGAGATCGGCGAGGTGCGACGCCTCAGCCCCCGGTGGACTCCGGGGTTCCCCTTTACCCTCTTCTTCTTCGTCTACGGTTCGTGTGCGGAAGATCAGATTTCTACACCGACTTGCAGCAGATCTCGCCCCCTCTCTTGGACGAGTTTGGCTCCCTCCTATTTTCTGGAGATACGTTGGCGGATCAGCTTCGCGTTGGCGCTGGTTTCGCGTCAATCGGAGGTCGGCACCGCCCGTACCGATTTTCTCCGTCGACCTGCGCCAGCACCCCCTTCTCTGCTCGCCCAGCAGGGAGGCCCTTCTTGCGAATTTTCCCCAGGCCTCCACGCTGCGCCTTTTACCCTGGTTTCTTCAGGGTTCGTAGATCTCCAGGTCTCCTGTCCAACGCCGCCGACGACGTCGCGTTTCGACGTCGTCACCGTCCGTGGCAGTCGTTCTCGTGGGCTTGCGCCGGCGTGCCTGCACAGTCCGGCCAGCGAATCAACACCAACTTCCAGCGGCTCCTGCGACTCGTACCGGCATCGTCTGCCCGCGCCGTTTGGCCGAGGGCTTCCTCTACCAGTCAGCTCTCATCTCCAACCGGCCCGGACCTGTTCGGGCACCGGACGACCGAGTTCCAGATTTTACCGGCGGCGTGCGCGGTTCCGCGACCACAGAACCAGACCTGGTTTTCAGCAGCACCCACGGCCACCACCGGCGCACCCAGCGCGTCCCCTCTGGCCGGAGCGTTCCTCCAGCAGTCAGCGACGCGTCCTCTCTGACGGCGCCTCGATCGGACGTCGCATCAGCCCGTGGGACCCGTCTCCGTCCAGGCGCGCGCGACACCGATTCTGCAGCATCGTGCCCGTCACCGAGTGCGGCCCGTCAGCCCGTGCCCGGCAGCCCCGAATGCGTCGCTTGTAGCCTTTTACCTCCCTGCGAGGAGTGGGCCACTATTGGGTTGTATTTTATTGGTCTTCAGTGTATCGGGGTTGTTGGCCCACGGCCGGGGTTCCTTCCCCACGCCTAGGCGTGGAGGTACGCGTTCCGACTCCTCTCTTGTGCTTGCTCTTTTAGTATGCTTTTGATTATGCCGCGTGAGAGAGAGTAGGCGCCTAGCTACTTTGTTGCCATCACCGCGGATCGTGAGTGAGAGCACCCATCCCTTAGCACCAATAGAGCATCGAGCTAGAACGCGACTCCCCTTGTCTTTGGAAATCGACTTTACGCCTAGACACGTGCGCTTCCCTCCTTGGGACGGCCGAGGTCGGAGTTTCTGTTGAGAGACGTCCTTCACTCTGTGGGGTATCACGGTGGTCAGCCACTTGGCGACCCTTGAGCGTGCTACTGCTTGCCTCAGTTAGAGTCCTTGTGAGTCTTAGTCCGTGTCGGTCCCCGTCCCCCATCAGTGGCGAGTGTACCTCCATGCTCGGGCGTGGGGAAGACGATCCCGGCCGAAACTCGTACTCCCAGTACAAATAATCCACAATAATTACAGAAATGATTTCAAGGCCCACTCCACGCAGGGAGGTAACGGGCTACAATGGGACTCGGGAGAGTAGCGAACTCGGGGTTGACGGGCAGCAATTTGGAATGTTCCCGGGCCGGAGACAGGCTGCTGGTCTGGCTCGGTTCTGCAGGGCCGGACGGGATAGCAGGTGGGTCCGACTGCTGGGACGGTGGTGCTCGGGCGTCTCCTTACTGCGGCGGCTTGCTGGTATGCTACAGGGGGGTTGCCGATCAATCTCCGGGAGCGGCGGCCACCGAAGGTATTTTGGCGTATTTTATCGGATTTACCAGTGGACTGCTTTGCTGGCCTGTTCTCGGATCAGAAATGCATGCCTCCACAAAAAGAATTTCTCAAAATTGGAGCTTGAACAGATCTCCTGATTTAGAGATAAAATTCGGGCTTCAAGCTTCTGTCCAGGGGTGGACAGAACAGGAACGGCGTGGCGGCAGTGGTGTGATGGCGGCTCGATGGCGGCGGCGGCGGCAGTGCTGAGCTTCTCTCTCAGAGAGGGGGTAATTGAGAGGCTTCACACCTCTGAAATTCGGAGCTATCACAGCTCCAAGGGGGAGAGAGGAGAGAGGGGGCTGCGCCCTTGGCTCATGAGCAAACAAATGGGATTTTCTTCATTAATTTGCTAAGGAATTCACAAAATACATGGGTTATATAGAAATGGAAAAAACATAAACTACCCTTAGATCTAGGGTTAGGGAGGGGCAAATAGGGTTTAGCATTTTCTTCCCTCATGTGGTCAAAAACCAAAATAAAAAAATACAAAAAGAGGGGGGGGGGGCCCCTTGGACCAAGGTAGTAAAATAGGAATTTTCTTCTTGGTCCAACTTTGACAAGTCATGGTCTAAGCCCACCTTGGACTTTGAACCAGCCCCACATGGGCCCTAGAGCCAAGTGGTCCAATGAAAGAGAGGGTGGGGGACCCTGTTGGACCTACTGGACTTTTACAAAAAAACCCAAAGACTTCTAAAGACTAACCCTTTGACTTATAATGCCTTACAATTTCAAACCCAATTAGCGAAGGGTACAAATGCGAATAAAAGGACACAAATGCAAAAAAGAAAATGTTAGTGTCCGGTGCTGATTCCCATCATCATTCTCCCCGGGTGGGAAGAACTCGACCCCTTCGAGTAAGGGGTGCTGCTGCTCGTGTGGCTCCGGTGGATCTGTCACTGACCTGGTAGCACGGAGTACGCTCCACTCCAAGTAATCGTCACCTACTCATCCCGTATATATTCAATATGCACATGATGCCGTGGGAATGAAGCTAGTGGTGACACTCCGGGGTGGGGTCACTCTCAAAGGAAGGAAACGGCTCAATGACTCACTAGGAATCACCGCTGGGTCCCTTTATGCCACTAGATCCGAGACATAGAATGGTAGAACCGATCCCAATTTCCGGCAAGTCTACAACGTATGCATGAGATCCGACTTACCTCACACTCGAAAGGGACTGACAACGCGAGTTGACATGAGACCGACTATGCGACTCCTAATATGCTCGACACATGTATATATAGACTCTTGACAAACTAGACAAATAAAGAAAACACGACTCACACATGACCCTAGACAAACCTATTGTTAGTCCGACCCATACATATGCAATGGTGGACCAGGACATCCGAATGTGTGCCATGCATACACAAGACGCATAGAATCATGGACTCCTATATATCCCAAAGTGCACCACTCATGCACGGACGACCTTTTGGATTTGGGAGGTTTGGGTGGGCCAGGAGGGTTGAATGCGTCATCTTTCGTACCCCAATGAACGGGCTCCTTGCAGAGTGTAGGCGGACTGGCCCGTGGGGTAGGGGTGTGATAGGGGACTTCCCTAACAATGTGGAATGGTGGTGGTGGGTCACGAGGCTCACTAAGGAAGGGATCAAAGGGATCAAAGAATGTGTGACCCTCGATATGGATTCCCCCATGACACGGTCCCAAGTTTGAAATTCTTGAAGGTATAAATAATCACCTTCATGCATTGTGATCGGTGGGACGACGGTCATGTGTAGAAGGTACGGTTCCTCCCTCGGGATAAAATGAATGAAGTTTGGCTCGGCCAACATGGGGAGGAATAAGAGAATCTCCGTGGTGACACGACCCACGGTGCACACGGAGGTAATGGACCCTAAGGCGGGGTGGGTGAAGCTACGACTTGTGGGTTGGTCGAAGCCTCGGGCCAACATATACGTCAACTTCATTTGCGAGTCTAATCCCATAATAAGGTCATCCAATGTATCACATGGTGACTAGACCGAAAAGTGGTGTCGAATGAGTTGATGGGCACTAGTTGAAGTGCGGGGTCCATGGATGGATAGCAAGGCGGTCTAGGGACCAAGCCTATCTTGAGCCAACTAAGTAGTGGCTCGGCGATGAATAGCTTTCCCGTTAGAAACACGGGTGGCTCTAGCTGAGGTGGCTCTGAATAAAGATCAGAAGATGAGGGTGGTGGCAATGGAGCTCTCATGGGTGGGGAAGGAATGTCCTCCCTGAGGGGAAGAGGTCCTTGGGGTGGCACCGGTTGGGAGACTTGGGCAGGAGTCCGTCAAGTTGAGTACACATCCTATCCAACTGATCCGACATGATTTTGAAGAGTTCGGCAACAGTGGGGGTTAGAGTAGGGGCATCGTGGTGGACTCTCTCATGGTCTCTCGGCCTAGTCTTGGGTTTAGGCTTATCGACATGTGGGGCTCTTTGCCTCCGACTATGACAATCCCGGTGGGAGGTGACTGGGTGGGGCAGGTAGATCTTTCTAAACTCGCCCTTCATCTCTCGCCACGACTCGATAGGCCATTGCATGTTCATCTCCTTCATGCGTTCAACACTCTCCCATTTCCAGGCGGCTTTGTGCGAAGCCTCCCTTTGGCAAAACTAACTTCCACGGCTCCGGACATCATGTAACACTCAAAATATTTGTCCATGGCAGCTTCCCATTGTAGGTAGTCATGTTAGTCTGTATGGACTAGGTGGACTGGTGCACACAAGGATTCAGAGGGGGGGTGAATGAATCCCCTTTAAAAATTCTGCCCAATTTAAAGACTTAAACAGAAGACTTGAAACTTCTTGCGGAAATAAAATTGTTTAAACTCTACTGAATCTGAAAACTAATGAGGCATTAGCTGGAACACATGAACTGTAACAAGAGATTCCCAAGTAAATCTATGTAGTTGAATAAACCCAAGCAACCATGTGTAAACAAATTCCTATCAGGCACAACCGTAGATAGAAGCGAGCCTAGCATACATCTAATGGTTGATGATAGAGCAAACAAACCACAGACACAAAGGCAATCGCACAACACCAGATTTTTTAGGTGGTTTGGTCCACAGACCTACGTCCACCCCACACTCTAACCAGAGTGTGACTTACTGCTGCCAAACAGCTTGAAACCGTTGGGCATCACAGCTTGCCTACAAACGCTGTCTAACAACTTGACCCAGAGGAACACACTCCTCTCTTCCTCCACCCCGGAGGGCAACCACTAGTGACACACAATCACTAGTAAACCAGAGAACAAATCTCCCTTCCTCTGAAACCCAGAGGGAACCACTAGTGACACACAGTCACTAGCAAACCGGAGAACAAATCTCCCTTCTCCTGAGACCACAGGAGGAACCCCGATCCCAAACTAGAGAATTGGAAAAACACAGTTAAAAGGAAAGCAACAAAGGAAAATAGAACAAACAGAAAATGAAAACGAATGTAGCTCTTGTAGGAGTAGTTTAGTCTGGATCTTATCCAAAACCCGACAGATAGCTGGACACTGCCTGCTTCAATCTCTATCACTCTCTTTTCTCTTTCTCTTCTCTCGATCCTCTATTCTTCTCTTTTCTTTTTCTCAGGCGGCATACACGCTTCAGCACCTCTCCACTGTCATTCTCTTAATTCTCTTCTTCTTTCTTTCATTCTCCTTATCTACTTTGATCATAGAGATGCCTTCTTATATGGCTTCAGATCTGGGACCCGCGGCTCACACATTAGGCGCATGGAGGAAGCATTCCCGCCAAGAGAATTCGAAGTGCCTTAGCCACGTGTCAGCACCTAGGCGTTGAGTCTGACCACATGGCAGTTTCTTCCATTCAGTTCCTTGCCTCGGATCATGAACCCTATAACCTGGTACTTTGATTTCCACGTGGAGTATGCTCACAGGGTTTTTTTTTTAACTAAAGTCATACTTGCAAGGGGCAAGGGGAGAAACTCGACCCCGGCCACCTTGCAAGAATATTTTATATATAGAAGCAAAAGGGAAAGAGGGGTGGTTAGGGATACAGGGAACCACAAAGGTCAGAGAGAGGGGGGGCATCCTGCTAAGGAGGGAGGAGCCCGGAGTACACCAAGTGGACAAGGCGCAATAAAACACAAGAAGGAGGGACGCAGCCCAATAAGCCCAATCAGAAGAAGTCAATAGCCCAAGAACCGTGGGCGGGCAATTTGCAAATAGAAAAACTAAATGGCAAGCTGGAATACAGTTGCAAGTGGCCATCAGAGGCAAGGAGGTGGCCATCGTTTCCTCTGTGCGGAGACAGAGAACCGTAACTCGTGGGCGAGCCATCATGGTTGATGTCGTGGAAGGAGTAGCAGTTGACGTGGTAGCGAGCTTGGTCACCGATGGTTGTCAGATGACCACCGGCATGCACGGACTGAAGCATGGCGAACGTGGGGTGGCGTGAGAGGGGAGGTTCGACCAAATGACTGGCCTAGGAAACACCTTAAAGTGTTAATTGTTCGTGTTAGCACAGACTTCATAGAATAGCGTACAGACCTTAGGTAGCATATAACAAAACATGCATGGGCCTTGGAGAATATAAAGCACGACATGCACAGACATTGGGTATGCACCAGAATATATATGCACTAACTCTTCATTACATGTGAGAGAAGTGTGCACGGACTTTGATAGCATATGACCAAACATGCACGGAGTCTAGATGTCATACCCAGACCTTATAACAATGCACAGACCTTACCTGCGTGCAACAACACACGTTTCACCGACCTTATACCAGACAGAATAGTGAGCTGCACGGACTTGTTTAGCACAAAAACCAAGAATTTCACCGACCTAGTTTGTTCATAGGGTGATAATGCACCGACCTTGTGTGTGTGTGCGGACACAGAAGGCACTAACTTGGTGTGTGCAGAACATAACTTGCACTGACTTTATGTGTGCGGCCAAGGTATGCACCGACTTGCATGCTTCGAGGCTTGTGTGTATAGTAACATGCAGACATGAAACTTGCACCGAGTTGTGCTCACAGCAAAAACTGCACCGACTCAAGCTCACACCAAATGCTAACAAAGCTAATATCAACTCTATACCAACCTTCTATGAACTAAGTATGCACGGACCAAACATTGCACCGACCGGAGCTATAGGAAATAGCACGGACTTTGTATATACAAGGTAGAAGCTGCACTACTTCTGTAAGCAGAATGTGGGATATGCACTGACCTAGTGTTTAACGAAATGTCATACACATAGAGCTGACATGCACACAAATGCACAGACCTTGTATGGATGTTGCACCAAAGCAGAAAGTTGCACATATTCTAATCCACACAAATGCAAAGTGAGACGCAGGATGTGCACCGAGTCTAAACCATATGAGACGCACAATGAGACGGACACAGAGATGCATTTAGACGTAGTTCATGCACTGACCTCTGAATGGCTAAGGCATAACATGCACTGACCTGAACAAAGAAAAAACTGAGACATGCACAGATCTCGTGTGCAAACATGCACTGACTACCACAGCGAAGAGCACAGACTTGGCCTTCTGAACCATGAGTATGCATTGACATAATGTGCTGAACATAAGCGAATGCATTGACCTTGAAATGAACAATGATGAGGTCTCTGCATGGACCTTGATCCCTACAATGCTTATGAGCTAAAGTGCAGCCAACAATATCAATCAGTCACCTATTGCATGTAGACATCTAATGACTCATAGTGTTTGCTATCATCAAAACCATAGGAGCACAACAAGTCGCTCGGGACATTGGAGCCATAAAAGTCCGGGGCTTTGGGCCTACGGAGGTGGTGGGGTTGGATTCCCATCCTTAGGTGTGTCGCCATCATTCATATGACGTGGGCTTTTGGGGATCCATGGGACACGGGGAGCTATAGGATGGCCATGCCGACACTTGGTGCAAGACAACTGACTAGACACGACCCTAAGACAACAATGCAAAGTTTGGAATGTTGACTCGACTACACACCTAGAATCAACCAATATCTGATATGTGGCGGAGGTTTGATCCAGAGATTTTGTGTCCCCTGTGGCTCTGTGGTTTTGATGAGACAAATGTTATGGGGTTCTGTGGTTTTGATGATGACAACTGTTATGGCTCATTATGTATTGATGATCTAATCCTGATGAAATATGAGGAACTGTTAGAACAGTTTAAGGATGACTCACACTCATGAAGTCAACCTATGTCAAAGTCAAATCTCTGACAGGTACAGTCAATACACAGTTAGATCAGGTAATGTTCTATCTAATCTCAATCTGTGCATATGTTAATTTTTATGTCTATACAGTCTATACATTCATGCATAATCACTCTCAGCACAGTCTTTACATTGCATGTGTTGCAGAAGAGCATAGTCTACACATTGCATGTGTTGCACATTCACAATGTCTATACAACGCATTCCTCGCAGGCACAGCAAGTCTGTACACTGCATTCCTTGTAGGCACAGCTGTTTCATGCATTCATACAGACTGCACATTAGTCAGGCAGCAAGTGTGTACATCGCTTAGTGTAAGCATGGCAAAGTCCAAAGTCTATACATTGCATGGCGAAGTCCAAAGTCTATACATTGCTGCTTTGCTCACATTTGTAAAGTCTATACATTGGTTGTTGTCTTGCAGCATTAACCCAAGTCCATACATCGTTGCAGCACTGCACGCACACTCAAAGTCCATACACTGCATCGTGGCATGCACACTAGCAAGTCTATACATTGGTGACTTTACCTACGTTACACTCGCAAGTCTATACATTGGTATTTTTACCTACATTACACTTGCAAGTCTATACATGGTATCTTTACCTACGTTGCACTTGCAAAGTCTATACATCGTACATTGTTAAGTCTGCACATTGTGGTAAGCAAGTCTGCACAACGCCTTGTTAGAAGTCTATACATCGCCATACCTCGCATGCAGAGTCTAGACAGTCTTAACTAAGTCTATACATCGTGTCTGCATGTAAGCATTCAAGTCTATACATTGCATAGAATGCACGCATGGTCAAATCTGTTCATGGCATCTTGCAGCATAGCACAAGTCTATACAGCCTGTGAGGTCCGTCTTACTCAGCGTCTAAGTGAGTGTGAACATTGCATCGCTAAGTCTATACAATGCATTGTCTCATGCATCGTCTCATGCATCATCTTTCAAGTCTATGCATTGTAAGACCAAGTCTATACATTGCATCATCTCGTGCATCGTGTCATGCAGCGTCTCTATGTGCAAGTCTATACATTGTCTGGGTGCATAACATAAGTCTATACATCGCCACTTGGCTCGTGGCTTGGTCAGTGCATCCATGCATACATAAGTCTGTACAGCGCTGTGTTCAGCAACATCAAGTCTATACATCGTGTTTGCATGCACGCATGTTCAGAGTCTGTACAATGTCTTGAGTTGTCCGTTGCCATACAAAGTCTATACAGTCTACTGTGGTTGGAATTTGACGCCCACAAACAGTGGCCTCACTTCTGAAACAAACGCCTAGGAAGAAGGCGTCTCTTTGTCTTGCATCATAACAATGTCTATACATCGGTTGGTTGCACATTGGACTCCAAGTCTATACACTGCATACACTGCTTCATGCATTGCACGAAGTCTACACATTATGTTGCTATGCTCATACTGCATGTTACAAAGTCTACACAATGGTGCACACTAAGTCTGCATACTCATTTGGCATGTCTGTACAACCATCTGCAATGCTCATAATCTGCATACGTGAAGTCGTACATGCTTCAGCGTCACATTCACTAAGTATGTACACGGTTCAGTCTTGCATACACGAAGTCTGTACACGCCATAGCATTGCATGCACGAAGTCTATACATGCCATAGCTTTGCACTTACAAAGTGTGTACACGCCACAGTCCTGCATACATGAAGTCTAAACATTGCATCACTTGTACATGCATTGCCTTCACGCAGAGTCTACGCATCCCCCACAGCCTGCACAGCATGTCTATACATTGTCTGGCAGCCTGCACAGCAAGTCTATACAGCGTCCAGCAGCCTGCATGCAAAGTCTATACATTGCATCCAGCAGCCTGCACGCCAAGTCTGTACACTGCATACACACTGCATCCTTAAGTCTATACACTGTTGCCTTATATGAAGTCTGTACAATGTGCTTTGTTGATCGACTGAACTCTTCTTTAATCCTGCAGGTGTCTGGGCACGTGATCCGAGGTTGGCACCTGGCACGTGATCCAAGAAGCTGAGACACCGCCACATGGACTAAAGCTTGGGCGGGAATCGTGGAGAGCATATGCCCTAGCTGCTGCTATATATAGAAGACTTCTCCATCTGGAGAAGCGAGATCGTGAGACAGAGAGCTCTAGCAGAAGAGGGACAGAGAAATAGCAAGAGTAGAAGAAAAAGAGTAGAAGAGCAAGCGCTTGCACGATCCAGGAGAAGAAGAAAGAGAGTGAAGAAGAGAAAGAGAAAGAAAGAGAGATAGAGTGAGAAAGAGAAAGAAAGAGAGACTGAGTGATCTGAAGAAGAAGAATGGAAGAGAGAAGCTTCATTTTGAAGATCTGTCTTCACTGGACCGTGGATCAAATCCAGGCCAGTCAGCTCATTCTGAGCCACATTGTGCTTCATTGTTTACAGCCTTCTATTGCTGTTGTCTATGTTTTTCCTTTCCATTTACACCATTTCTTCAAGCTGTTAGTCAGCAGATGTAGTGGAGGATTCCACTGGACGGGTAAGCTGTAATCCCCAGCGGTTGCAGAGAAGGTTCTTCTCTGGACAGCAAGCTGTGTCGCTCAGCAGGCGAGGTGGATACCTCGGACAGCAAGCTGTGTTGCTCAGCGGTTGCAGAGGATCTGTTCCTCTGGTCGGCAAGCTGTTAAGCCCAGTGAAGCTGTGTATCAGCGGTTGTAGGCAAGCTATGATGCCCAGCTGTTCAAGCTGTGAGTCAGCGGAATCCACACTCGGTTCGAGTGTGGGGTGGATGTAGGTCTGCTGGACCGAACCACCTAAAAATCATTGTGCATTGGTTTGATTTCATATTTGCTTCCGCTAGATGAATGTTTAGGCTCGATATGCTTTCACATGTTCATTGAGCTATTTGACTGCACATTTACTACTTGATTGAACACCTTATAGTAGTTTAGATTCGGTAGATCTGAATCTGTTTTTGCCTCTGCTTCTTTGAGTGTTCTAAGTTTTAGTCAGGAGGTAGTTTTAATTGGGAGAATTTTTTAAGGGGGATTCATTCACCCCCCTCTGAATCCCTAGCACCGAACCCAACACTTGGTATCAGAGTGGGTTGCTGTGCATAGGATCTAACAATCCGCAGCAGATCCTATATTTCTGGTTGGTGCATTGCAGAGTGGGCTTCCTGTGTTCTGTGTTTTGTTTCACCGATTTAGTGTCTTGATTTGCTCATCTGACTTCAGTGTATTCATCATATCTCGATGGCTAATCCTCCGATATTCAGAGGTAATAACTTTGATTCTTGGTTAGAAAATTTCCATCGGTATGTAAAATCTACTGATCCAAATCTTTGGAAGGTAATAACTCATGGTCCACACAAATTATCAAAAGATAAATCTAGATGGACTGAGAAGGACAAATTGAAAGACTCTGTCAACACTAGAGCAATAGTTTTAATAAAAGAATCAATTGACAGACCTCTAATCGAATGCATTTCTTCTTGCAGGTCTGCCAAAGAAATTTTGGAAAAACTAAAGCTAATCAGGAATCACAGCAAATGCTTGATGGCTGATCGGAGAAACGATGATGATGAAACCTCATCTCAGGTAAGCTCTGAATATGAAGAACTTTCGATTGATGATCTATGGAATATAAATGAGGAACTTAATGATAGATGTGAAAGATTAAAATCTGAGAATAAAAGATTGAAAAAGAAATGTGATCAGATAAATTTGAAAGCTTCCTGTGAAAAATGTCCAAATCTGAAACAATCTTATGATGCATGTATGTTAGATGTTCAGAACTTTAAGGAACAAAATGGTTCTCTAAAACTTGAAAATCAAACATGTTTGGACAAGATATCTGAACTGGAGAATCAGCTTATTAAGATGAAAAATGAGCATCTAAAAGGCATGCAAGAATTGATTGAGATAAATTCTGTAATGGACAAATGAAGTCTGAAAATGTTGAGGTTCAAAAGCATAATGAAGATCTCAAGGCTAGTCTGAATAAAATCAACAAGGAAGCAATGCATATTTCATCTGTAGAGTCAATCTGCAATATGTGCTCAACTCTAAGAGAATGTAATGAAGATCTTTATAATGAGAATGAATGGATGAAGAAACAAATTATCTTGTTTAAAGAAGATCACAGAAATTTGCTTGCTGATAAAATCAAAGTGGAGGAAAGAGAAGATGAACTAATTGAAAAATTGGAGCTTATGTCTGGAAATGAAAATGTAATGAAGGAGTCATGAAGCTATCTGAAGAGAATAAAGAACTAAGGGAACAAAACAAAACACTGATGGTTTTAAATACTATTTTCTCACAGAGGTTTCTAACTATTGAAAAAGAGAAATCTGTTTTTAAGGAAGCTCAACCTCAAAAATTTGAGAAGGAAAACACTGAACTGAAAGCTGAAATAAAAAATTAAAGTGTTTAAACACTGGCTTATCTGAAACACTTCTCACATTAAAAAAGGGAAAATTCACTTGTGATGGAGAATCACAAAGGGTGATCAGTCTAGAACAAGAAATTGAGAAGTACAAAACTGTAAACAAAGTTCTAAGCGAATGTGTAAATTGCAGTGAACAGGAGATAGCCAGTTATGAGCTTCACATTGCTAGCTTGGAAAGTAAAATTCATAATATGGAAAACTCAGTATCCAAGTCTGCTAAAAATGAAGGAAAGATAAAAGCTATCATGAAAGATAAGAATGACAATTCAAGAAAGGGGATAAGTTGTAGTTCTGATGTTAAAGAAACTACTAAAAACTAGCTATACACTACTTTTGTGCAAAGCTCTGATGTAGCTGGTACCTCAAGTCAATCCCCAAAATAAAATAAAAATCAGAAATCACCTTCAAAATCTATTTTTCAGTTCAAAGCCTAGAAAATTGAAAAGCAAACAAAACTTGTTGAGAATAATCAGAAATTGAAAAGAAAGAGTCAAACAAAAAAGGCAAAGAATATTTCTAGTTATACCCTGAAATCTATTAGCTCTGCTGAATCTGATGGGTCAATGCAAAATGCTCATGCCTCTTGTACTCATTCGCATGCATCTAGGAATTCATCTGATAGAAACCATGCCCTAGGAAATCTGATGCTTCTTGCTATTACTGTGGTAAGCATGGTCATTTCATGGATGCATGTTTCATCATGAAACAAGATGATAAACTGCATGTTAAATCTTCTGATCATCATGGGTACAAAAGAAACAAACTTAAGTTCAACCAGCACATCACATGCTTCAATTGCAACAAGCCAGGTCATAAGGCTGTTGAGTGTTGGTCAGGGAATTACAGGAATAATTCTAGATCTAGAAGTAAGCATGTTAGGTGCTTCGAGTGTGGCAAGTATGGACATGCAGTCAAGGACTACTGATATGCTCAGGGATATCACTCTAATTCTAAATTTGTCAAATTCCCTGCAAACAGAAATGATTTTGGTAGGAATAAATCTATTTTTAAAGAAAAGATTTCTGCATGTTTTGAATGTGAAAAACTTGGCCACCGTGCTTCTGAATGCTGGTGGGCAGGTAATGGTAAATCAAAGGTTCATGCAAGCAACAGAAACTTTCATGCTAAATCACATAGGTTACATGACTATAACAATGTTCACAAAAAGAATTCAAGGGTTGTTATATCATGTAGATATTGTGGTAAATTTGGCCACTCCATGACCAATTGTCATCTGATGGACTTTGATGACAATATTGCTAAGAAATTGTTTAGAACACATGTTAGGGATAATACAGGACCCAAGGCTGCTTGGGTTCCTGCAAGATCAAAATGATTATTTTGCTGCAGGTGTGCCTTGGAATGAATAAAGGGGGATTAATAAGCCAAGGCACTCAAGAATGAAACCCCCAGGATTGCACTATTCAGGTCAGTTCTGAAAAACTGTGTTTAAATTTCATCATCTGAAATTGTTGAAATGCTTGTCTGATTTCTGATGTCTTCTTCTTGTCTAGCTGATCAGTCTGTATTCTAGACTCAGCTACTTAATTTAATTCTGAACATATCTGATGCTCTTCTCACATGTTTGTGCATGTACTTTATTCTGAGCTAATTCATGTGTTGCACTAAGGTTGAATGATTCATTTAAATGCATATAGACAATGCATGTGTCCATCAAGGAAGTCATTCAAAGCATATAGAACTGCTTTGCACTACATCTCTTTGCATAACTCTGGTACATTAAATGGTAAGTTACTAAAGGGTAGATGTAATCTATCTGGAGGTTCTTACTATGTGTGAGATGGTCCTTGAGACCAAGTTCTCCGCCAAGTACCAAGGGTCATGTCTTCATTTAAAAGCAGTGTAATGAATATCATAAAATTTGAAAAATCTAAAAATTTGAAATGAAATTGATGCATTTGATAAATTCTCTCTCTGATTGAACAAAGCATGAATTCTTTTTGAGCATATTCTAAAATCATGAGCAGTTCATTAATTGTATTTCATGCACTTTGTTAAGGGGAGTTTGACTGATGTTGCATATGAGAGTAGTGCAGTTGAAAAACCTAAAAAGAAATTTCATTGCATCTAGACAGGGGGAGCATTTAGAATTGGTGTTTTGATTGTCACATTTTGAACACCTCTTGTCTAGTAATTGATCAACTCTCATCTGATGTCATATTTCTCTATCTTGAAAATGGATTCTGCCTTCTATTCGTTGAGTTGTTAAAGAAGAGTTTCCTTCAACTCTCTTCATGATACTACCTGTCAGCTGATCTGTCTGAAATCCAGACTCAGCTACTGTCTGTTGATATACATTCTTCTGAAATATTCCTTCATGTATTGACTATACACCAGCTTACACTCACCCTTCATATTCTTCTTAGCTGGTGTGACAAATTTAAATCTATTGTTGACTTGTTGGTCAGTTATTCTTTTGATTTGATCAGGAACACAAATAACATGTCATACAATCTAGTCTGAATCATGTAGAAATTTCTATCATATAGGTTTAAGAATAACCACTGAATCAGACTGATATAAGAACTATGTATTCTCAGACTTACATTTAAATATCTTGAAAATATCTGAATGATAAGATTTAATGAACTTTAACCACATGTGTCATGACAACCTTAGACTCTCTCATCTGATATCTGAAAATTTGAAATCAAGGCTACTTTGGTAGAGATACATAGAGTGAGTACTGTGGTTAAACATTAACTTGAGAAATGTTGACTAATTGAAAAACTGTGAATTCAGAGCAATGACTTGGTCACTGAGAAACTGAGTTCTTGGTATCAATGAAATAAAGTAACTTATGTCATGAAGTGCCATAGTTACCTCTGGTAAAAATTTATTGAAAAACCTGACATAGCAATGGCATAATTGTGTCAAGTAACTGGGGAGTCTGGCCTCTGATCAAGGTGTCTCCTCACGTAAAGAGACATGTATGTTGCTAACTCTGGTCTCAATGTTGAGAGGCAATGACAGTTATCACACTGAGTAACTGGGTCACTTCACCTGAGACGTGTTGTGCCGCATGTAAAAAGGTGTTGATCAACCTAAATTGCTTAGGTAAAGTAAAATATGCTTCAAATGAAAATTTCATGCAAACTATGATAACTCATGCTCCTGTAAAAAGTGTTTAATCTCAATACTAATCTGTGTAACTCTTAAAAGCAGTCATTGAGATTTTGTGTGTAAGATGAAGATGATTGGTCATGAGTGTTATCTGGTTATTTGGTTCACCTTTATTAAAACTTGATTTCAGATATGAGTGAAGAGGCGAGATCTCGCGCTGGATCCTGAGCGGGCTGTGGATCACTAGAAGATGAATCTGCAAGAGAGGGAAATGTATCAGAGGGCCCAGGGGATCTCCCTGGGACAAAACCCTCCGATGGCTAAGTCAGTAGAGCTATGGTGGAAGCTATGATGGGGGGGGGAGGAGAGAGCTAATGCGCGAGAATCCTCTCCACCAAAGGGTGAAGCGAATCGTGCCCAGGAGCTTAGGGTGTGTGAATGCCTAGTTCATCTTACCTTCTTCCGGAGGGTATCCCTTGCTTAAATAGTGCACCGCCTTCAGGAGTCCTGTAAGCTGAGGGGTTCCGGCGGGAGTTACGTCTTTAATGGGGGCTTTCATGGCCTGATCGTGGGAATGTTATCCCCTTGGAGTCCGGCGGCTCCCCTGACCCTCTCGCTGGCGGGGGACTCTGAACGGCTGCACCTGCGGATTAATCAACCGGCCTTACCGAGCCTCGGGGATGCTGGCTCTTGTCCGAGCGATAGGCATGGCTCGGCGAAGGTGGGGTCGGATAGGTCGCTGGAGCCTGTCTCTCGGGGAGAGGGCTTTAGACCGGACCTTCCTTGGGACCTGACCGTTGTCTCGGGCCCTCCGAGCCTAGATGGCCGCCGAGGAGGGTTAGTTTCCTCGAGTCTTATTTATTGGGCTTTTCTTCCCTAAGTGGGCCCCGTGGGCTATCACTCGGGCGGGCTCGCCTGGTTGGACCCAGTGGGTCTTGTTTGGGCTGCCTTTGTAGTGGGCTGCGGAAATCCCCCTCTCCACTTGTCCCCCTCCCACTCCCGAGCCAAGAAGGCTCGGATGAGTAGTTTCTTCGAGGCTTTGGACCAGTGTGGCTTAGGTGGGTGGGATTTGGCATTTATGGAGCCGCTTATAGCGGTCGTCGAGGCCCATAATGATGATCCTGATGGATTTGAAATGAAGGGACCCCCTTTTTCTCGGAGCACAGAACGACGCGTCACCACCCTCAGGGGTTTTTAGGGGACGCTGTTCATCGTTCTAGGCTTCCAGAGTTTTAGGCTTTCCTTGCTTCTTGATGAGCCGTGAGAGCACAGCGGAGACGCGGAACCTTGCGGCGGCGTTCGAGGAGTTGGCGAGGATAACCGCAGAGGCGGTCCGGTAACTTCCTTCTCCTCCGGAGTCTTCAAGCTCGCACGAGGGATCTTCTCCTGACTCGATGGCGGGTCAGAGTCCGGAGCTTGTGCCGGTGAGGCGGGAACCCGTCCCCAACTACAGTGAGTTGGGGGAAGCGGAGGTGCGGAGGCTGGAGCATCGTTTTCGCCTACCTTTCAGATATAGTTTTGCTGCCTCCACTCCGTACGAGACGAGTCTGGACGATCGCGATGGGCACATTTGCACCTTCCTTCTGGCCTGGAAGAGTGGATTTTGGCTTC